>JASMMZ010000005.1:1540742-1825590 GCA_038502455.1 Anisogramma anomala | reverse complement strand
CCGCTACCCCCCTTTTCCCCCTCTCCACCTCCCCCTCTCCCTTAAGTTCCTAAATCGAGGAACGGGGGGCTTCTAAAGTTATAAACCTTAACTTTTTCTCGCGGATAAAAACCCCCTTACCCGTAAAAAAACCTCGGCGCCGTAAACTTAGTCTTACGAAGCTTTTCCATGGTTTATATTCCCTAAATCCACCCGTATATTTGCTTTTAATTTTCCTATAAATAAGGAGTAAGAGGTGGACCTACTTCGCCATCTGGAGCTTCGCATCGTTAAGGTACGCCACGAGTTTCCTTTAACGCGTAAAGCATTAGAAAGACGTACCTGAGTCCGCAGCCCCGGGTCGCTAATAAATACGGTTTAGATACCATATATCGCGTCCGCGAC
Source organism: Anisogramma anomala (assembly GCA_038502455.1). Classification (NCBI taxonomy): domain Eukaryota; kingdom Fungi; phylum Ascomycota; class Sordariomycetes; order Diaporthales; family Gnomoniaceae; genus Anisogramma; species Anisogramma anomala. Next base: position 1,825,206 of record JASMMZ010000005.1, on the reverse strand, counting down.
CGCGGGCAAATCCGTTAGCGATTACTATAAAAGCGGGGGTCGTTCGGCCTGTTATCACCATTACGAGCGGATTAGAAACGAATAAGCCCCCATTTCGTTGGTTTTAAAGCCGTCGGCCGAGGCCGTGCTACGCGCCCGCCGGCTTTACAATAAGATTTAACCTATTTTTAAAAATTTCCTTTATTAAAAAAATAATATCCGAAATGCTTCGAAAAACAACCGCAATTGTAGATAACTAAAATAAACCGATACTAATTAATAATAAGCGCCAACCGACGGACCAAAAAGTCGATAAATGCCATTATTATATGAAAACGGGGCCTAAGTATATATTATGCAAACAAGTTTATTGACGTTATCGTACGTCGCCATAAAAAGGGTTAAAAAAAACCCTACCCTTTTACCTAATGATATACGACCAAAGCATAAGGCTACATCCTTACTAACGCTAATACCGTTGATAAAGGTAATAAGGGTAGCGTGAACATAAAGGGAGAGAGCGACGAAAAAGATAATAGGAATGAGAAGACGTCGTCCTTTCCTTTTCTTTTCAATAATAATTAACTAATCTTTACGGCTGGACCAGCGCATCCGGCTACATTAACATCATTACTTTCTTTAAAAATATCGTTTATAAGTGATAAATATAACTTAAATTGTATAAAATGAATAGAGTCAATATGCCAGAAGCGGAGTAATATTGTAAAAAAAAAAAGGGGGTAAACATTAAAATATCTAATAGGGTTAAAATACGTAGGAAAAAGTATAATGGTATATTGAAGACAACGTGAAAAAATATATTCAAATAGAAGAGAAACAGGAAATTCGACAAGGTCGAGGTATGCAAAATAAAATGTGATAAAATGTTATGAGCGACGCGAAATAATAGGGTTAAACAAAGGCAAATTTGTAAGGCTGGTACAAACTTCATTTTCATACCGTAGTATAAGTTGAAAAAAGAGAGGTGGATAACAGATTTCGAACCGCTTTCAATAGGCTAAAGTAGTGTAATATCCTTTTGAAGTTGAAAAACCTTTTTAATAACCCTAATAAACAGTATACTTATCGATATCAGTATTTCCAATACTCCGTTTGTGGTAACTTTAGTTATTACATCCGATAAATTGGATTTTTTATCGATTTATCATATTTTTTTCGATTTCCCAGCGTTTATGCAATTCGCGTAATGTTATAATATCCGGTATTAACCTTTTCTAATTTGCAATACCTAATTTAACTAAGCATTTATAAAGTAAAAAGAAATTGGGGAATATAACGAGAGGGATAAGGCGTAAACTAAGTTTAAAAATAATAATTCGAACCGTTATTATTACAGTAATACCCGTATTAAAACCTTCGACTACGTTATAAATTTCTAAGGCTAATACGCTTTTTTTAACCCGTTTGCATTTCATGCAGTTTCAATGAATGATGTTTTTACGAAATATAAAGCCGTTCCAGGCTAGCGTTTCATTGCCGAAGACCAAAACGAAGTGTCGATATTACTATATACCCTTATAGATAGTATACATAAGTCAAGTAGCAGTGCATTGGATTGCAAGATGCCTTCCTGCAGAGTGCATGATAACGTGTCACGTTGCAAGCTACAATCTTGCAAAATACAAAGTGCATTATGTATGGAGCGGTTTGGAATGGGTATTTCAGACCGTACAGCAATGCATAAAGCGGTTTGAAATGGTTATTTCAAACCGCACGGCAATATATGGATCGGTCTGGGTTTGGTATTCTAGAGCGTACAGAAAAAAGACCACTGCCCGAATAAGAGGTTTATAACCTTCTATCTGTAACGTATAATTTTTGGAATATTCCTTTTTAATCATTTTTATTACTATAATACTAATTTAAAGATTACTCTTTTACTTACCTACTTTACGTAAATAAATATTTAGAGCTTACCGATACTAATTAGTAACCGACCAAGTCGATTACAAATAACTAAGAAAACAAAAGATAAACCTTAGTTAAATATTTATAACGGAATATTATAGCGGTCCTAGTTATTTTTGATTTATTATTACAACTTACAAAAACTGTACGGAAGTTTGAATTACGCGGAAACAACAAAAAAACCAAAAAGTATCAAAACTATAAAATCTGGAGTAATTTTTTAAAAAAACCACTTTTAATACAATATTATTAACTAAATTAATACCCTGTCTACTAAAAAGTCCTGTTACGTTAACTGTCAACTTGTATGGACGTTTTAAACGTACCCGGGAACTTTTTGGAAAGCGTTATATTACGCATTAGGCTACGTAAGCCAAAACCATTAAGTTTCGAAAACCTTCGTTAGGACTTATCCGATTTAAACTCGACAAAACACACCAGTCGTAAAATATAGGAGCGGTTACGAATAGAGTATCCAAACCACTCGTTTAATTGAAAAGCGGTTACGAACGTAACAACCAAACCGCTCACTTAATTTAAAAACGGTTACGAACAAAGTAACCAAACCGCTTGCTCCAATAAAAGCGGCTACAAAACAATGATACGGACCGCTCGCCAGGACCCATATACCGGATTACCTAATAAAACTCCCTATACCCATATTTATTTTCCTCTTTCCCTATATTGGACCTATCTGCCTTCCTACATTCGCCCTGTTTTTTTAAAAAAATTCGCTCACTCTATGTATAGTAAGTTTAGTATCTACGACATTTCAATTTTCCTAACCCTTTGGTTAATATAACGTCATAAAGCGTTGATAAATCTAATATAAAACTTCCAAATAACCTATAGTTACGTGTTTTTTACGCTTTATTTAAAATCTATTTATATTCGTAAAAACTACAGACTGTAAGAATAGTATTACATGCAGTGCAGTAGGTCAGCTTTACTTACTATAAAGTTGACTATAATGAACTGCAAGTTAAGTTTATTGCTTTGTGCGGACTTACCACATTGGGTGTAAGTCGAGTGCAATACGCTACACTTTACTCTAAGGCACAAGCTAAGAAATTAGCCATACAAATTACAGTGCAGACCAGCTAGCGGTCTACAAAACCTAAAACAATATATCCACCATCTAATTACGCAATACAACTGTTACTTCGACCAATCGAATCGATAACGTTGCAACGTCTAAGGCCTACCAACACTAATCAGCGCTTATTGGGTTAAGTATAGATTGGCCAAGTAAAAGAAGAAGCTGCTTTCTGGTTGTTACGTTTTACGCTACAGCTAGGGTAGAGTAAAGATTCTTACGAAGAGCCTTTACTGCTACGCCGGTTTTCACAGAAGTAAGTAGAAAAGACTTTTAAGTTGCGCCGGTTTTTACGGCAGTTTAGAGGTTGCGACGGTATCTCTATCGAGAACATTAGAAAATCTTCATTGACCTTTTTTAAAAAAGTTAAGATAAACTGTTAGAAGTCTTAAAGTTCGGCAAGTTGACAAACGGCTAAGTTAGTACTACTGCGGGCGTTACTACCATAAAAAAAACGACTAAGTCCCTATTTTAAAATAATAACCTTCAACCTTTACTATCAAATAACCTCAGATCTTACCCTTTACATTAAACCTTTGCCCTACTTCACTCTTTTCGCTCCCTACGTCATCTTAATCGTCAAGTTCGCTGCTCTAAACGAAAATACTAAGTTACGTCGAGAAAGCTACATTGCGCGACCTTACACCAAGCCGCCAAATCACCAAGTTTCCACACGACTTTACGCTAAAACACCAAGTCCCCACACCTAAGATTACTAAGTCCCTCGCCCTACACACCTTATCAAATCCTATATAGGCCAAAACCTCAAAATTTTACCACAAGCCCTTATTTTCAAGCTATCACCGATTCTGCCTGTAAAGAAGCAATTAGAAACATCGGAACAATTTTCGCTAAGCTTTATAACCACGACTTCTGGAGATATAACGTCGATAAAAAATACACCGAAAAACATTCAACCAACTTTGTCGGCTTCTTCATCTTAAAATATAATAGCGGTAAAACCCCTAACCGCGTTTTTTGCAAGTATCGTAAGTTTTTGATAATTAGATTTTTAATATGTGAAGGGCAATTTAAAAAACCGTTAAGTTAAAATTAAAGGTTAAATTGGGGTGCTAAGGGATTAATATGTCAAAAAAAGAAGCTTTACCAAATTGGTAAAAACCCTTTTCAAAATAGCCTAACTTAAAGAACTCCTTTAAGATTCTGATCTTTAAGACCCTTAAGGGAAAAGGAAAGGCGTTAAAGGACCTTAACACCCTTACATACATTTTAGGGGACCTTTACTTTACCCTTAGCTAAGTTAAGCTTTTTCACGTGTTAGCGATAAGTAACCTGTTAACCTGCTTGGCAGTTTAGTACCTTTACGTGACAACGCAAAGTACGCTCTTAGCGGTGACAGAGCACGTAAAAAAACTGCCACTAACGCGGTTAAAGGTATTAATATTAGTATTTTACACTAGTCAATTAAGTAAAATCGTTATATCTTCCAAAAAAATTAAATACCAATCGCCCCTTAACAATTCAATCGTTCAGCTCTTAAAAACCCTTCCTCATTTACGTTTGTCTACACGCGAGAGCCTACTATAGGGCCTACTATAAAACTTTACCCCTCGGGACAGGCGACTGGCAATTACTTCTAACACCATACCTCGAAACCTTTAAGGCTTAAACCGTTAAAAATACCACTTAAGGCTAGAACGATTATCGCGATCTTCCTCCAAAACCTGTTAAAATGGTTAACGTTAATTACAAACTCTTGACGGATTTTACCAAAATCTGGGATAACATAAAAAAGTATGAAAGAGAGCCTTACAACCTCTTCTACACCAAAATGATGCCCTTTTTAAACATTTACAAATAGATAAAGGTTACTTTTTTTAGTTTTCACTTACCATTTACCGGAATCCTCATAAGGCTCACCAAAGATTACTACCTAACTTTTCAAATTAACGCTACTACGTTTCGCGAAATCTATGATAATATAAAAGGCTACTTCAAATACGACGTTTAACTCGCGTAATATTTAACAAACTGGGTTACCACAAGGTGAATTACAATAATAGTAAAGAAGAAAGAAGAGGAATTACCAATAGACATCCTTAATTAAATGCTTGATAAGTTGATGTTATATCAAAAAGCAATGGAAAAGGTTTATGTTGGCGAAGCCACACTTCATGAACAGATACGGGCAACGATTACGGGCGTTAACTAGTTCGAATACGCCCTATAACATTCAAATGCCACTTGTAAAAGCTTCTTTAATCAATTACACTCCTTGCTTACCACTGTAATAGCACTTATAACAAGCTCGCTTAATATGTATTTCCAAGCTAGCAACTTCATTAACGTAAATAAAAAAGACCTTACGGTAGTTAACTACGTTAACCGAAAGTATAGGCGGCCATAACGTCTAAATTTTGACCTATCGACCTTGGACTAAAGATAAAATTCAGGCGGATCTGTTAACCGTAAATACTATTGTTATAATAATGACAAAAGATATTAAATGTGTAGCAAATTTAGCTGTTAATTAACTAGGCATCCCTCTGCCGAACGTAATAACAGAAAAGTAAAATACTACGCCTAATACCCTGCTACTTCGAAATAGGATTACTTGGATTAAGTCGCAAACGTTAAAGGTGATAAACTAATTAACGTCGCCAACGCTCCCAAATAAATTAAGTGACACGAAGATACTGTTTCTAATACGACTTGGTAACTAGCCGACCACGCTTTCCTATACCGTTTAAGTAGTGGAAACTCGTATCTTTACCTTAACCAAGCCCCTAACCCTTTACATACCTTTAACCTTCGCGATAGTTACATGGACTACATGTTTTAGGGTATTATACCAAACATAAGGGTAATAAAGTACTTAACAAAAGGCTATTCACAATATGTAAAGCTACGAAAGAAAATTACTACAGCTACTAAAATTAATCGTTACGATACAGGTAAAACCAAAGTTAACTTTAACTTAAGCGAATGACTATCGTCACTAGGGACAACGGTATTTCAAACTGTTATATAAGCGATTAAATTTTACATCCTCAAATCCCCTAACCCTTTTTTACTTTACTTAAAGAATATGAAAACCCTCGGTATCAACGTTAATATTAATGTAAACGAACTGGTTAAAAACGGCCAAAGGTTTTTATTCGCCTTTAAGTAACAGCACCTATAGTTTTATCTTTAAGGCCCGGAAGTAATGGTATTAAACATAACGAAACCGGAAATACGTTAGCTACAATAGCGTTTTAACTACCTAACCATTAACAGGTTATACAAAGTCCTAAAATATATAAAATATAACGATGTAGAATACTTTACCCTAAAAGCTATTAAAAAACTTTAATACCATTGCCAAACGCATGCCTAAACCCCCCGTAAATTTAATTTACATTTAAAGACAAGGATTTTACCTATAAAATCTTCTTTAATATATTTTACCTAGATAATAAGTTTATCCTTTACGTCGTTGATCCCGAAACCTCTTTTTACGGAATTAAGGTTTTAAAGTCCCTTTTAACAAAAAAATACATAGGAAATGTTAAGGATGATATAAATAAACACTTACCTAAGTATATTTAACATTGTCGTCCACAATACCGTTATAAACTTTGCTACGGTAAAATTTTAAAAAGATATTAAGATAATAGGTATCTAATACAAACAGGTACTTGTAAAAGTCTATTATAGTATTAAAATTTTTAAAAAGATATACAATCTACTTCGCCGAACGTATAATATCCTTAAGTTAAAGATTAAAAGCTTTACGAATCCGGAGGCACGCCTATAAATGGTAGTAAAAGGCCTTAACAACACCATAAGCCCTAACGACTTAATGCCAACAATTTTAGTCTTTGGAGCGTACCCACACCTAACGAGTAAATCTTCGCTCTCGGCAAGTACTTAAAAACGTATTACGGCTTACAACAAAGCCTTAAGGGAACTACGAAGAGAATCGATACGTTTTTAGGTTAATAACGCTTTTAATACCAAAAAAGACCCGTTAACAATCGAAATATTTGTTTTATCATTATAAAGTAAATTCCTAGTATTATAGGAGCTGGGTTAATAAAAGGACCTATACAAAACATTAAGTATCGCAAACTTTAAAGTAATTATTAAAACTGCTAACGGTTCTATATCTCTTCGAATTATTGAAGTTAAACTTTATATTCAAGGTATTAAAGATAAAGACCCTTAAACCCCTTAAGCTAAGCAACGGACTTAATACAAACTTTTTCCACCCGTTATCGATAAACTGATAAGACACTACCGACGCGGGAAATCCCGAAAGAATAAAAACGTTAAAGAGGAGGAATACACATCGGGCCGTATTTACAATACTGTTTGGGTAAGTAAAAAAGAGAAGGATAACGAAGACCTAACACTAAAGCTTCGTGTATAAAGGATTATTAAAACCTCCGGTAAGCCCTTTAGGGAAAGTGATAGGGTTGAAATTAACGGTTTATTAATTCGAGAGGTTATATAATTCGTATCGAAAACCGACTTTAACCTTTAAAACCTAAATGTTACGATCTTTAAGTCAATAATTATTTACGAGGTCAAAAGAAAAACTACAGGGCGGCTATACGGAAAGTTACGACTAATCGTTTAAAGATACGGCAATGAAAGTAAAGATAGGATTCTTACGTAATAACCAACGCTTGGTGATTACTTTGGCAGAAAATTTACTAGCTAAGATTAAAGAAAAGTTTAAATTTAATGGACGTAATATAACGTAAGCCCATACACAGTTAAGAAAGTATTTACAGCGAATTATACTATTAAAATTGCCAGAGGAATTCCGTGTTGTCTATCCTCCAGGCACGGTAATATAATATATCAAGCCACTATACGAATTGGTTAAAGTAGGCATCTATTAATTACTAACTTACCAATCGTATTTTAACTCCTGGCCAATAATAAAGTCTTTAATATACGATCCGTATTTATTAGTAACGTAAAAAAAGACTTTGGCATAATGAGCATATAAATTAACAATACACTTTTCGTTAAAACGGCTGACTTTGTAATATTAAAACAGTAAGCGATTAAGGATTCCAAGTTTTGAAATTACAAGCTAGTAACGAAATTAACGAAAAACATCTAGCTAGATTTTAATAGATCATCAATTCGTATACTTGGTATTAATACCAATCCTAGCTTTCGCTAAAAGGGTTAAGGGGTTATTTTAACTATAATCAACAAAAATAACGAGGTTAAGGCTTAATGATACTAAAAACAACGTATTCGGGGTAGCTATATTCCTATCTTATGCCAACCAGAGGCCTCCTACGATCTATTGATTACGGAATAAGTATGAAAACTAATGGATGAAAACTTTAACCGGCTAAATATAAGGATTAAATGGCAAATTGGAAACTTAAACCACGGATTAATATAACATTAATCGAACTTTTAAAGACTAAATAAATAATCTTTACGAACGGGTCTTTTGTAAATAATACCGACTTATTTTTACAAATCAGCGTTCTAATAAGTTAACGAAGATAAGTGGGAAAAGCAATTTAATATTATCGGTAATCTAATTTATTAGTCTTTCGTTAAGTATAAAACGATTATACGAAACGTATTGGCATCGGAGGTTTATAATATAATGGCGGGCTTTAACGTAGGCATAATACTATAGGAGACCCTTAACCTTATCATCAGGAAGTTGCGGATTCTTCTTATCATAGTGGTAATTTATATCAACTTAAAGAGTTTTTTCGAATACCTTTTAAAGCTCGGAACCATTAGTGAAAAACGCCTGATGATCGACGTAATGGAGCTTCGTAAAGCCTATAAAGAGAGGGAGATCATAAAATTCCGATGGATCGATGATAAAGATAACCCCGTAAATATTTTAACGAAAGCGGCACCAAACAAGTCCCTGGAAGGTTTTGTAGATAGTAATAGGTTAACTATACGTATCGAGAGCTATATTAATAAGCCGCTTGGAAATCCAAAATCACGTAACGCCGGATAGAGATATTCTGGCAAATTAGAAGATTACCAGGGCATTGATAATGGTGATCTGTTTAAATGGCATAATTGAAGTAAAGGCTTGCGAAAGGTTGTGGCGGAAGAACTTTTTGTGGGAGTTGATAAACTCGGACCTCAGAGCAGCGGAGCAATTAAGGCCAAATGGGGTTAATTTTCATACAATTAGGTGCAATGCAATATGGAAGTAGATCAGAATTGAAAGGGCGTAGGAGGCCGCTATTTAGCGCTAACTGTAAAAGATTAGTTAGCCATACTAGCGTACGCGTACAAACTAAAAAGCCGCCAGTGTTGGAATTGTATTATATGCAATGTAATAGATCAACTTTACTTACAGTAAAGTTAACTATACTGAACTGCAAATTGAGTGTATTGCTTTGTGTAGACTTACTGCATTGGGTATAAGTCGAGTGCAATATGCTACACTTTAGTCTAGGGCACGGTCCAAGCAATTGGCCATACAAATTACAGTGCAGACCGGCTAGCGGTCTGCCAAACCTAAAACAATACATCCACCATTTGACCACGCAATACTACTGTTACTTCGACCAATTCGAATCGACAACGTTGCAGCGTCTAAACTCCTACCAACAAAGGCCGAAAAATAAATAAAACATTAACAAAAAAAACATAAATCAAAAGTTTATACGCAATCTGTTGGAACAGTAGTAATTGCAGTCAGTACAGTCAACTTACTTGACAGTAAAGTTGACTGACTGCAGTGCAATTACTACAGTTCCAAGGAGTTGAAGCTAAAGACTTGATTGATTGACACGGTTGAGTTTGTTAATTGAGTGGCACGGTTGAGTGTGGGGTGTGCACAAGTCTGTGGCGAAGCGTACGGGATTTGATGAAGTCGGAACTCGGAACCGTAGGGCAAAGGGAGTGGGTGCGGAACACACCGGAATTAACAGGGTCTGGATGTCGGACGAGGAGGGACTCCAGTAACTACCGCATATAAGTGGTTGACCACACTGGCGTGCGCGCACATAACAAAAAGCCGCCAGTGTGGGAACAGTAGTAATTGCAGTGCAGTCAGTCAACTGTACTGTCAAGTAAGTTGACTGTTCAGACTGCAAGTTGAGTGTATTGTTTTTTAGGTTGACTTTAAAGTCAAGAATAGTATGTGCCCAATTCAGACTAGGGCACAGGCGAAGCAATTGGCCATACAAATTAGTGTGCAGACCGGCTGGCGGTCTGCCAAACCTAGAACAATAAATCCACCACTTGACCACGCAATACTACTGTTACTTCGACTAATCGAATCGACAACGTTGCAACGTCTAAGGCCTACCAACAAGACCTTATTTCCTTTATATTTCCCTTTTTATACGCTTCCTTTAAATTACGAATATACCTAACCACGGCGCGAAATTACCAATCTACGCCACTCTAAGCATTACTTTTACATGTAAACTACTTACCTAAACATATAATAGCATTACCAGTAACGGATCTGGTAAAGGCCAACGAATATATGGAATACTTTTTTACCTATAGATCATTTCGCCGTAATATTTTAAAACACTTGGATTTTAATCTATAAGATAACAAAATAGTGGCACTAGTAGAAGATTTGGACCTATATATGGCATATATATATGTAATTAACACGATTTTTAACTATCATAGTGGCGAAATCAAAAGACGCGATTTGTTTAACGATTTTAAAGAGGACTTTGTAAATTGAACACTGGGTAAACGACGTATAGTCGATAATAAGATTTTAAAAATATTATAAAAACAATTACAAAACAAAAGTATTGATATAACCAGTGTGAATAATAGCCGAATTGTAGAAGCCCTGATAACAATAATCCAACTTATACAAATACCGAAATAAATAGAGAATTAAGTAATAAATATAAAATGGGTAAAGAGATATTAGTTAAAGAAACGTTGGGAACGCTTACTTAAGATAACGGGCTAGGAATAGAAAAAGCCACCATAAATGTAGATACGGAGCTAAATAAAGTTAAACACTCGCCGCGAAATGAAAATAAAACTAAAGGAATTAACGGAAAAAGAAGAAATACCGTAACGATTATCTATAACGAAACTTAAATACGAACATTCCCCGGAACGTAATTTCGGACCGAAATCGAAATAAGACTGTACTTTGATTGATATGAATAGCCAGCTTAGCTACGAAAAGAGTGGTCCGAATAGTGAAAACTCCCCGTTCCAGGAATTAACGAGCGGCGTAAAACGCCAATATATACCTTATATTGGTAAGCCTTAGACATTTCAACGTTGTCGATTCGATTAGTCGAAGTAACAGTAGTATTGCAGTAGTCAGATGGTGGATGTATTGCTTGAGGTTTGGCAGATCGCTAGCCGGTCTGCACTATAATTTGTATGGCCAATTGCTTGGCTCATGCCCTAGAGTAAAGTGTAACGTACTGTACTGGACTTACAACCAATGTGGTAAGTTTTTATAAAGCAATACATTTAACTTGCAGTTTAATATAGTTAACTTTACTATAAGTAAAGTTAACCTAATACACTGTATGTAATATTATTTTAACACTAGCGGCTTTTTAATTTGTACGCGTATACCAGTATGGCTGACTAATCTTTTCCAGTTACTACTAGATTGTCTCCTTGTCCATTGGCCAGACCCCTATTAATTCCAATTGAAGTCTATACTGAATTACACCCAATTGTATATAAATTAACCCAATTTGACCTTAATTGTTTCGCTACTCCAAGGTCCGAGTTTATTAACTCCTACAAGAAGTTTTTTCACCACAAACCTTTGTAGGACTCCACTTTTACACTTTAACCATGCCAATCAAAAAAGTCCATATCGTTGATTCCCTGGAAGTCTTTCAATTTGCTAATATATCCCTGTCTATCGTTACGTGATTTAGGCTTTCTGGGCGGCTTGTTAACGTAGTCCTTAATATATATAGTTAGCCTATTACTGTCTACAAACCTTTTTAGGGCTTTGTTTGGCGTTACCTTCATTATAGTATTCGCGAGATTGTCTTTGCTATCGATTTATTGGAACTCCTTAATTCACCTCCTTTTATAGACTTTACGAAGAGCTATTACATCGATTATCAAACGTTTTTTACTGGTGGTCTCGAGCTTTAAAAAGTATTCAAAAATTATTTTTAAGTTGATATAAATTATAACAGGGATAAGAAGAATCTTAAGCTACTTGGTAATAAGGTTAAGGGTTTTCTACAATGTTATACTTATATCAAAGCCCGATATTATGTTGTAAACCCCCGATTTTAGCACATTTCATGTAATCCTTTTAAATTTGACGAAGGTTGATTAATTAGACTACCGATAATACTAAACTGATCTTTTGACTTATTTTCGTTAACGCGGGTTATCAAGAAAATAATCTGTAAAGATAAGTCGGTGTTATTTATAAAAGACCTGTCTGTAAAGATTATCAATTTGGTCCTCGACAAGTCGATTAGGGCCATATTCATTCTGCGGTCCAAGTTCCGTATTTGCTACTCAAGCCTTTTATTTAATCGGTCAAAGTTCTTATCCGTTGGCGTTTATGCTTGCGTTACGATAAAAAGGTCGTAAGAGGCTTTCGGTTGGTATAGAGTAATAATATAGCTGTCTCAAATACCTTATTTTAAGTACCATTAATTTATGGCCTTATTAGTCTTGTTAATTATAGCTAAAACAACGCCCTAGGATTTTTGGCGAAAGTTAAAGCCGGTATTAACACTAAACATACGAATTAACAATCTATGAATGTTAAATTAGCTGCCTTTCGTTAATGTCATTACCGGCTTATAATTTCAGAACTTGGAGTTTTTAATCGTTTGTTGTTCCAGTATTATAAAGCTAGCTGTTCTGCTGAGAAAGGTATCGTCAATTTGCATACCTATCATATTAAAGTCCTTCTTTTGCGTTACTAATAAATACGGATCGTATATTAAAGATTTTATCGTTATCTGTAATTTGATATACGATTAATAGATTGAAAATTCGCAAACTCCTGTTTTAACCAATTAGTATAGTGGTTTACTATAACGTATTACCGTGTCTAAAGGGCATATAATACGGAGTTCCTATAGTAGTTTTAGAAATACAATCTATTGTAGATCCGTTGTTAATTACATATATTTTTACGTTATATTATATTTGTTAAGATTGAATTTACCTTTAGTCTTAGCCAATAAATTTGTTACCAAAGTGACTATTAAACGTTAGCTAATCTTTACAATCGTTGGCGACTATGTCAGGATTTGTCTTTAATTTTATTCTCATATACTTAAGCGATTATACGTTATTTTTCGTATAGTTGCCCCGTGGTTTGGCCTTTGACCTTGTAAATTATCCTCAACTTAAAAATCGTAACATTTAGGTTTTAAAGGTTGAAATCGGTTTTCGGTACGAATTGTATAACCCCTTAAATTAGTAGGCCGTTAATTTCGATCTTGTTGCTTTCCTCAAAAGGTTTGCTGGAGGTCTTAATAATCCCTTGTGCCTGGAGCTTTAATACTTAGTCTTCGTTATCTTTTTTTCCCTTCTTACCCAAGTAGTATTGTAAATGCGGCCCGGTGTATATTCTTTTTTTTAATTGTTCTTTCTTTAAAGGTCGTCCGCGTCGGCGGCGTTTTATCAGCTTATTGATAACAGGTCGAGGAGGTTTGTATTAGTTCGGTCGCTTTGTTTAAAGGTCTTTATTGTCGGTATCCCTAATGTAAGGCTTGACCTGGGTAATTCGAAAGGATATAAAACCGTTAGCAGTTTTAACAATTACTTTGGAGTTCGCGATACTTAATATTTTATATGGGCTCTTTTTTTTGCCTGGTTCCCGTTATACGAGGACTTTATTTTGTAGCGGTAAGGTAAGTACGTCGATTATTATAATGTCGTTTTTGGTGTTAAGGGCTATATTAACCTGGCAGCATGCCGGTTTTCTTCGTAGTTTCCTTAAAGCTTTTTCATAGACCGTAATACGTTTTCAAGTACTTGCCGAGGGCGGAGATTTATTCTTTAGGCGTTGGTATGCTCCAAAGACCAATAGCGTTGGCACTAAGCCATTAGGGCACATAGTATTATTTAGGACTTTTACTGCTATTCATAAACGTGCATTTGGATCTATAAAGCTTTTAATTTCCAGCGTAAGGATATTATACGTTTGGTGAAGTAAGGAGTATGCCCTTTTAACCTTCCTAATACTTTCGTAGGCCTTTACAAGTACCTGTTTATATTATATACTCATTATTTTGGTATCTTTTTCAAATTTCACCATCGTGAAGTTAATGCCAGTATTATGGACGACGATGTTAGGTGGGCTTAGGTATGTGTTAATCCACAATATCTTAAGTGTTTCCCATGTATATTTTGCTGAAAAAGACTTTGGGAATTTAACCCCATAAAAAGTGGTAACGAATTTAACAATATAAAAAACAGGTTTGTTATTCAAGTAAAACACACTAATAAAGATTTTGAAATTAAAATTATTTTCGTTTTTGAATGTAAATAGAAATTTCTGGGGGGCTTGGGTATACGTTCAGCAGTAATAACAAAGTCTTTTAATAGCTTTTAAGACAAAATATTCTATATTTTCATAACTTGCGGACTTGAGGACTTTGTATAACTTATTAACCACTAGATAATTGAAACAACGGTATAGTTAACATATTTACTGCTTTGTTAGGTTTAATATTAATGTTTCCGAGCCTTAAATATGAAACTATAAGTATCCTTACTTAAGGGCGAGTGGAAACCTTTAACCATTTTTAACCAGTTTATTTAAGTTGATATTGACGTTAACGCTAAGAGTCTTTATATCATTCAAGTAAAGTAGAAAAGGGGTAGGGGATTTAAAGATATATAATGTAATTACGCCTATAACAATTTAAACTACTTTTATCCCTAGTAACGATAATTATTCGCCTATACTAAAGTTAACTTTGGCTTTGTTAGTATCGTGACGATTGATTTTAATAGGTATAATGTTTTCCCTTCGTATTATTACATAATGCGAATAACCTCTTATTAAGTATCTTGCTGCCTCTGTGTTTTGTATAATACCTTGAAATATATGCTCCGCGTAACGATTACGGAGGTTAAAAGTGTGTAAGGGGTTAGGGGCTTAGTTAGGGTAAAGGTAGGGGTCTTTACTTCCCAAACGATATAGAAAGACGTAGTCTGATAGTTATTACGCTGTACAAGAAGCAGTATCTTTGTGTTACTTAATCTGTTTAGAGGTGTTAACGGCGTTAATTGGTTAGTCGCCTTTAAAGTCCGCGATTTAATCCAAGGAGTCCTATTTAAAAACAGTGGAGTATTGAGTGCAATATACTACCTTTTTGTTATTACGTTTGGCAAGGGGGTATCGAGTTGATTAGCAGCTAGATTTATTATCTATTTAATATTTCTTGCCACTATTACGACGATGGTTTTAGCGATTAATAAGTCCGCCCAAAACTTAACCTTATTAGCGTTAATGTAGTTACTGCCTCTAGTCTAAGGCCGAGGTTGATAAGCCAGATTTTAGACGTTATGGGCGCCCGTATTTGTAGTAGACGTAGTTAACTACCGTAAGGTCTTTTTTATCCACGTTAATAAAGTTGCTAACATGGGAGTATATACCAAGAGAATTTGGTGTACGCGTCATTAATATAGTATGCGAGGAACGTAACTAGGTAAAAAAGCCTTCGTAGGTGGTATTTAAGCGTTATAGTGCGTATTAGAATTAGTTAACGCCCGTGACTATTATCCGTACCTGTTCGCGAAGTGTGGCTTCGCCAACGTGTGATTTCCCTATTACTTATTGACATAACATTAGTTTGTTAAACATCTAATTGAGAATATTCATTGGCTTTTCCTCCTTTTTTTTTTTTTTTTACAATTATTGTAATTTACCGAATAGTGGCTTAATTTGTATGGTATTACGCGAGGTGAACATCGTATTTGAAGTTGCTTTTTATACTATCGTAGATTTCACGAAAAGTCGTAGCTTTAGTAAAAAGGGTTAGTCAATAGTCTTTAGTGTTCCTTGTAAGGATTTCAGGGAATAGTAAGTTAAAACCTCAAGGTAAAACCTTTATTTATTTGTAAATGTTTAAAGAGGGTATTATCTTAAAGTCAAGGAGGTTGTAAAGCTTTCCGTTATTACTTTTTACGTAATTTTATGTTTTAGAGAAGTCTATAAATAGCTTATAGTTAAGGTTCATTATCGTGATAGGTTTTAGGAGAAAATCACGATAGTTATCCCAACTTTAAGTATTTTTTTGGTAGTTTAAGCCTTAAAGCTTCAGAGGCATGGTATTAAGGGTAGTTTAAAGTTGCCTGACTCGAAGGGTAAAGTTTTGTAATAAGACCTATGGTAAGCTTTCGCGCGTGAGTGAAAGTGAACGAGGAAAGGTTTTATGGAGCTTGGCGATTAAAGTGTTAAAGGGCGATAGGTATTTAAAGGTTTTGGAAGGCCTAACGATCTTATTTAATTAACTGGTATAAAATGTTAACGTCAATACCTCTGACCACGTTAGCGGCCCTTGCTTTACGCGATCTGCCACAGTTAAAGGCGTACTTTACGTTGTTACGTAATGGTAATATGTTATCAAGTAGGTTAATATGTTTATCGCCCGTGCGTAAAGAGGTTTAACTTAGCGAAGGGTAGAGGGAAGGTTTTTTAGATCGTATGTAAGGGCGTTAAGGTTCCTTAACGCCTTTTCCTTTAGATCGTAAATTTTAGGGGCATTTTTTAAGCAAGGCTAGGTTAAAAAAAGTTTTTACTAACCTAGTAAAACGTTTTTCTAATACGTAAATCCCTTAGTATTCAAGTTTTTCCTTTAACTTAAATTTGATAGATTTTTGGATCTTCATTTATATGCCAATAAATCAATTGTTAAAAAGTTTACGATACTTATGAAAGGCACGGCTGTTGCCGTTAATTTTTTCACCGTTGTTTCATTTAACAATGTAATAGTCGACGAAGTTGGTAAGGTGTTTTTCGGGTAAATCTTTGTTAATATCCTCCCCCCAAAAGTCATTGTTATAATGTTTTGTAAAGGTAGTTCCGAGCGCCTTTATTGCTTCTTTGCTGGCAGGATCAGCTATTGCTTTAAAGTGTGTGCTAGCGGTAAACATCTTGATGTTTCGGTTTGTGTAAAACTTGGTAAGCGTGTGGGGCAAGGAATCTGGCGATTTTTTACGTAGGGATTTGGTGTAAAGTCACATGGAAACTTGGCGACTTAGTAACTTGATGACTTGGCATGAGGTCGTGCGACGTGGCTTTGTCGGCACAACTTGGAGATTTCGTTTAGAGTAGTGAACTTGACGATTGGCGTGGCGTGGAGAGTGGAAAAAGTAAAGTAAGGGCAAAGGTTTGGTGTAAAGGGTAAAGTCAAAGGTATTTATTATTAGTAGAGGGAGAAGATTATTTGTTATAGTTATTTGGCGTAGCGACTTAGTCGTTTTTATAGTATTAGCACCCGTAGTAGTATTAACTTAGCTATTTTCTAATTTGCTGAACTTTAAGACTTTCAACAGTTAATGTTAACGTCTTTAAAAAAGGTTGATAAAGATATCTTAGTGTTTTTAATAGCGATCCAGTCGCTTACTTCCAGATTGCCGTTGGGGACTGACGTAACCCAAAAGTATTCTCTGTTTTCCTGCCGTTAGGGACTAACGTAGTACTAAGAAAGGCTTTTCGCAAGAATTTTCCCTTTACCCTAGCCGCAATTGTTAACATAGAGCGTAACCAGAAAGTAGCTTCTTCTTCTACTTAGCTTATCTGTACTTAACCTAATAAGCACTGATCAATGTTAGTAGGTCTTAGACATTGCAAAGTTATCGATTCTATTGGTTAAAGTAAAAGTAGTATTGCAGTAGTCAGATAGTAGATGTATTGTTTTAGGTTTAGTAGACTGCTAGCCGGTTTGCATTGTAATTTGTATGGCCAATTGCTTGGCCCGTGTCCTAGGGTGAAGTGCAGCGTACTGCACTCGAATTACAACCAATGCGATAAGTCTCCAAAAAGTAATACACTCAACTTGAAGTTCAGTATAGTTACTTTACTGTAAGTAAAGTTAACCTACTGCACTGCATGTAATACTATTCTAACACCTTACGAATTAATACCCATTAACCACGACCCTTACCGTAATCTTTTACCGTACTGTTTTCCCACTGATCAAAGCGATTTTATAAAACTTACAAACTTTGTTAGGTTTTGAAATAGGGAAGAAAATTATAGCGGTAAATCGTACAATATACTTGATGATAAAATACGGCCTATATTTAATACATATAAAAGACTAAATATGAAACTATCCTAATTTCATATTATTTTACCCGGTATAATATCCGGGTAAGTTAAAAATAGTATATATATTACTTTACATAAATAGATACATTTGCAAAGTATTATAACCCTTTAAAATTTCATTTATATATAAAAATTAACTACGAACTTTACGATGTGTATTATATTGGTATAATGAGGAAATCCGTATAAAAACAAGAAAAAAATGCCGATAAAACCCTATAAAAGATTTTTACCTCCCTACAATCTAAGTTCCGAAAATGCTAGGTAATATTAAGGCGAGAATACAAAGGTGATAAATTATTTATCCAAATAGTAATAAAAGCTTGTCACGGAAACCCGGATTTCGACATTATACTTTTTAAACCGGAAAAGAAACTAAAGGCGTTTTATACAAGCTTTAAAACATCGTTTAAAACCTTCATATGACGAAAAACGAGCTTCGGATCAGTTTTAATAGCCGATAAAACCAGAAACGAAATCTAAATTACTAAAATAAACGTTGCCAAAACCATTTACCTCTTTTTAAATCGAATATTTAAAGTTTACCTAAAATAAAACGAGAGCCTAAAGTATAGGTACTAAAGAGGAAACCTTAATAATAAGGAATAAGGACGATCGTTTGGAAATAGGCGAAATATATCGAAGTTACAATAATACTTATAAAAAGGCATACAGAGTCTCGCGATTTTATAAAAGCGATGTATCGTATACGGTAAGATCGGCTATTAATTTATTAACCACCCCATTTATGATCAAATCAGGATTAAATAATGAGTTTAAACCGACTTCATATTTGAAGACCGGATAAGAGCTAACTTTATAGTATATATAGTTGAGTACGAAGGTATAGATAACGGTCTTAACGCCTACTTCTACGAATATACATCTGAAAAGAAAAACTTTAAAGATAATAATACGAATTTGTTAACTTAAAACAATGAGACCGCCTAACGAATTTTTACTGGCCTATAGAACGTCTCCTTTAAATACATTACGGGCCTCAATTACGTGAACAAAATGTTCGACGCCTATATAACTTCGTAATTTAAACTTTTAAGCAAATACGGCAACCGGTTTTAAGGTATTATGCTTGATAATAATATAGCCGAAATCCTAACGGCTAGAAAACGGAAATTCGACGTACTTACGGCGAAGTTTTCGAAGTTTTAACTAAACAGAATGGGAAAACACCGAAGATTCGTATTTAATAAAGGTAAAGTGTCGTCAATTGGAACGGTCGTTGTAAATACGCGTTTCGAACCAGTTGGGTTTTATGTAATACACTTTAAAACACTATTTATACTTTTATTAGCCAATATAAATAAGCTCATAGTTAAGGTCCGGAATACGACTAACCAATTTATCCGCGCCTCGGATAGTATATCCGTACCGCTTCGATTTAATTTTGGTTATTTATGGATTTTTTTTCCGAAATACGTATAATTAAGGCTATTTACTTAAAGTATCCAGAATTACGGATTCTGTATCGACAATTTGGACACCCAGCTATGAAACGTTTTTTACGCCTGATTTACGTAATAGGCTATACGAATATTGAAAAGGATATAATTAAAATTATCTAATTTTTTTACCATAAGTGTTAGCTGTATTTATAAGCCTTATGCCTGTTTAAGTTCCGCTTGTAAGATGATGTGGACTTTAACTATAATGTAATTATGAATATTATATACCTAAACAGTCAACCGATCCTTTACGCTATCGATTCCGTAATATTATTTCAAATCGCTAAATTTATACGAAGCGTTTTCTCTACAAACTACTAAAACGTTTGAGTTAATTATTAGTCTAACGTTTACTTAGTTCCCTTAAATTCGATTATATACGACGTTAATACGGCTTTCTACTTTACTGAATGTCCTATTAAGGCTTGGATAACCGATAGCAAATGTAAGCAAATCCTAGTAAAAGCCTTATAAGGTATTGGAAAGTGTAAAATATACTACAAACCGCTTAAAAAAGCGTATACGGTACTATCGAAGAAATTAAAGGGTATCAGTTTTAAGGAATCTATCCTTGAAATAATGGTTAACGCCATTAATAACACCTTTAGCCTAAGTGGGCTTATTCCCACGCTCTTTATTTTTAGTGCCTACCTAAGAATTCACTCAGATTTAGCATTATCGTTATCCATAATATAAATGACGAATATTACAAAGAAGGCTATAATAGCATTACATTCCTTACAGGTTAGAAACAACGTGTGTAGAGCGTTAGCTATAAGGAATAATCTACGTAAAACTAGCGTTTTCGACTTACTATTACAATTTAAAGTTTTAGGTTTGAAAAAGAAAAATTAATGGTTAAGCATTTAAAGGATCAATGGATTTAGAAGCTATAATGTGTTCGTTAGTTTGCCAAAAGATATAAGTTCGTTGCGCTAAATAATGGTACGAAAATACGAAGGAGAAATAAGAAAAAGCGGCCTGGAATCGTAAAACGAATAAAACCGCTAATATAACACCCCTTAGAATTCCGAATCTAAACCGCTTTCAATTACAACATACCACCCAAATCATGTATCTGGCCCGCTTTCGCTAAATAAAAACGGCTCGCCTATATTAACCTTATCAATAACTCATCATTAAAGGTACCTTTTCGACTCGAAAATCAGAAAAAGGCCTAAATATTTTACTACCAATTCCTTTGTTATGTAAAGGGAGATAGAAAACCACGAATTTAACTTAAAGATTTTCTACAAATATATTACTATAACTCTAATTACTCCGTTCGAATTATTTACCTCAATGAAGATTTTATTTTAATTGATCAGGGTGTATTTCGTTTTAAATAATTCGAACCAGCTATTTACGGCACTTACAGGATTATTCTAACCTGTTTACCTTATGAGGTTAAAGATAAGAACGGAAAACCTTACGAAAAACTCGTGTAATTCTCAAAAAATATAATTTTGAAGGTACAAAAAATATTATAACTTAATCGCCTATATTATAATCAGCCATCCACCGCCTGAGATTTACATTAGCAACCTGCCTTAACGTACTATATAACCTATTTATCGAGTTTTGATATATAATATAGGTATACGCCTAATTTAAGGAATGGCTTAAACGATGAATTTACGCTGATAAGCCAAAAGATTTTAAAAAATACCACCCGCCTAAGAAAATCTTACGTATTATAAAACCACTTTATGACTTGGTTAAAGCCGGTATTTATTAATATAATATTTATTATAAGCACTATAAAAACGGTTCGGGATAACCAACTTTACCTTCGACCTATACTTTTTAGTATTGATAACCTGTTTAAAAAGATCTATCTTAATAGGCATACAAATGGACGATACTTTAAAGTTGTGTAACGCCTTGTTTTCCGCGTCTAAAAAAGGAAATTTTCAAAAACCGGCTTAAAAACGAAACACAATACGTACCTGACAGAGAACCATATAATAGATTTTAATAACTCTACTATTACTTTCCGAAACGGCGTTTTTGGGCCTTATGTAAAAAGAGTAATTGGATGAAGTCACTCCCATCGTTTTAAATAACGTAAAACCGGCCGATGAATGAAAATTCCAACGCGTACACAGCGTTTGGGTTACTTTTATAGCATAACTAAAAGTGGTATTCAACCTTTTAATCGCGGTGTAGTGCTAAATTGCCCCAACGGATAATATATATAAGGCGTTTAAAAAACGTCTACTATAACAAATACATAATCCTAAACGAGGCTTATAGTTTATAACGCTAGATATACGTATTATAAAGCTATTCATTTTTACTAATGGCTTTTTCGCTAATAATAACGATTGTAATTCGTAAATAAGCTTTATTTTAATCCTTGGTAACGAAATACCAGCTTAAAACAGCTTTACGTTTCGTAAAAACATTATCTATTAAAGCTTTACTAAGTGTAAAAGAGTTAAAAGAAGCGTTTTGGATTTGAAATTCTATAATATAATTAAAGGTTTCGATTCGGGTATTACTATAGTAATAACGGTCCAGATAATTATTTTTAGCCGTAGTTTACGCCTTATACCTTTTGTTATATATACTAACTCCTTTTCGCTTTATAAATGCTTAGTTAAGCTAGGTATTATAAATGAGAAGCGGTTGATAATAAATATTATAGCTTGACGCGAGTTGGGATTGAAGAAAAGAAATGAATTAATAACGAATTAAACCCGGTAAACGCAATAATTAAAGCTATACCAAACGGAGCGTTGAAAACGCTTATAACGACAAACACGCTGTTTAGTAGTATGGATTAAAAGGTCTTACGACTTGAATAAGCTATTACACCACTTTCAATGATTTAAAGCGGTCCGAGTTCCACTATTCGTACCGCTTTACGATTTATACCTCTATTAAACCTTATTATTTCACGCCGCTTCCAACTTATTATTACTTTTTATTTTACACGCCTCGATCTTGCCAAATATCTTATTTTTCTTTTACTTTATCTGTTCGGCTTTACCATTTCGCGTCGTTTGTAACATATTATTACACTTCTTTTTATACACTTCAACCTTATTGGATATTTTTCTATTCGCTATTCTTTATTTTAATTTATAATGTCTCATTACTTATAGTTTGTTACTTTTTTTGTTTTATTCAATTGAAATTATGTTTATCACTTATAAATAATCATTCAAAAGAAAACAATAATATTGATGTAGCCGGGCGTTTTGGTCCGGCCGTAAAGGTAGTTAATCACTACTAAAAGAGGGAGAGAGCAACGCTATCACGTCTTCACTATCCTCCCCGTTACCTTCACCCTTTATGTTAGCGCCACCGCCATTACCGTTATTAACGCTATTAGAGCTGGTGAGGATATGGCCCTACACTTTACGTTGAATTACTTTAGGTCAAGGCGTAGGAAGAGCTTTCTCTTTTCGTGGCGACGCGCGATAACATTATTAAACTCGTTTACGTAGTAGATACGTAAACCCCGTTTCTAGGCGGTAATAGCGGCCGCCGACTCCTCAAACCGCCGGTTAACGCCTATTATTCATTAGCATTAGCTTATTTTGGTTATTTACAATCGCAATCATTTTTAACGTACCCCGAACGTTACATTTTTGCAAGAAGAAATTTTCAAAGTTTGGTTCAAACTTATTATAAATTCACCGAACGAGTAACAAGGATTCGGTTTACGGCCTTAAAACCATTGAAATGGGGGGGTATAAATTGTCAATTCGCTTGTAACGATGGAAACAAGCCGAAAAATCTTTGCTTTCATGGTAATCGCTAACGAGTTTACCCGCAGCCGCCGACGCGATATACGACTCGTAAGGCGTGTCTATTAACGGCTTGGGATTACGGATCCGAGTATGGTGTTTTAATGCTTTAAGCGTTAGAAAAGCCTTGCTGCGTACCTTGACGATACGGAACTCGAGGCGGCGGAACACATCTGCCTCGTATTCCTTATTTTTTAAAAAATGAAGTTAAAGGTATACGTATAAGTAAATATAAAATATACGAACCCTAGCGTAACTATATTAGATTATGCTTATGGCGTAAAAGGATTTTTACGGGTAATTGAGTTTTTAATCATAGGGAAAGAGTAAGGTTTATAACCTTAGAAACCCCTTGTTCCTTCTTTTGAGAGCTGGGAAAGGGGGTGGAATAGTGGCGGCGGCGGCGGAAAGAGGCGAGACGGTAACGGCGGTAGGGTTTAGGGGGGTGACAACGGTGGCGAAGGGAAGCGAAGCGGCGGCGACAAGGCTTAATGGGGTGGCGGCGGCGGGCGTGGTAGCAGTTATTAACGAGATTATGCCTGATAAGGGTGGGTTATTAGTAGCGGTAGCGGCGGCAGCTATTACGATGGCGGCGGCGCGTCAACGCTTTCGCACCAAACGACGCTTGATCGTTTTATTTTTACGCGGTATCTGTTTAAAGGAGAGGTTAGTATATAAGTATTAGTTAAGTAACCTTCCTATTAAAGTAAGTTGGTTTAATTAAGTAAAATATGGGTTAAATTAAGATAGGGATTTACATTAGCTTTAACTACGCGCCTTTAAAGAAAAAAGAAGAGAAATTTTGCACAAACTTATAACGATATATCTTTTTTTATTAACCTAATACGTAATTGCGTAATTTTACCTACGAAATTACCTTTTCGTGATCACCCCCTATAATACCTACGTAATTACCCCTATCAAAAACCACGAAAAGAGCTACTACCAACTATATCACTACTATTTAACTACATTAACCAAACCCAAATTATAATTGCCACCGCGGCTAAAACTTACTAATTCGAACCTTTATAATTAATACTATAACTACACTATTATTACGGAAACTGTTAATTTAAACTATTATAACTATATTATCACTATAAAACCTATTAATTTAAACCTTTATAACCACAACTATATAATTATTATAAAACCTACTAATTTAAAGCTTTATAACCATAACTACACTATTACTACTAGGTTATACGTATGGAGTATATAAAGAAAAAGAAAAGATTACTTGTATGAATATTACTATATACCCTTATAGATAATATAAATAGTCTAAGTGACAGTATACTATATCGTAAGGTGCCTTCTTCCAAAGTGTACAATGACGTGTTACGCCATAGGCTACAATTTTACAAAATACAAAGTATATTATATATGAAGCGGTCTAGAATGGTTATTTAAAACCGCACAACAATGTATGGAGCGGTTTAGAATGGTAATTCCAAACCGCACGGCAATATATGAAACGGTCTGGATTGGGTATTCCAAAGCGCACGGCAAAAGGACTACTGCCCGGATGAGAGGTTTATAACCTCCCATCCGTGGCATGCATCCTCTGGAATAATCCTTTCTAATCATATTTTATTACTACAATACCAATCTAACGATCAATCTTCTATTTAACTACTTCACGTGAATAAGTATTTAGACGTTACCGATACGAAGCCTATTTGCGAACTGTAATCGTTATTATTAATAAAAGAGCCATTAATAATAATAAAATAGATTTATAATACGTATATCCAACGGTACAAACTATAAACCTTGTTTTAAATCATATATTTGTTATACAAAGAGTTTGTTAAACGCTTCGTATATATTATTGAAGGAGGCGATTTGACATTACGTGGTGATCGAAAGGTTGAATACCGCTTTCGGTTATATTAAAAAAGCAACTTTAACACTACGTACGCATTGGCATTTATATTCGTCAGCCTGTTTTACGCTATTTAAAACAATAATAGTTCTTTTATCCAATAACTACTTTTATACAAGGTCCAAATAGTGTTTTGACAAGAAATAGTAACACTATTAAAATTAATTATATAATTCTTTATTTGGTATGTTTTGGGTTTCGCCCTTCACCTGGCCTTTAAAAGTTTTATGTCTTTGAATACGGAAAAAAATGCGTTAAAAACATTAATATGTTGTTCGTTCATATATCTATTAGTATAAAACCTTCCGAATGAACTATTAATACTAACAAATACAAGTTAAAAATTAAGTTAGTTATTTCGAGCCGTTCTTTATAATACCTTTGGTAGGTGTTATATTAGAAAATATCGGCTTTGACTAGGCCGTAAAGTGGTTTTATAATATATAAAATCGTTTTAGACGGATAATATTTCCTGAGATATTTAAGTATATCGGCGTAAATACGTCATTTAATCCGCTTTTTAAATTAGGTGTATACCTATATAATATTAGGAAGTTCGACATATAAGTTGTAAGGTATATTAAAAAAAGATTATAAACGTGAAAATTAAACGGTGGCTAACCTGTTATAAGGAAAGTGATTAGGTTATAGTATATTTTATTTCTATTGTAGCTATAACCTTTAATAACTAGGCGGGTTTTTCATAAGGTTTTCCGGTTTTATCTTTAACTTCGTGGATGTGACGAATGGGAAAAATACTATAAGGGTTATAAATTGTTAGGTCGAACCGTTCAAAGCGAAATACGCCTTAATTTATCAAGGCGAAAATTTCTATTTAATTAGATTATTCGAACAGAGTATTTAAGGTAATAATAATGTCATCGTAATGGAGTTTAAAGCTAATTTCACGGTTTGCTATCTCCTTTTAAATAATAAAGGTGTTTTCGGCAAAGGTTCCGAGGCGTTTTTTGGTCTTCGAGTTACAAGGGCGGCTTTAACAGCAAAGTGATAATAGGGTTAATACAAGCGGGCCACTCTCATTTGGTAAAAGCGGGCCACTCTCATTTGGTAAAAGCGGGCCGGATACGTAATTTGGGGGGTAGGCTAAAACTGGGAGCGGTATAAATTCGTTATTTAAAAGGGTGTACCATCGGTGGATTCAATCGGATTATAATTTCGAGTCGCTCTTTTCCATCTCTTCTTTATACTCTTGAATCATTATTTAGCGAAACGAACATATATAGTTTAGAAAATTAACGAGCATATTATGGCTTTTAAACCCGTTAATCTTTCAAAAACCAGTTCATCCGTCCTTAGTTTTCCAAATTGAAACCTTAAATTATAATAATAGGGTTGAAACGCCAGTTTTGCGTAGGCCATTCCTTGTGGCCAGCGCTCTAGACACATAGTTTTTAACCCGGAAGGAACGTAATACTTCCATGTCTTTCGCTATAACATTCGCTTCGAACACCGTGGTTAGTAATAATACAAAGTTTATATAAATCCTTGGGTAAACACTAAAAATAAATAGCGTAAAGATATGTATATTTAAATTAAAAATGTTATTAACGGCGTTAACTGCTATTTGAAGGATGAATTCCTCTAAACTACTACCTTTCAATCCTTTGGATAATACTCCATACTTTATTTTAAGCGGTTTATAGTAGTGTTTACATTTTCTAATGTCTTATGGAACTTTTATTGAAATTCATTTACACTTGATGCCGATTATCTGAACCTTAATACGTTATTTAGTAAAGTTAAAGGCTGTACCAACGTCGTATTTAATCCAATTTGAAAGATCTAGATAGATGTTTAACCAGTAATTGATTAAAATGACCCAATAGTTTGTAACGAAAGCGCTTTGTGAAAACTTAGTGACTTAAAATAATGTTACCGTGTCGACGGCATGGAAAACCAGTTAGCTGTATAAATATATAATATTAATAATTACCTCGTAGTTAAAGTCCATATTGTTTTAAAGGCGGAACTTAAACCGTTGTAAGGTTTATAAATGGAACTGGTACTTATTGTAATTTTTTCCAGTAGCTTTAAAGGTGTTTTTTTTACAGTTATATAACCTACGGAGTAAAGTAGTCGTAAAAGGCGTTTTATAGCCGGGTATCCGAATCGTTGGTACAAAATCAGCAATTTCGATTTCGTTAAATCAATAGCCTTAATCTTAAGCGTTTCGGAGAAAAACCACAAATAACTGAACTTAAACCGGAGTGGTACAGATACGCTATCCGATGCGCGGATAAAATAATTAGTTGTGTTCCGAAACTTAATTCCAAATTTATTTATATCAATGAAGAAAAATTCAAATAATTGTTTTGTTGGAATAGTATTACATGCAGTGCAGTAGGTCAACTTTACCTGCAGTAAAGTTGACTGTAATGCAAGTGTATTGATTTGTACAGACTTACTGCATTGGGTGTAAGTCGAGTGCAGTATGTTGAACTTCACTCTAGGGCACAGGCCAAGCACTTAGGCATATAAATTACAGTGTAGACCGGCTAGCGGTCTGACAAACCTAAAACAATACATCCACCATCTGACCATGTAATACTACTGTTACTTCGACTAATCGAATCGATAACGTTGTAGCATCTAAGGCCTACCAATACTGATTAGTGATTACCTGTTAATATGTTAAGCAGAGATAATCTAAGTAAAAGAATAAACTACTTTACAGTTACGCTTTACGTTAAAAAACGGAGATTAGGGTAAAGGAAAGATTTTTATAGAGGGTCTTTACTGTTGCGTCGGTTTTAACGGCAGTTAATAGAGAAAACTTTTAGATTGCGTCGGTTTTAATGGTAGCTTAGCGGTGGCGACGGTATCGTCCTCGAAAACACCAAGAAATCTTTATTAATCTTTTTTAAAGACATTAAATTTGATTTTTAGAAGTCGTAACATACGGTAAGTTGGCAAACGGCTAAGTTTATACTACTATGGGTGTTACTAATGTAGAAAACCGATTAAGTTCTATAGCCAAATAACAAATAACCTTTACCACTAATCAATGATTTTCGACTTTACCCTTTACACCAAGCCTTTACCTTTACTTTCCTTTTTTTACTTTTTACGTTACTTTAATCGTCAAGTTTGTTGATATAAGCGAAAACACTAAGTCGCTCTAAAAAAACCACGTACGCAACCTTTTACCATGTCGCCAAATTTCCACGCGACTTTATACCAAAACACCAAGTCCCCCACGTTTAAGATTACTAAGCCTTTCGCTTTAGACGCCTGTCAAAATGGTTACCGTAAGTCCTTACTTTTAAGACATTACCGACACCGCTTAGAAAGAAGCAGTTAAAAACTTCAGATTATGCTTTACCAAGTATTATAACTACGAGTTTTAGGGACAAGAAGTGGATAAAGAGTTAACAAACAAGCACCTAAATAACTTCGTCGGCTATAATACTATCAAGTAAAACGGCGGCGAAGAATTTGACTGCGGTGACCATGCCTTTCGTAAATACCGTGAGTTTTTCAAGGACTAGATTATGGAGATGTGGAAGAGAGTTTAAAAGACCGTTAAGTTAAAATTGAGGGAATAACTTAAACGTCGAAGGATCTACGTGTTGGAAAAAAGCTTCGCAAGGTTGATAAAAAATTTATTTAACCTAGTTTAATAAGAAGAGTGCCCTTAAAACCCACGACCTCAAGGAAAGAGCGTTGAGGAATCTTACCGCCCCTATATGAGATTTAGAGGACCTTTCTTTTAGCCTTAGCTAAGTTAATCCTTTTTACGCGTTGACGATAAGAAACCTATTGATCTGTTCGGTGGCTTACTATCTTTACATGACAGTGCAAAGTACGCCCTTATCGGCGAAAGAGTACACGAAGCAAGGGTTGTTAATGCGGCCAGAGGTATTGACGTTGGCGCTTTACACCAGTTAATTAAGTAAAATCATTAGGCCTCTTAAAACCTATAAGGCCCTGTCGATCCTTTGTGTTACAATCGCTAAATATATTAAAAACCCTTTTCCTTTGGACTTTACGCACGTAAACCGACTGCAGGCTTTACTATAGGACTTTACCTATCGAGCCTAACGATCAGCAATTACCCTTATCACTGTACCTCATAACATTTAAGATTAAGCCGTTAGAAAACACTAATTAAACCTAGGATAATTGTTAAGACTTTTTTAAGACCTGTTAGAATATTTAATATTAACTATAAGTTAATAACAGACTTCGTTAAAATCTAGGATAATATAGAGAAGTATAAAGGGAAGCTTTACAACCTTTTCGATACTAAAATAATGCCTTTCCTATATATTTGTAAGTAGATAGAGTTACCCCTTTTTGGTTTTCACTTATTGTTTCCTAGAATCATTACAGAGTACGTTCAAAACTATTACCTAATCTTCCTGACGAACATCACAAAGTTTCGCAAGATTTACAATAGTATAAAGGGCTACTTCGAGCACGACGTATACCTAGTGTAATACTATATGGATTGGGCACTACGCGATGGACTATAATAATGGTAAAGAAAAAAGAGGAGTAATTATTAATAGATGTTTTTAATCAAATGCTTGATAAGCTGATTATATGCCAGAAGGTAATGGGGAAGGCTCACGTTGATGAAGCTACATTTCTCGAGAAGTTACGGGCAGTTGTCACGGGCGTTAGTGAGTTTAAATACGCCTTATAACGTCCAGATGCTCTCTGTAAAGGCTTTTTTAGCCAGTTACATTTCTCGTTTTCTACCGTCATGGCACGTACACCAAACTCGCTTAATATATATACATAAGCCGGCAACTTTCTTAACGTGGAAGAGGAAGACCTTTTGGTGGTTAACTACGTCGATCGTAAGTATTTGCGCCTATAACGCCTAAGTTTAGGTTTATTAACCTCGGCCCCAGACTAGAGGTAAAACTTTCACTAACGTTATCAAAATTTAGGTGGATTTGTTAACCGTAAGTACTATTGTTGTGATAGTGGTAAGATATATTGGATTTATAGTAAGGCCAGTCATTGGTTTACTAGTTAACCTTTTGCTAAACGTTATAATAGGAAAGTATCGTATTATGTCCAGTATTCTATTGATTTGGAATAATATTACTTGAACTAGGTTATATATGTTAAAGGTGATAAGATAATTAACGCTGTTAATTACCTTAGGTAGATTAAGTGGTACGAAGATACTATTTTCGGTACGGCAGCCTAATGATTAGCCGACTATGTCTTTTTATACCGTTTAGGTGGTGAAAACCTTTACTTTTACCCTAATTATGCCTTTAACCCCTTACATGCCTTTAAACTTCGCGATCGTTATGCGGACTACACGTTTTAAGGTATTATATCAGATATTAGGGCAATAAGGTACTTAATAGGAGGTTATTTGCAGTATATGGCATTGCGAAAGGAAAGTATTACAGATATTGAGATTGATCGTTACGATGCTGATAAGGCCAAAGTTAGCTTTAGCCCGGGCGAATAATTATATTAATTAGGGACAACGGTAGTTTAAATTGTTGTGGGAGTAATTACGTTTTATATTCTTAAGTTCCTTAACTTTTCCTTACTTTGTTTGGAGGATATAAAGACCATTAGCGTCAACGTGAACTTTAACGTAGACAAGTTGGTTAAGAACGGTTAAAGGTTCTCACTAGTCTTTAAGTGGAGGCATTTATGGTTTTATTTTTAAGTCTTGAAAGTAGTGGTGTTGAATTTGACGGAGCTGAATATGCGTTAACTATACCGGCGTTTTAACCACCTAATTTTTAACAGGTTATATAAAGTTCAAAAGTCTGCAAGGTATAACGATATGAAATACTTTGCCCTAAAAGCCATTAAAAGGCTTTGCTACTACTGTTGAATGTATACATAAACCTTTCGGACATTTAAATTTATATTAAAAGATGATAAGGACTTTAATTGTAAGATTTTTATTAATATGTTTCACTTGGATAACGAGCCTATTTTTTACGTCGTTGATTCCGTAACTTTTTCCTACGTAACTAAGTTTTTAAATCCCTTTTCGACAAAGGATACGTGGGAAAAGTTAAGGATGCTGTGGATTAATACGTACCTAAGTTTGCCCAACGTCGTCGTTTACGATACCGATACTGACTTTATAGCGGCGGAGTTTTAGGAAGATGCTAAGATAATGGGTATTTAGTGTAAATAGGTACCTGTAAAACTTCAATGAAGTATTGGGAAGGTTAAAAGGGAATATAACCTACTTTGACGAATGTATAGTATCTTTATTTTGGAAATTGGAAGTTTTACGGATCCGGAGGCACGTTTATAAATGGTAATAAAAGGCTTAAACGATATTGTAGGCCTTGACGGCTTGGTGTTAACGCTATTGATCTTTGGAGCGTATCCACATCTGACGAGTGAATCTCTACCTTTGGTAAGTACTTAAAAATGTATTGTAGCTTACAGTAAAGCTTTGAGTGAATTATAAAGGGAATCGGCACGCCTCCAAGTTAATAATACCCTTAATATTAGAAAAGGGTTTACAATAATCGACGTGTTTTCTTTTCTATTGTAAAGTAATGTCCTTGTGTGGCAGGAGCCGGGTAAATGGGAGGGGCTATACAAGATATTAAGTATCGTAAACTTTAAAGTAATTGTTAAAACTGTTAACGGTTTTGTATTTTTTTGGATTACTTATATTAAGCCTTATATTAGGGCTATTAACTATAAAGACCTTCAAGTTAAACGACAGAGTTAATACGAATTTCCCCCACCCATTATCTAGAAGTTAATAAAACACCGCCGGTGTAGACGATCTTCGAAGAAAAGGAATGTTAAAGAAAAAGAATATAAACTGGGCTGTATTTATAATATTATTTGGATAAGTAAAAAAGAGAATAATAACAAATATTTGGTGATAAAGATTAAGATATAAGGGATTATCAAGACTTTCGGAAAACCTTTTAGGGAAAGTAACAGGGTTGAGATCGACGGCTTACTGACCCGAGTTGTGGTATAATTTATATCGAAGGCTAACTTTAATCTTTGAAACCTAAACGTTATGATTTTTAAAACGAGGATTATCTATGAGGTTAGTAAAACTATGGGGCGGCCTTATAAAAATTTACGGCTGATTGTTTAAGAATACGGCGAAAAAAGTAAGGACTAGATCCTTACGTAGTCGCCAACGATCCAGAAGATTAGTTAGCGTTTGGTGGTTGTTTTAGTAGTAAGTTTGTCAAAAGGGATTAATGGTAATTTTATACTCAATAGCTGTAATATTACGTAAACCTATATATAGTTCATTACGGATTTATATCAGATTGTATTATTTGAATTGTTACAGGAACTTCGGGCTGTTTACTTGTTAGGAACGGTAATGCGGTATGTTAAACCATTGTATGGATTGGTTCAGGCAGGAGTTTACTAGTTCCTAACCTACTAGTCGTATTTTAAGTCTCGGCTGGCGATGAAATTTTTAATATAGGATCTGTACTTATTAGTAACGTAAAAGAAAGACTTGAGTATAGTGGGTATGTAAACGAACGATACTTTTTCGTTGAAACGGCTAGCTTTGTGATATTGGAATAGTAAGTGATTAAAGACTTTAAGTTTTGAAATTGTAAGTTGGTAACGACATTAATAGAAAATAATAATTTAACTTTAATAAATAGTTAATCCGTATATTTGTTGTCAATACTGGGTTAAGCTTTTGCCAAAAGGGCTAAGGCGTTATTTTTGTCACAATCGACAAGACTAAGAAGGACAGAGCTTAATGGTACTTGAAATAGCGTATACTGGGTAGCTATATTGCTAATTCATGCCAACCGGAAGCTTTATACGACCTTTCTATTGTGGTACAAGTATAAATATTAATGAATGAAAATTTTGATCAAGTAAATAAAAGGTTGGAGTGGAAAATGCAGAATTTGAACCGCGAAATCAATATAGTGCCTATCAACCTTTTAAAGGTAAAGCTAATAATTTTTACGAATAGATATTTTACAAATAACACCGCTTCCTGATAACCCTTGTTAACGAAGATAAACGGAAAAATTAATTTATCATTATTGGCAACCTGATTTATTAGACTTTCTTCAAGTGTAAAAAGATTATACGAAACGTACTAGCTTTAAAGATCTACGGTATAATGGCGGGTTTTAACGTAGGCATGGCGTTATAGGAAACCTTTAACCTTATTATTAGACAATTAAAGATTCCCTTTATCCTGGTGGTAATTTTTACCAACTTAAGGAGTTTTTTCGAATACTTGTTCAAGTTTGGAATTATCAGCGAAAAAAGCCTGATAATCGAAGTGATAACACTCCGCAAAGCCTACGAAGGGAGGGAAATTAAGGAGTTCCAATGAATCTATGGTAAAGATAATCTAATAAATACTATGACGAAGTTTACGTTAAATAAAACATTGGAAAGGTTTGTAGATAGTAATGAACTAACTTTACGTATCGAGGGCTATATACATAGGCTACCCGGAAAGCCTAAATTACGTAACAGAGGAAAGGGATATGCTAGCAGACTGGAAGATTTCCAGGGGATTAATGGGGATTTGTTTAAGTAGCATAGTTGAGGTTGCGAAGGGCTGTGGCGGAAGAAATTTTTATAAAAGCTGATAAACTTGGACCTCAGAGCGGCGGAGCAATTAAGKTCAAATGGGRTCAATTTACATGCAATTGGATGTAATGTAGTATAGGAGTTAACTGGAATCAATAGGGGTCTGGCCAGTTGATAAGGAGGTAATTTAGTGGTAACTGAAAACGATTGGTCAGCCACACTGGCATACGCGTACAAACTAAAAAGCCGCCAGTATTGGAATAGTATTACATACAGTGTAGTAGGTCAACTTTACCTACAGTAAAGTTGACCGTATTACAAGTGTATTGCTTTGTGCGAACTTACTACATTGGGTGTAAGTCGAGTATAGTACGCTGCACTTCACTCTAGGATACGAGCCAAGCACTTGGCCATACAAATTACAGTGCAGACCGGCTAGTGGTCTGCCAAACCTAAAACAATACATCCATCATCTAACCACGCAATACTACTGTTACTTCGACCAATCGAATCGACAACGTTGTAACGTCTAAGTTCTACCAACAATTTTAAAATTTATTACATAAAACTTAACTGGTCAGAATCATATGTTTACAATAACCGTCTAAAACGATAACTCTTTGTTTTAACTAAATAAAACCTTTCGGTATTTTCATATTCGGTTTAGCCAAAACTTCTTAAACTTCGTTACGAACTCGTCGAATTATTGTTTTCTAGCCGTTAAGATTTTGACTACACTAGTATTCGGTATAATACCCTAAAAATGATTTCCGTATTTATTTCAAAGCGTAAATTATAACGTTATATAGGCGTTAAACACTTCGTTTACTAAGTGCAGGCCTGTAATATACGGGAATGAATCGTCTTATGGGTCTATAAAGATATTTTGGGCGGCTTCGTTGTTATAAGCTATGAAATAAATGTTATTACTTTTAAAATATTTTTCTTAAAAGGTATATTTGTAAGGGTAGGCATCGAATTTATCATCTACCCCTTCGTATTCAACTACGTATATTGTAAAATTAGGGTTTATCCGGTTTTTAAATGTATAATCGGCTTAAAACTATCGTTCAATTCGAGTCTAATCGTAAACTAGGTGTTTAATAGATTAATAGCCGATTTCATCGTATACGATATAACGCTTTTGCAAACCCACGGGGTTTCGTATATCTTTTCGTAAGTATTATTATAGCCATGGTGCGTTTCGCCTATTTCTAAACGATTGTCTCTACCCTTTATTACCAAGGTTTCTTCCTTTATACCTATACTTTAAACGTTCGTTTTACTTTATATATACTTTGAATTTTCGTTCTAAAACGTAATAAATGGCTTCAGCGAGGTTCATTTTGGTAATTCAACCCTTGTATTTAATCTTATAGGCTATAAATGCTTATTTAAGGCTCGTTCATCTTATTCAAAAGGGTTTAAACGATATTTTAAAGCATATATCAAAGGCTTTTAAATTCTTTTTTAACTTAAAAAGTGTAAAGTCGAAATCAGGGTTTTTATGGTATACTTTTATCACTTTTTGAATGAATAGTTTATCCCTTTTATATTCTTGTTTAAAGGTTGGCCAATACTTTTTGAACCTAACCAGTAAAGCGGTAAGAACCTCTTGTAGTTTTTATCAGCATTTTCGTATTAGGTATTCACGGATTCCCAGGTTATATTAATTTAATCCCTATTGTAAAGTTCATAAGTAATCTTTTCATTAAAATGAGATTTGAAGCGGTTATGATAACCTGCAAATATTTCTATTTACATAAAGTAATACATATACCATTTTTTAGCTTATCCGGATAATATACCGGGTAAAATAAAATAAAACTCAAACGGTTAGATATCTAATTTCTTATATATATTCAGTATTATACTTTTTTTATTATCTAGTATATTGTATAGTTTACCTCTATAATTCTCGTCCTTATTCTAAAGCCTGGTAAAATTGGTAAGCTTTATAAGAATACGTTTATTATTAGGAAAGCGGTACGGTCAAAATTTACGGTAAAGGTCGTAATTAGCAGATATTGGTCCGTAAAACACGTATTAACGTTTTACGCCGCTCGTCTTTTTTTTAAAGCGGACTATTCTCGGTATCTCAGCCGTTCTCATTATAGTCGAACGGGATATTAGCCGTATTGAAAAAGTGATTTAGTATTTAATTTTATTTTATAATTTGTGTCGGTATAGGGGTGTATGAAATCCGTGTAGTAGATAAAGATTGCGGCTGGTTTTTTTTCTCGAGGATTATATTCCTGATTTGGGGTATGAGTTTAATATTAGGTCGTTTTACGCTTTATATTTATCGTTTCTTCCATATATCTTGTATTGCCTGTTTTTTATATTCCGTCCAATAAAATCCTTTATAAATTCCGTTTGGTATATATCTTTATCCTTTTAGTTTAACAAATCGATAGGTCGTATTATTTCGAATAAAGCTTTCGTAAGGAGGTTATTCCTGACCCAAAGAGTATTAATACCTCAACTTCGCAATTGAATTCGTAAGGGTTTGGAAGTAAATGGGTTTAATATTTGCTATATATCAAAAATTCAATTCAAAAGTCGTTTATAAAAATTATCTAGTATATTAGGCCCTTAAACTTTGTCCTCCTAATAGCGATATATTTTGTTTAGGATAAAAGTATTTGCTGTGTATAGATTTAATTCCTTTACTAATGAATTTATGGTTTTATCTTCAAAGCCTAAATCTATTTCGTATATTATAGCGTTCTTGATTCCCATATACTCGATTAAAAGGTCGAATCAAACGTTAACTTCCGGTGTTATTGGTATTAGGGCTATAATTATAAGTGTCTTAGGGCGATTATGAATAGTTATATCTATATATACCTGATATATTGAAAAGGCATGAATTAATAGTTTTTTTCCGTGGTTAAATTTGGGTACGTTTAGGTTTCAAAGTTTTAGGTAGTTCGTTTTACAAACGGCAAATATAAAGTAAATAAAATTAATAAACCGATAGAAGTAAAGTTCTTAACGCGTACCAGTATAAACAAAGTTTAAATAATATGTGAATAAAACGTCATTTCAAATTGATTGGGTGTTTTATATTAATTTTATTTATTTTTGGTAATGGTACACTAATCAATATCTCAATCAAACTTGATTGTCGTAAAGGCTAAACTTAAAATTTACAGGAAAAACGTGAAAAGAAGAAGAGGGAAAACATAAAAAGAAGGAAATAAAATATAGGTATAGTAAGGTGTATTATGCAATCCTGTGTATAGGTCTTGGTTCGTATTTAATAAACGGTTCGGATTATCGTGTCGTAGCCAATTATACGAAAGCAGGGGGTTTGGTTATTTCGTTTGTAACCACTTGTGGTTTCGTAAACGATTTGAATGCTATATTTGTAACCGCTTTTGTATTTCTTAAGCGGTTTTGGTATCGAGTTTAGGTCGGACGTATCCCAACAAAGGTTCCGAAACTTAATAATTTTGAGTTACATGGCCTAATACGTTATAAAACGCTCTTTAAAAAGTTCACGGATACGTTTAATGGCTAAATAATGGTTAATAATAACGTAACGCGATTCTTTGTAAATAAAACTCCAAATAAAAGTTGATAATATCGTATTAAATTTTTTTTTTAAAGTTACTTAACTTTTATAGTTTCCTTGTGCATCCCGTACAATTCTTGTAAAAACGTAGTATTAAAATACAAATATTTGGAATCGTTATAACATATTGTTATAGATATTTCACTCGTATTGATTTTTTCTTTCCTAGGCAATGTATAGTCGACCAAGTCAACTATTAATTGATATTAGTAAGGTTTTTTCTCATTTTACGTAAAGTAAAAAAAGTAAAAGAGTAATTATAAGATTAGTATTATTATAGTAAAAGATAGATATATTCAGAAAATGCATTCCAGATGGTGCACGACACGGATAGGAGGTTATAAACCTTATATCCGGATAGTAGTCCTTTTGCTGTATGCTATGAAATATCCATTCCAGACCTCTCCATTTATAATGCACATTGCGTCTTGCAAGAGTGCAGCCTGCAGCGTGACATGTCATAGTGCACTCTACAGGAGTGTACCTTGAAATACAGTGAACTGCCACTTGGTCTATGTATACTATCTATGAGGGTATATAGTAATATCCACAAAAATACTTATTTTATACCAACTGTAATTATGAATAATGAATACCTGAAACTTATAAAATTGTAATTATATACTCCAAAAAAGTTTTGTATACGTTTCGACGATTATAAACTATATTACCTCTAAATGGATAAACTTGAAAAATCTGATTATAAAAACCAATAAATACTGTAAACCACTGTTAATAACCGGTGAGTTAATTATAAAATCGACGGATATATAGGATTAATGATGATTTAGTATAAAAAGGGACTAAAGGCTTTATCTTAAGGTACAATGAAGTTTTGCATTTTTATATTACGTATATATTCAATATAAGTATCGAATACTTTCGATTATACTTTTTAAACAATCTTTCCGTTAGAAAACCCGAAACAAAACGGTTTTACCCGGATAACACATAGTAAACGAGTCTTAGGTTTATTACAAAACCTTTGTCGTTAATGGTTGTTCAATGGATAGCTAAAAATGACTACGATAACGTAACATACCTTTCGGGTCGATATTATAATTCGTAATTATACCGAATATTTTACTTTAATCAGAAAACGTTTAATATCTTTGAGAACCGTTAATAGTCGCACCCCATATAATGGGTCGTTTGTTATACCTTGGTTATAAAACTTGGATAAGGTTCTTTAACTGAAAATATAATAATCACCAAACTTTACCGAAGTCGGCGGTATTAACGCAAGTTGGGTCCAAGGCGATATTATAACCGTTGACGCTTCAGTATCCTTCGACATTATCGAAGTGGACGTTATTAAGGCGGGTTAGTCCCTAAACGATACCATAACCGCTAATGTCTCGAGGTTTTCTGGCTCCCCTATTGAACTTATATTATTTCAATTCAATAATCAAGCTTTTGTTTGAATAAATTCATTCGTAAACCCTATCATAATATACGTTTCGAAATATACAAATTTATTGTTATTATATTGGAAATCTTATACGCGTCGATCTTTTACTTTAGGCTCCTCCAATAGTTGAAGGATCAATATATACAGGCAAACGTCTTGAGTTGCAAGCCGGTAACAGAAATAATATTGAAAAAGAGAAAAGACTTCGGTTTATCGAATTGAATGTTTCGAAATCAAACTTAATCAAGAAAAATACGTCAATCTTTCATATCTCGTTAAAATAGTAAACAGGATACGCAAACTATGTAATCCCAATAATTACGTCTTTTAAAAATAACATTAAGAAAAGCTTTTTATTGTAAATAGTGTAATTAGATTTCACATTCGATAATAGTACGGAATGATATGCCACCGACTTTAAAATACCGTGTCTGTCCCTTTACAAAAGGTACCCTTTTAAAATTATCCCCAAAAAATCGATTTTTACCACCGTCAATTGGTCGGAGTCCCCGTATACTCAAATAGGAGCCGTAACAAATATAAATTTCAATGTTTAAAACATATATTCCTTTTGATCCGTTTAAATCTACATGGTTTTCTATTTTATAAGTCGAATTAAATAATCAGCTCATTCGGAAAAAATTCTGATAAAGTTTTAATAAAAATTGGTAGACATTAAAAAACTTCGAATTTCCCGAATAATACGTAAAACCCTTCATTCGCGAATAACCCAGACTTTCTCGGAGTCGACGAAGATATTTATACCTACCGTTACAATGAAACCAAGGTACTTTACATTTTTCATAAAAAGTTGTATTGTTTTTAAATTTGAATTCACACCGGCATCTTAAATATATCCAAAAATACGCGAAATTTTGCTATAAAATTTAAATTAATTCCGGATGAAATTATGAAGTCGTTTGGGTAAGCCCTCATAAAAACATTCAAGATATTCTTCATGATATATTTAATATAAAGTTAAGACGTTATTAACGTTTCCGCTAATCTAAAAATCATAATAAATATTTGAAGAAGCCGAAACGAATACGAAAAGCCGTTAATTCCTCGTATTCAGATCTTACCCGGATACGGTAAAAAACCGTTCGAATATGAAATTTTGTAAATTACATAGATTTGAATAATACGCGTAGGATTTCACTCATTAAAGTTAAAGGAAAATGATTTTATTCGGTAATTTCATTTAACATTTAGTAGTTGACGCAAAACTGTTACCCCTCTTTCGATTTCAAAATTAATAATACCGGTACTGTTGGTAGGCTTTTATCGTTGCAACGTAGTCGATTCGAATCACTGAGGTCGAAGTACCTGGTGCTGCGTCGATATTGTTGGTTGATGTGTGTAAGTTTCAAGTTTGGCAGACCGTTAGCAGATCTGTACACTGATTTGTATGGCCAAACACTTTGGACTATACCCCACTTTAATGTGGGTACCTACTGCACTGCACTTGCAGTGCAGCGTATTCAAATCCCATAAACTGCAGTTAATTTAAAGTCAATCCATTCAACTTTACTGCAAGTAAAGTTGACTTAGCTACATTGCATTTGACTGCTATTTCAATACTGGCGGCTTTTTTTTTTGTGCCTGCATGCCAGTATGGCCTGTCATTAATTGGTGGCAACTTTTGAAATCCCTTCTCAATTCACAAGCTGGACCCCTGCCAATTCTAATTAATTTTAATGAAATCAACTTCAATTACAGTACCTTTCAGCTCTTTTGCTTCACTTTTCCGAGGCCTCCGTTCCTCAATTCCCGTACATAGATCCTTTGCCATAAACTTGTACAAATTATATACGCTACCATTTACGTACCTTTTACCAGTAGTTTAAATTACTACCATCACCACCATTGCCTTAGCAATCTTTCAGTTTCCCATTATAACCCTGTTCCTTCATGTCACATGTCGGGCGGTCCACATATCCCTCGATTCGTATGGTTAGAGTATTACTGTTTACAAACATTTTTAGGGTGCTATTAGGGGTGGCTTTAGTTATGGCATCTGTAGGATTATTTTTGCTGTTAATCCACCGGAACTTATCGATTTCCCGAGCTTCGTATACCGCCCTTAACGTTATTACGTCTATCATTAGGCGTTTTTCATTAGTTGTACCCAGTTTTGATAGGTATTCGTAAAGGCTTCGGGAGTCGGTTCATATTACTATAGGTATCGGTAGCAGTCCCAGCTATTTGGTAATAATCTTTAGTATGCCGTTAGTTACTACGCCGATGTTAAAGCTTTCTATTATACCGTATATTTCTAAGGCCAATGTACTTCGGGTTACGTATTTACACTTGACAAATTTCTAGTATATAAGGTTTCTGGTAATCATAAATTTCCCTTTAAAATCATTCTTGTTAACGAGAATTATTACTAAGCCAATTTACGATATAAGGTTAGTATTATTTTTAAATAATCCGTTCGTAAAGATTATTAGCTTCGCTTTCATCAGAATTACAAAAACCATATGAATTTCTCTTTTTACATAATTTATTTACTACTCAATCCGTTTATTTAACTTTTTAATGTTTTTGCCTTATAGTTTTTATACCTATACTGTAATAAAAAGGTCGCACGATACTTCCGGTTAACATAACGTAATAATGTAGGCCGCACGGGCCTTACACTTTACATATATTTGTAATCTTACTTCGTTGGTCTTATTGATGATAGTCAGGTTTGTAACTTTCCCGTTTTAACGTAATTTAATATAAGTGCCATTGTTAGCCTTAACACTAATAACTAAGAAGTAACGATGTTTTAAAGTCAAGTTATATACCTTTAACCAACGTTTTAATTAGCTTACACTTTCAAAGGCCTGAATTTTATATAACATGCTATTTCGCCGCCACAAACTCAATATCCTCAAGGAAAAGGGTATCGTTTATTTATATACCTACGATACCAACGTCTTTGCCTTTTGTAATGAATTGGTACAGGTTAAAGGTTAAAGTTTTTATGCCGAGTCTATTTCTAAAATATGCCTGGTATATCAGGAATTAGTGGACGTCTACCTTGGCTAATCCGTATAAAGACTTAATACAACGTATAAACGTGCCGACCGGAAACTCGTCCTTTAGTTGTTTTGGTAACTTTAATAGTACAATCCGATAAAAATCGATGGTAGATTACTTATACGCTTATATAATATCCCAGTCATTAAGTGTAAACTAAGCTTTTATACTAACAGTTAAATTAACAGTAATAGCAACGATTAAACGTTAGCTAATGTTTTAAATTATAAGCGATTAGGTAAAGATTCAATGCTGGGATTTATTACCGTATCTTTAGGAGATTAGCCATTGCTTTTCGTACGGCCGGTTAGTGGTTTTACCTTTAACCTTGTAGATTATCCTCGACTTAAATATAGTAACGTTTTAGCCTTTGAATTATGTTGACGACATAAATTATATGACTCCCTATGACAAAAGGTTGGTAATTTTTACTTCATTACTTTGTTTCAAGGGCTTACCTAGTATATTAATAATACCTTCGATACGAAGCTTAAGGGAAAGTTTTCCGTTAAACGTTTCCTCTTAAAACATCTACACCATTATATAAACCTTACTGAACCTATAATCCCTATCTCTATCTTCCTCTTTAGTGTGTATCCTCATCTTAGGTAGTCGTCCACATCGCTTATGTTCTATTAGCTTGCTAATAGTCAGCTCCGAAAGGTTGTATTGGCTAATTCACTCGGCTCGAAGGTTATCGACGTTAGGGTTTTAATTAGACTTAAGTTACCCGAGAAGTTTTCGGTACGGCTTAACTTATGTAACTCGAAAAGTTACGAAGCCGTTGGTAGTTTTAAATATCACGTTTAAATTTGTAATACTTAAAATCTTATACGGCTTATCATATTTTCCAGATTTGCGTTAGGTAAGGATTTTACTTTGAAAGGTAAGTAATAATATGTTTATTGTTAATAGTATGTTTTTAGTGTTAAATGCATCATTAACCTAGCGGCATGCCGATCCCTTCCTTAGCTTCTTTAATACTTTGCTTTATGTCATGGCACGTTTCTGAGCATTTAACGAGGGTAACGACTTAGCTATTATACGTAGGTAGGCCTCAAATACTAATAAAGTTGATATAAATCCGGTAAAGCTAATAATATTGTTAAAACCTTTTACCGCTATTTAAAGTTATACTTCTGATTTCATAGAGATTTCGATTTCTAGTGTAAAGATATCGTAAGTCCTTTGCAAAAAGGCGTATACCTTTTCGAACTTGCTAATACCCTAATAAACTATAACATAGACTTATTTA
Organism: Anisogramma anomala; assembly: GCA_038502455.1. NCBI lineage: Eukaryota > Fungi > Ascomycota > Sordariomycetes > Diaporthales > Gnomoniaceae > Anisogramma > Anisogramma anomala. The sequence continues at coordinate 1,782,065 of JASMMZ010000005.1, read as the reverse complement.
CACCAAATCCCTATTAACTTTATATTATTTCAAAATTTTATCGTAACAAAATTGGTACCAGTATCGTAAACTAATATGTTTGATAGAGTGAGGTACGTGTTAATTTACGAAGTACGTAATACCTTTTATATTTATTTTATCGTAATGGTTTTGAAGAACTTAACGTTATGAAAAGTCGTAACAAATTCCATAACGTGTAATACTAATTTTCCGTTTAGGTAAAATATGTTTACGAAAACTTTTGAACTAAAGTTTTAGTTTTTTCAGCCAAAATTTAAAATTTAAAGGGGTTTTGAAGTGTATTTGGTAATAGTGACAAAATCGTTTAGCTGTCTTTAGGACTAAAAAGTTCAAATTTTCGTAACCAGCTGCCTTTAAAACTTTATAAAACCTATTAATTTCCGAGTAGTTCAATTTACGATGTAGTTAACAAAGTTTAGCCTCCATTAGGTTTAATATTATTACCTCCAGCCTTTAAAGGTAAAGTTAGAAATACCCCTAATTAAAGCTAATTAAAAACCTCTTACCGGCCTTAGCTTGTATTAGTTTGTTAGTCTAAATATCAAAGTTAAAGCGGAGTTTTTTTTTATGTATTTCAGGTAAAGGAGAAAAAATGTAGGGGATTTCAAGATGTGGAAAACAATAAGGCTAATAATAATCTTAACCGTCGTCGATCTTAGTAAAGATAACTTTTTTCCAAAGCTAAAGCGAACCTTAGATTTGCCAGCATCCGCGTAATTAAATTTCTTAACAGTATTAGTATCCCTTCGTAACGCGATATATTACGAATAGCCTCCTATTCAGTACCGTACCGCTCCAGTATCCGGCAAAATCCCCTAAATGACTTGTTACGCGTAACGGTCTCAAATAATAAAGAGGTATATAGGGCTAAGGTCTTTATCATTGTAGCGGCGGTAGAGATCTTTATTTGTAAGGTGGTATAAAAAGGTATGGTCGGTTAGTCATTACATTATTTCCGGGTTAGTGCCAATGCCAGTATCTTCGTACCAACCGATGGACTGTGGCTGGTTTTTTTCCTTTTTGGTTTTACTTTTTTTTTAATTATGTAATTTGTTCGATGTAATCTTAGTTAGAAGTAAAGGGGAACTACATATAATATATTAACTGTGTTATCTTATTCACGACGATAGTGTAGTTTGTTAACTAGAAGCTTTGTTTACTGTAAATCCAATATCTGTTAACGTTTAATATGAAGTTATTTACTTACCTTAAGATTTTTTTTTAATAAAGAAATACCCTCCTTTGTTGGTAAAGGTCCGGACCTTAAGTTAACCGTACTAGTTGGGTCTTTCATACCGTCGATTATTATAATACCAATTGGAAGATTCTTTTTCTTCGTTACGAAATTCCGAAGCTTAAGGGTATATAACAGTTAAGCTGGAGACTCGAATAGTCACGGTCGCTAGCAAGGAACGCAATTGGCTAAAAAATACATTTACAAGTAGCATTAGGGTATCAAAAGGCATATTTAAACTCTTTATGGCCTGTAACTGCTTGCTAGACCTGCTGGTATAGGGTGTTTACGCCATCTTCCACGTTACCCATTTCTTATTGGCAAAGCATTAGCTTGTCAAACATCTAATTAAAAATATCCATTTGAATTTTTGACATTTATTTGTAATTTAATTTGTAAGACATCTTAATAATATTCCAATCGGTATGGTATTAGGTAAAATTGGCATTATACTCGAAATTGCACTTAAAACCATCGTAAATTTCGCGGAATGAAAAACAATTCGTTAGGTACTGGAGGTAGTAATTCTCGACTTAACCGGTAAGAATAATGGGAAATAACGAGTAGAAACCTGGCAATTTAACTTTTATCTGGAGGCAATTGTTAAATAATAGGCGTAACTTAAAGTTAAAAAGATTGTACGGCTTATAATCATACTTTTCCTTTCCTCCCCAAATATTAACAAACGTAGTAATTGTCGTACAGTCCGTATCCTCTATAGAAACGCATCGAGGGGGAAGGGTGATATACTGGTCGTAAGGATCTTTTATATCTCTTGGCTAAGGAAAAGACTAAGGTTATTAGTGTTAGTGGGTAGGATAGTTACCTTAACTAAGTTTGGAGGGAAAAAACCAATGGTCGTACCCATAATAGGCTTACGCGTAAAGCCGTTCCTTCCTTAATTGATTGGTAGATCTAAGGGCTTACAAGGTGTAAATAAACTTATTATTTACGTCTACTTATTGAGGATTAGGCAGGTCCTTACAAACATGTCTATATGCGTTTAGGGTTAGTATCGCTAATAATCTCTTGATCCTTAACTAAAGTTCATTGAGAGTTTTTATCTATAGCGTATTCAAAATAGGTTGGCCAAATTACCTTTCTTCCCATTCTTCGCAAGGAGTTCCAATCCTCAAGTAAACAGTTCGACCTTTATTCTTATATTTACTAACCTATCCGCCTTTTTCTATATATTTAGACTCCAATCTTCAAACCATTTTTAAAAGTTGTTAAGGGCTATAAGTTTATGGCTAATTTCAGTAATATTTATATCGAAAATGAAGTGGCCGATTACGTTGGTTAGATACTTTGGGGTAAAGTCTTTAATGGCTTCGGTAAACTAGAACTCTTCATCGTAGTGCTTTTTAAAGATAGCATCGAGGGTAATAATTACCTCCTTTCTAACAGAATTGGTTACGGCATCGATTCCAATACTTTCTAAAGCCATCGTAACGATCTAACTAGTGTAAGGCTTGGTAATAGTAAACTTAACGATTTGGGGGCGTGGAAACTTGGTGTTTTCGGCGTAAAATCGCGTAGGAACTTGGCGACTTGACGTTAGATCGCGTAGCGTGGCTTTCTTGGCTTAACTTGGTGTTTTTGCTTAAAACAGCGAACTTGAAGATTGAAGTGGCGTAGGGAGTAAAAAATAAGTGGTGTGGAGTGGTAGGTAATAGGTTTTCCATCAAAGTTGGTGTAGGTTGAAGGTCGTAAGACTTAGTCGTTTTTGCGATTTGCAGTAGTATTACAGTCAATCTTAACGTCTTCAAGGAGGATTAATGAAGATTTCTTAATGTTTTTGAGTAGTAATACCGTCGCTTACTTATAAACTGCTGCGAACAACTACACAGTCTATAAGTCTTCCCTACTTGCTACTGCGAACAACTATATAGTATATAAGAGCCCTTCGTAAAATCTTTTCCTCTATCATGCTTAAAGAAACAAAGCGTAACCATAAAGCAGTTTCTTCTTCTACTTAGCCAATGTGTACTTAACTTAATAAGCACTGATCAGTGTTGGTAGGCCTTTATCGTTACAAAGTAGTAGATTCGAATCACTGTGGTCGAAGTAATTGTTGCTGCGTTGATATTGTTGGTTGATATGTGTAAATTCCAAGTTTGGCAGACCGCTAGCCGGTTTACATACTGATTTGTATGGCCAAACGCTTTGGCTTATACCACATCTTGAATTGTGCATCTATTGCACTGCACTTGCAGTGCAGCATATTCGAATCCCACAAATTACAGTCAATTTTCAGTCAGTACAATCAACTTTAATGCAAGTAAAGTTGACCTGGCTGTACTGCATTTGACTGCTATTCCAACAGGTACTATTACCGATGAAAATTTTATTCGAATTTCACTTTTATTTATTAATTTGGTAACCTAACGTCGAAACTCGAATGTTGAATTTCGAAATATCGAATATAATAACCCTTATAATTTATTCGGAAAAAATCTATGTTCGTTCGGTTTAATAGAAATATAATAACCTAAACTTCCCAGATATAGGGGTAAAGCCATTACCTTTTTTATTATGAAATGAATCGCGAAACTCCATTAACTCAGACGTTAAATGAAACTAACCCTCCTTTTTGCTTACGACCAACAGCGTCTCTAATTATAAGATTCGCGTTATTTACTAAAATTTTATAGTAAAAGCAAATTGTAATTAGTCTCCTATATATTACATTATCCGTTAAAATTGGGCTATTGAACTAATAAAAACAAATTTTATAATACTCAGAATATCCCCCGACCTAAAGCATAATATCGCCGTATTAACTAATAATTCTCTTGAACCTTTCACTACTAAACACCTTTCATGAACTTTGAAAGTTACCTATTAACATCGTATTTATAATATATCAATAATTATATCCTGCGTTATTTCGGCAATAATATAGGTTAATATCAGATTTAATTACTTATTAATATTGACGCGCAAGATAGAAATATATGTAATACGCGTATTCCAATATAACCCTAATATTATACTCATATTGAAAGGATATAATAGAAAGGTTTTTTTTATTTTTAAATGTTATATTAAAGCCCCATCTACAATATAATAAAAGTTACAACCGAAATCAACTAAGGTATTAAAAATTATAAAAAATCATAAAGATAAGGAATAAATACTCGTTTATATATATTTCAATAAAATTAACCTTTTTACTCGATTTTACAATTTCGCCTTTGAAGTAATATTTCTTCTAAAAAAAACTTTATTTGAAAGTTTGGCTTTTTCTATCGCTAATAGTATGCAACTGAAATTTAACTTTTCGACTTAAATCGCATATAGCTACATCGAAGGAACAACCAAGCGAAATTTATAGCCCTGTTAATAATAGTCCAATAAGCTATAAGGTAGAAAAAGCCTAATAGCTTATCTCTCCCGATGTTTTTTTAGCCGTTATCTATATCGCCTGACATCTTGAGTCCTAGGTTTATACCGGTTGGGCTTATTAAAAAAACCGACCACAATTACTATAACCTTTCAACAAAAATACCTAAATAGCATAAACCCTCGTTATAACCTTATATCCATCTGGTTGCGATATCTATATAAAACCCAGCAACTATTAATTAAAACGTCGCTTTAGGTTTCAAAATTCTAACTCATCCATAAATTCACGGTATTTCGTTAACATTATAATATAAAAATTACAATGAACACCTACCATAACAAATTTATTTCGAATACATTCGGAAATATGAAAATGAAGGTAATTATATTTAATGGTTAAAGGCTAATTTAAATATCACACCTAAACAAAAAATATTTTAAACTTAATGGCAAACAGCACTCAAAAGATTTTATCGTTCATAAATAATTCTTTAAACTCAATTAAAACCTTATCCGTGCGATAAGGGTCGTTAAACACAACTTCAATATCATTGAAAAACTTATTCGTATCGTATATTCACTTATATCCGTCGACTTCGTGATATATCGGGATAATTTACTCTGTAACCGACGTATAACAACCTTATATATCTAAAAACGCATACTATTAGTAAGGTGTGCTTATTCCCGTGAATTTAAAGGAAGATTAATCGTAAGATTGATATTGTAGTAAAGATAGATCATTCAGAGAAGCATTCAAAGAGTGCATGCTTCAGGTGAGAGCTTATAAGCTTTCAACCAGAGCGTGGTACTTTACCATGTACTCTGCCAATATCTCTTCTAGACCGCGCCACGCATAATGCACTTAAAGTGCATTATACAGCGTGACACGTTATTATACACTTTGCAAGAGTGAAACCTTCAACGTGATATGTTATCATGCACTCTACAAGAGTGCACCTTGTAGCGTGATACACTGCCATATAACCTACGTATACTAACTATAGTGATATATAATGGTATCCACATATACCGACCTTTTTCAATTTAAATTTTCTTTTTTTTGGAATATCAATTTAATCGTTTGACGTATCGCTGTCCATATAGAAGTCAATCCGTCGAATTATGGTTAGTCGTATCATTTATAGTTATTTTTAGGAGTTGAAAACCCAGCTCAAATAGTGGATAGTTTCACTGTCAATTACTAAATTTAAGTAACAACCTAATCGAAATGGAACATCAAGTCGAATATATAATTCGATTGAATAAACTATTATATATACATTAAAATAACCGTAATATAATTTATTATATTTTATAAATAATATATATCGGCCTAAATTGGTTTCAAAGGCGTAAAAGGTATATTATGAAAATAGAGGACTAGGTCTTCGCCGACGGCCTATTCTCCTCGATAATGTTAAAGTATAACACAAAATTATTAATGATTGCCATCTATTCATTTATTATACAAAATATCCTTTTAAAAATAAAAGAAGACCTTAATTATATATTACAAATCAACCTAGAAAAGTATATTAAGTATGTGCCAAATGAAGTTAATAAATCATATATTAAGGAAAACTAGAAAAGGTTATAGAGTTCCTTTGTATAGGATTTATATGTACGGTCTGTACATAGCTCGTTACGTGCCCTTGTACGTAATGCCTGCGGACTGCGTCCGAACTGCCCATGGGCCGGATACTACATATCCCGTTACGTGCACAGTCATGTAACCCATAAACTCAATAGCCAATAGCCTGAGTCAATAACAGTATAAATTCATTCCCATACTCATTTAACATATTGTTATTGTCTATCCTATAGAGGTAGACCAAGTGGGTGCCAAATGGTATTAACATTTGAGGTACTATAGAAAACTAGAGAAGTGTGCAGTGGTTCTTCACGCAGGACTTATGTTTACGGTCCGTCACATGCGCTTCTCCACGACGTCTGCGAATCGCGCTCGGACCGCTCCCGAGCCCGATACTATCTCTCCCACATAGTGCCTACAAACCACACCCGAACTGCGCCTGGGATAAGTGCTATACATATACCTTTTATTACGTATATAGCCACATAACCTATAAAATTAATGGCTAATAGTTTAAATTTATAACATGACCCCTTTTGGAATGCTAAGATGTATCATTATGGTGTTTAGTATAAATCGTATTCGAGTCGATTGCGGACTAGGTAAAAAGCGTATAACGTTATAGATCAGTTACAAGTACATCTTCGTCCCACCTCCTGAAAACCTAAATACAAACCGTATCCGAGCCGGTCGCGAACCGGGTACGGAGCGTATAACATTATAGATTAAATATATACGCACCGGTTTCAGATATGGTACAAGACGTAAAATGTTATAAATTAGCTACACGTACATTCTTATCCCACTGCCCGCATATAAAAACAACCCTAACGCCGTTCATAGCCCTTTCGACTTTCCTTTCTTCCTTTCTTAGTCTGCAGTCCTCTAGCTTAGCTCCCATCACCGCTCTCCCCTCCTCAGTAGCCTAGTTTTTATCAACCTTCATCCTGCTTTTTTCCATGCGCCTTCGCCACCTGTCCCCCCACAGTTCCCTTCCTACGCCGGCTGCCCCCATACTTCTTCCCACAACCAAGCTCTGACTCAGAATGTAGTTGTCTCTGCCGCCACTGGTGCCTGTCACAGGCTCTTTTATAACCCCGCACATAGCAGCCAAAGCAACATCGCCGCGCGAACCCTCTCTCTGATAAATAATATTGGTTATAACTTACAAAAAATGGTGAAACACACGTGAAATCTGACCGTAAAACCCTATTATATTTGCTTACGTATTATTTATTAAATCAATATAAAAGCGGACCGATCAGGCCGATCTGAAACATATATATAACTGTGTTAACATTGAATGCGTAGTGTAGATATAGACTAATATGTTGCGGTCCTTCATGACCTATTTGGAAAAACGCCCCTTTCGACCTGTCTCGTATCGCCTCTGTCGCTCGGCGGCCTTCGGCGCCCGAGATAAAGCTTAATAAGTAAATTAACGCCGCTGGTACTTCCGTTTTCCCGAATAGGAAAGCAATAATAATACTTTATGTGTAAATTTTGATAAAATTTCATAAGAGCCATTTCATGGCTAGGTTATTATTCCAAAGACCAGGTGTAATATATCTAGCTATACTTATCGTAATGTAAAATAGTAATAATAATATTCTGCTCTTCTATTGATTTTTATATCAATTTTGATAACAGAACGATATGATTGATATAAATTCTATGGATAATATTGGACGTTCACATCACAATAATAAACCGTTTGAAAACCGAGAATCCCTCTCTTTCGCTTCGAATTCATTTAAAGGCAAGATATTTTTATGATTCTTCAATAACTCCCATTGAAATCGGTCGTACCGTTTTAATTTAACTATTATACAACGGATTTTACCACATATTATTTTCGCCGTTAAATCGTTCTACATTATAAACTCTTTATATAACTCGTTTTTACCGTTATTAACGATAAAAACTGGGTCGAATGGATTTCGTATGAAATTTGCAAAAAAAATAGTCCGTATTGGCATACCTCGCCAAATTTATATAAAATCAAAAATATTTATCAGAAATATCCAAAAAAAAAAAAAATTCGACGGATTCAGAACTTTGATAATACGATACTAATTATAAAGCTAATCAAGTTTTTTATCAAGAAGATTTATTTGAATATTACGTTAATTAAACTAAATTTAATCGTTTCTTCAATATTATTTTGTACAGCGTGATCGATAATTTACGGCCTCTTCCATTTATTACTCAATATACATTATAAGAGCTTAAACGTATTCCGTACCCTTATATATGTGGATCAGAAACGTAGCAACCCGTTTGACCGGACTGGTATAAATTTCGTATCTTTATTTACGTTGAGAATATATAATATTTCGTATCCGTTAACTAGTACATTTGTATTTTATTTAGTAATCGTCGATTTTTGGTTTTTTTATACGAATTAAAATGTCGAAAGAAAAAATATTGAAATAAATTACGAGAAGGTAACGATAATCTGTGGGTTTTTTAAAACCTTTTCTTTACTCATTAAATATTGTCGTTAGTTCAGAGGTGATATATTGCTATTCAACGTTAGTTCATTCCTATTGAGGAATATAAATTTATGAAGAAACCACCGAATATGAGTCACAATAACTAATAATACATGTAAGGAATTTATATAATCATCATTTTACATTACAAAAGCGGTCGTTATATGTTTCAATGGTTATCAACTATACCGTTTTTATCCAATTAATTTATAAAGTAGATTTATAAAAATTGATTGAACTCGCGAACAGTAATTGGTAATAAGCATATTTACTATGAAGTTAATTAAAACATTAAATCAATAACGGTCTGAGATAAAAGGGAGTTGGAAAAGTTTTGGTTGTAAGGGACAGAAAACTGTGTATTATTATACTACGTATATGTTTGACATAGTTATCGAATATTAGTGACCATCCCCTTTTAATTGTTATCTCGTTGAAGGATTCGAAATATAAGTGTTTATCTAGATTCCTCACAAAAGGAAAATTATACGTTTATTACTGAATTTTTGTGGTTATTAATTTACAATTAGGAAGTTATAAACGGTCTCGGTAACGTAATAAACCTTTCAAATCGATGGCATCATTCGCAATTTATTCTGAATATTTAGCTTTAGCCAGTAATCGCCGAATTTTTTCGGTAACCGTTTATAGCCGAATGGTATATAACGGGTCATTTATTATGTATTAATTGTTGGTAGAACTTTAGACGTTTCAACGTTGTCGATTCGACTGATCGAAGGAAGAGTAGTATTGCAATGGTTAAGTGGTGAATGTATTGCTTTAGGTTTCGCAAACTGCTGACCGGTCTGCACATTAATTCATATGGTCAATTACTTGGTCCGTACCCTAATGTAAAGTGGGTATATACTGTAATTAACTTGCAGTTCATACAATGAACCCACAAAACAATATACCTAACGTTCAGTCAATATAATTAACTTTAATGTAAGTAAGGTTGACTTATTATAACTTAGTTACTACTATTTCAACACTGGCGGCCTTTTATTATATACGTGTTCGTCAGTGTAATAAACCAATGTTTTCCGATTACCATTAAATTACACCCTTGTTAACTAATCAAACCCCTACCAATTCCTAAACTATATTAATCCCAATTATCTTATAATTAAGAATTCCGAATCTATTGATTTACTTTAAAAACTTCTTCATTACAAACTTGTACAGACCTCCAACTTAATCGTATTAATTAAATAATTCGCCGACCTTAAACCCCTGTCAGTTTACCAGTTTTCTACCATATCTCTGTTTGTTATCACGAAACTAAACTTCGTCAGGTAGCCTATTAAAGTATTCTTTAATATGTATAACTAGCCTATTATTATTTATAAACTTCCTAAAGGCTTTATTTTGTAGCGTTTTAGTAATAATATTAACGAAATTTCCTTTGCTATAAATTCATCAGAAGTCCTCAATCTTTTTACTTTAGTAATTTTTATAAAATGATATTATATAGATTATTCAGCGTTTTTCATTAGTAATCCCAAGTTTTTGAAATATTCAAATAGGTTTCCCGAATCGGTACAAATTACTACCAGGATAAAGGGAATTTAAACTACTTGGTAACTACGTTAAATTTTTTCTACAATACTATACCTATATTGAAGCCGGCTTTTATGCCATAACCATTGATAATTAATAAGTTTCTTATAATCTTCTTACATTTTATCAAGGATCAATAAATTAGGCTTCCAACGATGCTAAACTACTCCTTATATGCACCTTTATTAACAACAGTTATTAGAAAACCGATTTATAACGATAAGTCTGTATTATTTATAAAGGAGCCGTTTGTAAAAACTATTGATTTAGCCTTCGACAGATCGATTGGAACCATATTAATTCCTTGGTTCAGATTTTTTATATCTACTAGTTCAGCCTCCTATTTAGTTGGTCAAAGTCTTTATTCATTAGGTTTTATATTTGTATTATAATTTATAGGACGTAAATGGTATCGAATTGGCATAAGGTGGCGATATAGCTATTAAAGGCGCGTTATTCTAAATACTACTAAGCTTTAGACACGTTGATCTTGTCAATAGTAGCTAAGTTAACTCCATGGACTTTTTAGCGTAAATTAAGGAAAATATCATTAATACCAAGCATACGAATTGAAGATCCATTAAAGTTAAGTTAATTACCTTCCGCAAAAGTTTCCACTAGTTTATAATTCCAAAACTTGAAGTTATCAATCGTTAATTATTCCGATATCATACAGCCAACAATTCCAAAGAAAATGGTATCGTTAGTTTATATATCCCCCAAGCCAAAGTTTTCCTTTTACGTTACCAATAAATACGGGTTGTAGGTTAAGAAACTTCATACCTAGCCTCGATATGAAGTTCAAATAATAGGTTAGAAACTAATGAACGCCTGCTTTAGCTAATTTGTATAATACCTTAATACATTATATAATTGTACCTGAGAGGTATTTGCTACGACATTCCTGTAATAGCTTTAGCAAAATGATCCGTCATAAACCGGTTACTAATTAAGTATACGTTTACATTATATTATTACGATTAAAGATAAACTTACTTTCCATTTGAACTCACAAATTTTCTACCAAAACAATTACCACATGCTAGCTAATTTTTTCAATCGTTAAAGATTAAGTAAGTATTCAATTGAAAACTTTATTAATATATCCTTAAGCGATTAGTCGTATCCTTTCGTATAGCCGCCCTGTAGTTTTATCTTTAACTTTGTATATAATCCTCAACCTGAAATCTTAATATTCAAGTCTTAAAAGTAAAGTCGTTTTTGGACACGAATTGTAAAATTCCTCGAGTTAAATGTCTTTCAATCTTGACCCTTTTGCTTTTCTCAAAAGATCTACCAGAAATCTTCATAACGCTTTGAACCCAGAGCTTTATAATCAAATCTTAATTATCCTTCTTCTTTCTGATAACCTAAGTGATATTGTAAATTAGGACCGGTATATATTCTGTGTTCTCAATATTCTTCATCTTTAACGGTCGACTGCGTCGGCGGCATTCTATCAAATTATCGGTTACGGGATGAAGGGGGTTAAATTAGCTTATTCATCTAACCAAATGAGTTTTATTATCATCATTAATCGCCTTGAAATAGGGCTTAACCTGGGGTATAAGAAATTTCGCGGGAGTGTTAATAGTTTTAACAATCACTTTAAGATTGTAGATACTCAAAATTTTAAATGGGTTATTGTATTTACCCGGCTCCCGTTACACAAGGATTTCATTTTGGAAATATAATATCAATACATTAATTGTCGTAAGGCTGTTTTTGATATTATAGGTATTATTAACTTAATACTATACCGATTCTTTTCGTAGTTTCTTTAAAGTTTTACCGAACGTTATAGCCCTTCTCTGAGTACTTACCAGTAGTAAAGATTGACTTTTTAGACATGGGAATACTCTGACGACTAATAGTGTTAGTACTAGACCGTTAATCCCTACAGAATTATTTAGTCCCTTTACTTTTATTTGAAAACGAATTTCCTGATTTTAAAACTTTTAATTTCTTTCTTAAAGATATCGTACGTTTTACAAAATAATGTATATGCCATTTAGACCTCCCTAATACTCCAGTAGGACTTAATAAATGCCTGATTATATTGTATTCCCATTACTTCAATATCTCTTTGAAACTCAGCTACCGCAAAGTTAGTAGAGGTATCATAAACAATAGAGTTAGGTAGACTCGAGTATATGTTAATTTATAATATCCTTAATGCTTTCCACGTATACTTCGTTGATAAGGACTTTGGTAATTTCATTTTATAAAACGAAGTTATAAATTTAACAACGTAAAAAATAATTTTGTAATGAAAGTTTGCATTGTTTTTTTTTTCTTTAATTTTGAATTTCGGGGGACTTGGACATATATTACGCAGTAATGGAAAGGTTCATTAATAGAATTAAAATTAGAGTACCTCATATCTTCCTACCTTATGGACTTGAAGACTTTATACAGTTTATCGACGGACAAGTGATTGAAACGACGGTGTAATTAATGTATTTCTAATTTTATCAGGTTTAACACCATTATATTTAAACTTTTAAAATGAAATTACAAATGACATAATTGAAAGGCGAAGGGAAAATTAGAGTTATTTTTAACCAGCTTATCAGTTTTAACGTCGAAGTTAATACCGAGTATTTTTATGTCTTTCAAATAGAGGAAAAAATAGGTAGAAAACTTGAGGATATGAAACGTAATCGACTTAATAATGATCTTAAAGATCCTTATCCTTAGTGACAATAAATATTAGCACCGGATGAAGCCAACTTTGAGCTTAATAATATATTAAAAATTAATTTCCCTAACGATAGTGCTTTCTGTTTGAATTGTTACGTATTACGAATAACCTCATAATAAATACCTTACTACCCTTGTATTTGGAATGATACCTTGAAACATATAATCTGTATAATGATCGCAAAGGTTAAAAATATATATTAGGTCATAGGATTACCAAGGTAATGGTAAGGGTTTTTGCCACTTAAACAGTGTATAAAGGCGTGGTCAACTAGTAACTAGTCCGCGTCAAAAGCAGCGTTTTTATACCACGTAACTTGCTTAGACACATCATCATTATTAATAGTATTTTTACCTTTATAATTTGCTATTTAGTTCAAGTAGTTCTGCCGGGAAGTAATGAAATACTAAATATGATATATTACCTTTAATTTATTACGATTAACCAAAAAGTGGTGAGTTAACTAATTACCGGACGTACTATGAACCCAACACTTTTTACCACTATTACAACGATAGTTTTTACGTTTCATCAATCCTTTTAGGTTTTACCCTTACTGATAAAGCTAATATGATTGTAAATTTTATTCTGAAAGTTTTAAACTATATTTTAATCGTTAAGACCCCCTATACCTATAGTCAATATAGTATACCATTACGTGGTAATTTTCATCTACATCGAAAAAGCTGTCAACTTAGGAGTATATACCGAGTAACTGTGGTATAAATACCATTACAATCGTAAACGAGGACCGCAAGTGGCTAAGAAAGACCTTAAAACTAGCATCTAGGCGTTATGAAGCATAATCTAATTCTCTAGCGCCCGTAAATACTACTCGCACTTACTCGTAAAACTTGTCATCGCCAACATAATCCTTCCTCGTTGTTTATAAGCACAATATCAACTTATTGAACATCCTGTTCAAAATATATATTAATACTTCTTTTTCTCTTCTAATTTTCATCGTTATTCATCTTATCGTAGCCAAATTCGTGTAATATTATATAACGTAATTGTCGTATTATAAATGAATTTTAATACCGTTATAAATCTCTCGAATTTTTTACCTTCCTTGGAAAGGTTAGATAATAATTCTTAAAGTAACATATAAGGATTTGAGGAAATAATGAGTGAAAATTATAAAAAAAAACTTCTATTTGTTTACAAACATTTTAAGAAGGTATTATCCTCGTATCGAGAAGTTTGTAAATCTTTTCATTATACTTTTCCACATTATTCCAGATTTTTTCAAAGTCCGAGAAAAGCTTGTAGTTTATATCAATCATCTTAATGAGTTTGAGGGGAAAGTAGCAATAATCATTCCAATCCTCGGTGATATTTCCTGTTGTCAACTTAAGTTTTATGACCTTCAAGTTGCGATAATGAAGGTAGTTACTAGTCGCCTTGCTTAAAAGGTAAAGTTTTATAGTAAGACTTAAAATGAGTTCGCACGTATAAACGTAACTGCTATAGGAAGCTTCACCTTAACGGATTTGGCGATTTTAAGGGAAGAATTAAAGATTAAGAAGGACGTAGCCGTAGAAAAAGTTTGAATAGACTTGATGATCTTCTTGAATTAATCGAATAACTTCGATATCAACTTCTTTTATTACGTTGGAGGCCGCGATTGCACGCGTTCTATCGCCTCTGAAAGTTTATTCCGCGTTATCACATAGAGGTAGTAGGTTTCTAAGCAGATTAACAGGTTTATTTATCGTCGGTTTCTAAAGAGATTTAACTTTACTTGGGATTGAAGGGTGGTCCCCCAAAACGTGTATAAGGGAGTTGAGGGTCGTCAATACCTTCGACTTTCCTTGTGAGATATTAAGGATTAGGGTTTTAAGGGGGTTCTTTTCATTAAGTTGATTCAAAAAGAATTCTTACTAATCCTAATAGGCTTTTTTTTAGGATGTAAATATTACAGCGAGTGATTTACTTTTTTAACATAGCCTTAACTATCGACTGATTTACCTACCATATATGAATTGTCCAGTGGTTGAAGAACTTACGGAAGTTTTGGAAGATGAGTGAACTACGGTTAAAGTTTTAACTGAGGTTTGTATCAAAAATATACTGGATAATATAATTGGATAGATACACCTCAGTGAAGGTTTTGTCAGCATTTTTAATCCAGAGATAATTATTGCAGTAGTTAGCGAAAACAGTTCCGAGGGCCTTAACTGTTTTAATGTATTCTTTACTAGGTACCATCTTGACGTTTTAGTTTGAGCGAGGGATTTTGGTAATTTGAAAGCGTGGGGATTTGGTTTTTTGATGTGAATTTGCGTGCCGATTTAGCGATTTGGCGTTGAATCGTGCAACGTGGCTTTTTTAACGCGATTTGGTGTTTTTGTTTGGTGTAGCGATCTTAACTATTAAAATGACCTAACGGAAGAGAAAAAAGTGAAGTAGGGGAGAAACTTAGTGTTTTGGGCAAAAGTTATGTAGGGGGTAAGGTTTAAGATTGCTTATTATAATTGTTCGGCAGGAGATTCAGTCGTTTTTACAGTAGTAATACCCGTAATAATATTAACTTAACCATTTGCCAACTTGACAAAATTTAAGACTTTTAGCGGTTAATTTTAACACTCTTTGAGAAGAATTTAGTGAAGATTTCTTGATGTTTTGGATAGTGATACCGTCGCTGCCTCTAACATGTTGTAAAAACCAATGTAGTTCATGAAGGCCTTTTTTCAAGGATCTTTCCTCTACCTTGATATTTCACAAAACGTAACTGGAAAGTAGTTTATTGTTTTACTTAAATTATCTGTATTTCATCTAATTAAGCACTAATACGTATTGGTAGCACTTAAGACATTGCAATGTTATTGATTCATCTCTTTAATTCAATTAAAGTTTTATATACGTAATGAAACTTTCCGAAAATGGTTTGAATGTAATCGAAAAACTTATATACATAGTAAATTACTTTTCAACCACCGGCTTCAACATGAATTAAAATGATTAACTTAATAACCGAATTATAATATCCTTCTGTACATTTAAACATATGCCCTCTCTCCTAAATTCAGATTTTGTTCGCTTTTTATCTAAATTCGATCGTTTAATACGTCGCCGCGTAAATAAAAGTAGATTTATCGAATTTTGATTGGTCATATCGTTTTCTATCGTTTTTTGATACGGAAAAATCAAACCAAATAATTGTCGAATAAATTTAGAATTA
This sequence comes from Anisogramma anomala, assembly GCA_038502455.1. Taxonomy (NCBI): domain Eukaryota; kingdom Fungi; phylum Ascomycota; class Sordariomycetes; order Diaporthales; family Gnomoniaceae; genus Anisogramma; species Anisogramma anomala. The sequence goes on along the minus strand of JASMMZ010000005.1, from coordinate 1,765,925 downwards.
GTAAATCTTAAGAACTATTCAGACTGAATTGAACGTAAAAAAGTACGAAGCGGTTAGGTCGAAGGCGAAAGTCGATTAAAACATTAGGAAAGGAAACTATTATAGCTGTTTTAATATAAATATAATACAGCCAACAATTTCTTTAAAGCGAGATATATCGGTTTATATTGGCCTCCAGGAGAGAAAAGTGCTTTCGCAAATGTAGAACACTAGGTATTTGCTAACGGCTCATCTTTCCAGATAACGTTAAGATGTAGCACTAAATTATGAACATTTACCATCAATTCGTATATTTTAAAAAGAATCCCCTTAAAATTAAAAAAGACTTTAAATGTATACTCGAATTTGGCCTATAAAGATAGACCAAGATGTTGCTAGATAATGTTAACATTTAAAGTATCGTGACAAACTAAAAAAAGTGTTTAGTGGTTTTTTACGCTGGACTTATGTGCACGGTCCATTACGTGCCCTTCCACATGATATCTGCGAACCGCAACTGAACCGTTCCCAGGTTAGATACTGCCCCTTCCATATGATGCCTGCGAACTGCACCCAGACCGCACCCAAGCCGGGTGCTGCACATGTACCTTCTGTTACATGCATATCCACGTAGCCTATAGACTCAATGGCGAATAACTTGAGTATGTAACATATATAAAAAACAAAATTAAAATTTAGTAAAATAAATATTTTTTTCGTAAAAAAAACATTTTCATATGAGAACAGCTATTTATGTTGATAAAAGTAGCTTCAGCATAGCTAAATTGGATATAGTACATTAGGATACTTGCCTAAGTAATATTCCCGCGTTTATACCGCTTACAATATACTTTTATAACGCAAATTGTTCATGTTTCCATTCACTCTTAACTAATTTAATATATTAAAGCCTATTTCATCTGAAAACCTGCATCTTAAAGACGATATCTTGAGGCCTATTTCTTGAGGCCTATTGCATATTAATACCTATATCTCAAAGCCTCAATGTTGAAGGTTATATCTCAAAGCCTATATCTCGAAGCCTGTATCTTAATGTTATGACCCAAGAACATCGGAGGGTCAGAAAACAGGCCAGTATGGGGCTAAGCCACTAAGAACCTAATGTCCAACACATCAGGTGGGGATATCTCTTATGTCAGCAACCTTAGGGTTAGGGTTACGCACTAAGGATCATTGAGATCATGTTTAGATCCCACATGATCCAGCACTGAAGGCGTATGGAGGATTAAGGATATAAGGACACGGTCAGCACCATATAGATAGTATTTCCTTCATAGCTCTTCAGTTGTCAATCTAAGTATTCAGTCTCAGTATATTCTGAATAGCCTCACGGCTTTTGATCATTACTTGCACGGTTGCGATATTGTTCACTCAGCACTTCTGCTACCTTCTTGATAACATAAACCTTCTGACACCTTCTATATACTCACGGGTATTTAGTGTGATCATTACACTTAAGACTTTACGTCTTCGCATTGTATGGCCGGCAATTTAAGATCATACGCGCTTGAATCTTCAGGCGACTTATATTTTGAGACTATGTCAATTGCTGAATGTACGTTAGTGAAAAGGTAGATAATTTGCGCCAAGAGACTACCTGTGATGTAAACGAAGAAATATAACATGGATAAGAAGCCTAATATACCAAATATAATTTAGCAGTACGGAAGCTATTTCTAGTTATGTGTATAGCTGTTCTATTTTATAAAAAAACGTGTTGAAATAGCAGTCAAATGCAGTAAAGTTAAGTCAACTAAACTATCAGTTTAGTTGATTATCATAACTGAAAATTGGCTGCAGTTTTTGGAACTACACTGCAAGTGCAGTGAAGTAGGTGCCCACTTCAAAGTGGGGCACAAGCCAAAGCATTTGGCCATACAAATTAGCGTGCAGAATGGCTAGTGGTCTGCTGAACTTAGAACTTACAACTCAACCACAACCAATTTCAATTCAGCATTAATTACTTCGACCACAGTAATTCGAATCGACTACTTTATAACAACCAAAGCCTACCAATACTGATCAGTGTCTATTAGGTTAAGAACAGATAAGATAGGTAGAAGAAGATGCTACTTTCTAGTTATGCTCTACGTAAAATGACGGCTAAGGGTAAAGGAAAGGTTCTTACTAAACGCCCCTATAATATTATGTAAACTTTCGTGGCAGTACGTAGGGAAGGCCTCTGGATTATGTCAGCTATCGCGGAAATTCAGAAACAGGCGTCGGTATAGCTATTGAAAACACTAAAAACTCTTTATTAAACTTTCGAAAAGGCGTTAAGATTAACCGCCTAAAAGTTTTCAAAATCACCAAGCCAGCAAATTGAAAAACAGCTAAGTTAGTATTTTACGGATACTACTATTACGGTTATTACTATTATAAATTTCAAATCGAAAAAATGACTCAATACTTTAACCTTTAACTACATTACCTTGAACGTCAAACCTTCAACCCACCAGTATTTACCACTCTTTTCCCCCCTTATACCTTTTAATCTTCATTATGATAGCTTCAAACTACGTTCGAATTAATAAAATTAACGACCCTAACGAAAAGTAGGCAATTAAGAACCTTGGTATCATATTTGTTAGGTATAACGACGAGAATCTCTGATTTAAAATCCTTAATAAATACTATTTAATTAAACACCTCACTTACGCAATCAACTTCTACATTATCGATTTGAAACCCACCGAAACATTTTGAAGCCTAAAATCGCTTAAATACTTTTTAAAAAATACTTTAGAAAATGGAATTTTTATATATGGACGATGGCAAATAAGTATATTAAATGTAGGCTAAGAAATAAACTCATAAATCGAGGCGTTAAACTTCAAACGAAAAAAGGGAAAGAGGATAACCTGATAAACTTACTTTATAAATACGTCACCGATTAAAAACCCTAATAGATTTTTGAAATTGAAGGCAAAGGTATTGCTAGCGACAGTATCCCTTAACGTTTTTATACGCGTTTACAAGGACCTACCTGAGCTCAAATAAGTTCTTTAAACCTTTTTACCCAAAATTGACGGTTGAATATTACTAGAAGTAAAGAATTAATTAATCTACACGTCGCAAACCCTTAAGTTTACCAGTTAATTAAGTAAAAACCTTGATGTACTCCTTAACAGTAAGAGGAATATCATCAAATCTCTCGCGGCAGAAACCCCTAAGTTCTTTTCCCCTAAGCTTCTTAACACGTCTTATTTCCACAGTAAAATCAAAGAAAAATCGGCTTTACTAGCGAGCCTATTATAGGCATAACCATTAGCTTTTTCCCTTAAAACTTAGCTAGAGAAAACAATCTTGCGCGTTAATACCAATACTCTTAACACCTTACCTAATACTAGTTAAGGTATTTAAAGGGTTCCTACGACTAATATATCACCCTTACACCTCGGTACGTTCTTATAGTAAAGACGGATTACCCGGCAATTAATACGTTTATTAAGATCTAGAAAGGAAATGAAAGATATACCGATAAGCCGTACAATTTTTTCGACGTCAAGTTGCGTCCGTTCTTTAATATATGACGCCAAATGAGGGTTAAAATGCCAGTCTTTCACTTACTATTTCCTAGTATCCTCACCGGCTAAGCCGAGGATTACTACCTTCAGTAACTAACGAATTACTCCCACTTTCGCGAAATTTACAACAACCTTAAAGACCACTTTAAATAAAATACTAATTTTACCTAATATTATACAAATTGGAATATTATGAAGTGGTATTAGATGCTAAATTCTTAAAAAGAAAAGAAAAATAAGATGGGCCTCCTTAATTAAATACTTGATAAGTTAATACTTTGTTAATAAGTAATGGTGAATATAAAGTTATTAAAGGTACCCTATTCTAATAAGTTCGGCATACCTTTACAAGTTATAAAAAGTTCAAATACGCCCTTTAATGCTCTAATACTACATGTAAAGGTTTTTTTAACCAGTTGCATTCTTTACTGGTAACCGTAAACGCTCGAGTCTTAGGATCGACTAGTATATACCCCTAAGTTTCAAAGTTTAACGACGACGAAAAGAAAAACCTCATATACGTATTATATTAATCGCAAGGACGGAAAACCCGACTAATACGGTTATAAGAAAAATCGGACTTAGGAATGTAATCGAATCACGTACGGAGAAGGGTATTCCTCTTCTTTAGGATCTTTGAACCAGATAAGTAAATTCACTTTAAATGTTGAAAATATTGGATTTTCATAAAGCGTGGCTGATAATTAATACACCATATTATTATCAAAGGCGAATTAAAGTAGGTAATAAATTACATATAATTCCTTTTTACTTACAATTAAGATTACATAGAGTAAGTTATAGACTTTAAAAATAAGGAGGTTGAAGAGTAAAAAAAAAGCCTAAGCTTATCAATTGACATAAAAATACTAATATCAGCCTAAAAACAACGTAATAACTCGCCGACCACGCCTTCCTACACCGCTTAATGGGCAAAAACCCTTATCAATGACATGACGATAAAGACTTTGGCCCTATACATCTCTTTACTATATAAATTTTCTACGCGGAACAGGTTTTCTAAGGTATTATGCCGGATACTAAAGCAGTACAGTACTCAATAAGAACCTTTTCGCAATATGTCGCGTTACGAAAAGATAAGAATACGGTTACGAAACTTAACTATACAAATGTTAATGAAGTTAAAGTTGGCTTTAATCCTAGAAAAAAAATTCTTCTTTAAGACAGACAACTGCTATTACTATTTTTACTCCTGTTATTTTTCATATCTTAAAATCCTCTAGCCTTTTTCTCTTTTATTTTAAAGATATAAAATGTCTTGATAATAATGTTGACGTTTAACCTAGTAAAATAATTCTGTTTAAAAGAGGCAAAATTTTCATACTTAGCCTTAAATGAGGGTTTTTCTAGTTTCACTTTTGAGGGCTAAAAGCAATAGTGTTAAATCTAACGAAATATGAACTTCGAAAGCTATATTATAGGTTTAAGTACCTAGCGATTGATAAGCTTCATAAGTTTATAAAGGTGGCTAATTATAAAGATATGGATTTTACAGCGTTAAAGGCAATTGAGAGCCTTTACTACTGCTGTTAAATATACTTTTAAACACCCCTAAAGATCAAATTTACGTTTAAAAAAGACCAAGACTTCATCTTCAAGGTTTTCGTAGATGTGTTTTACCTGGACGGCAAGCTAATACTTCACGTTATAGACTTCGCCACAGCTTTTTATGGCATCAAGTTCCTCATGAACATTAAGGTGAAGAAAATGTAAAAGGTATTACTTACTTTGTAAATTAACACATATTTTGGTCCACTTAATATGTTAGTTTACAGCGATGGTACCAATTTTGCACCGATTAAATTTTAAGCTAATACTAAGTCGATAGGGATTTAATATGGAAAAGTCTTTGTTAAAGCCTACTAGGGTATTAACAAAGTTAAAATGGTGTACGCTCCTTTATAGAGAGCTTATAATATACTTACCCTAGAAATTAAAGGTTTTATAAATCGAAAAGAACGGCTTTAAATAGAGGTAAAGCGCCTCAATAATCCTGTTAACTTTAACAGCCTTATACTAGCTTTACTGATATTTGAGCCCTACCTACATATGACAACTGAGTAGCTATCATCACCAAATACCCAAAATCGCGCTATAGCATACAGTAATGCTCTGACGGAACTAAAGAAGGAATAGGTACGCCGCTAGGTTAACAACGCCCTTAATATTAGGAACGGACCGTTAATATTAGACGTGTTATTCCTTTCCCTTGAAACTAAAGTCCTTATGTAGCGAGAGCTGGGAAAATGGGATACGCCGTATAAAATCTTAAGTACTACCAAACTAAACGTAGTAGTTAAAATTACTAACAGCTCTATTACCTTTTAAATTATACAGGTTAAACAGTAAAAAAAAAAAAAAAAAAAAACCACAAATCAAATGAAGATTTTGACGACAACAATAACCTCTAAAGCCGAGCGGATTAGACAATATTATCCGCCTCAGCCGATCGCTAATAAGCCAATAGAACGTTGATAGTATGGAAGACCACCTAAAAATAGGATACAAACCGAAAAAGAGAACGTTAATACGGACTACAGGCCTGAAAAATCATATATAATAGTATGGGTATCTCATAAAAGGAAGTCTCACAGAGAATTTACCTTTAATTTACGTGTTGAAAACATGGTTAATACACCCGGTAAACCCTTTAAAGAAAGCGACTAGGTGAATATTAACAGATTTTTACACAAGAGGCTGTTTAAATTATGCCTTTAACGCAATTCATATGTTAAGACGTTACTATTTTTAAGTTGAGAATAGTTTACGAAGTTAAAGACAAAACTACGGACCGACCGTACCGAAAGTTACAGCTAATCGCTTAGGAATATGGTAATGAAGTTAAGGACTTCATCCTTATCTAACCACCTATAATCTAGAAGATAAGCTAGCGTTTAATCGTCGTAGTTGCTACTAATTTGACTGCTAGCATAAGAGGTTAGTTCACACTTAATAGCCGGAATATAACGAAAACATACACATAGTCTTCCACCAATCTTTAGCCTATTATACTGTTACAACTACCAAAAGAACTAAAGGATAAGTTTCTAGTAGGCACGGTAATACGTTTTATTCAATCTTTATATGGATTTGTTGAAGCAGACTTCTATTAGTTTTTGACTTACTAAACGCATTTTAAAAACAAGCTAGGTATAAAGACATGAATTTTTAACCCATAATTATTAATTACGAAGGGTAAAGATTTTAATATGGTGGGTATACAAATTGAAGATACTCTTTTTCCTCGGAGACATTGTGTTTATGGCAGCGGAATAACGTACTATCGAGAAGTCAAGCCTCTAAAAATGTAAGCCAATCGAAACGTTGGCTAAAGGCATATGACTTAACTTTAATGGATCGTTAATCCACATTCATGGTATTAAGGCTAAAAACGGCCCTTATATTAATATACGCTAAGAGAGGCAAGTTACAAGCTTAACGAATATAGATAAGGCCGACAAGGTAAGATTACAAAGATACCTAGAACAGAGGGTCTGTAGGGCTTACAATTCCACGTTATGTTGACCGAAGGCATCGTAAGACCTATCCATTTTAATATAAACAAAATATCCATAGGAAAAGGATTTTAACAGGTTAAATAAGAGTATTTAGTAGTAATTGAACCATTTAGAAAAAAGAATTAATATTTTTTCGGTGAACTTAATGAAGGCGAAGTTAATAATCTTTACGGATGGGTTATTTGCCAATAATATCAACCATATCTCATTAATAGTATTCCTTATAACGATAATTAATTTGGAGAGGTTTTGAGGGAAAATTACAATTACCGGAAACATTATATACTAAATATCTTTGAAGTATAAGCGTATAATACGAAGCGTGTTGGAATTGGAGATATACAGCATAATAATAAGCTTTGATATCGGCATAATGACTGATGACATATTAAGGATTATTATCAAATAGTTCGTATTACCTCCGATACCTATGGTGGTATATATAAATTCCTGAAGCCTTTACAAACGCCTATCTAATCTGGGTACAATGAATGAAAAATATTTAATAATAAACGTAATGGTTTTGGTGGAGGTATTCAAAACACAGAAAATTAACGAGTTTTGGTTGATTAATGGCGAATATAACTCCGTAGACGTTATAACTAAGGCTAAGCCTAATAGAGCCCTGAAAAGGTTTGTGGACAGAAATAAATTAAACGTACGAATTACAAGCTACGTAGATCGCCCGTCATATGATCTGAAGGAATAGGGAAGTCCTAGAAAACTTAAAGACTGCCAAGATAGTAATATTAAGGGAAAATATGGTAATGGTAATACCAGTAAGTTAAACTACTAGCAAAAGGTACGTAGGTGGTGAAATACGTAATAAATATAAGTTCGTAGCGAGAAACCTATATACGGGAGTTGAGAGAAAAAAGAGTTAGAGATGAGAAGCAAAGGGCTATAATTGAAATCAATTCCAGCATAAATTAATTGGAACTAACAGGAGTTTGACTTGTTAATGAAAAAGAATTACAGTGGTTACTACCAATTAATGACAAGCTATGCTGACGTACAGGCACAAAACAAAAAGCCGCCAATAATGGAATAGCAGTGAAATATAGTAAAATCAAGTCAACTAAATTATCAGTTTAATTGATTGTACTAACTGCAAAATAGCTATAGTTTGTGGAACTACATTGCAAGTGCAATACAGTAGGTACCCACTTTAAAGTGAGCCATAAGTCAAAGAATTTAGCTACAGAAATTAGCATACAGACCGGCTAGCGGTCTGCCGAACATAAAACTTACGACTCAACCACTACCAATTTCAATGCAGCACCAGTTACTTCGACCACAGTGATTCGAATCGACTACGTTACAACAATAAAGACCTACCAACAAAACGGATATTTTTATAGGTTGAAATGGATTTCCGTATGAATAAATAGTTTTCCGTATAGGTGAATGTTTTCTTCGTATAAATTGGCTTTTAATGGTTCAAGAGTTATGTACTTTTTTAGGGTTTGGTGAAGTTTGATGAGAATCCTGTTAAATTACTACTATTCAATCACAATTCTTATTTTTTATTGATACGTATTTATTTACTATTAGTAACTACTATGATAAATTATAGTTAATTACTACTTTTACTCTCAATTGATTAATGTTTGAACCTTATTATCAACTATTTTACTATCATTCTTGATTAATTCAGTATATTTAACTCTCATTCCGCCTCTTTAAACTTAAAACCTGATGAAATACGATTTCAACTGTATATACTTTCAACACAATCACCAATAAATATCCGTAACAGAAAATAATTCGACTATCCACTTAAAAATAACGATAAAGATATAACAACAATCGAAAAGAAGAAGAAAAATAAAAACTAATAAATAACGGTTTTCAAACAGAAGGGCACCATATCATACTATATCAAGCTATATAACGTTACTATATGCTTTTACAAAATGTTATCATATAAATGATTACGATGTCACGATATACTTTTACATAATGTTTTCATGTAAATAATAAAGATCTTACGATATAGATTCACATGGTATCACTATATAAATTTATATAGTAATCGCAAATAAAAGTTTCAAAACTAGTAACAATACTTTTAAGCAAAAAGCAAAAAAGAAAGGTATGAGAATGAAAGTTTACCACGCTATATCATGCAAACTTATACGGAGTTATGATATCAACCAAGATTACGTTGTTATATAAACTTATACAATATTATTACACGGATTTATATCGTATTTGTTGGAATTTCATTCAAGTGTAATGCTGTAAAGTCAATTGTAGTACAGCCAAGTTGACTGTACTGACTGTACTGACTGTACTGACTGTAATGACTGCAGGTAAATTAACTGTAGAGTGCTCAATTAAGACTAGAGCATGGGTTAAGAAATTGGCTCTACAAATTAGTGTGTAGATTAGCTAGCGGTATACCAAACGTAGAAAAATACATCCAGTGTTTTACTACTACATTACCACTATTACTTCAACTACGATCCGAATCGACATTATTTACAACATCTAAAAACCTATTAATACTTATCAGTGCTTATTATATTAAGTAAAGATGAACTAGATAAAAGCAGATAACAATTTTCAGTTACTTCTTATAAAATATGAAGATAAAGGAAAGATTTTTACAAAAGGCTTTTAGTAACTACATCGGTTTTTCACCGCAGTAAGTAAAGAAAACTTCTGGATTACGTCGGGTTTTCCCGGGAATAGAGAAGAAGCGATGGCATCGCCATCTGAAACCCAAGAAATCTTCATTAAACCCCTTCTAAAAAACGTTGTAATTGACCATTAAAGTGTCACATCGTTAAAAAGCGATCACCAAATTACTAAGAGCTCTATAATTAAAAAAACAACTAAATCGAAACTATTTCCATTACTACAAATCTCCAAATCCAAGACCTCTACAAGGAACAACGACTTTAATAACAAATAAATGTCTACCCTTAACAACAAACTTCAATTTCTACACCAATCTCTTCCTTTTCTCTACATCATAAAATTTTCAATCAGATACTTCAGTAAATACGTTGAAATAGTTACGCCGAGAAAAACACCCAGAATCGTCAAGTTGTGTAAAACAAACCACGTCACGCGACTTTACCCTTAAAATATCAAATCCCCTCACTCGAAACGCCAAGTACCCATACTCAAAATACAAAATACTACCTCATTTAACATAAACTTACCAGTTATAACGTCAAAATAGAAAGCGTGTTGATAGGCCTTGCCAATGATAGGCCTTTAGATGTTGTAACGTTGTCGATTCGAACCGTAGTCGAAGTAATAGTAGTATTACGTATTCAAATAATGGATGTATTGTTTTAGGTTTTGCAGACCGCTAGCCGGTCTGCACACTGATTTGTATAGCCAATTGCTTAGCCCGTACCCTAGTCTGAATTGGAAGCATACTATACTTGATTTTACAACCAATACAGTCAACCAACAAAATAATACAATAAACTTATAGTTAGTACAGTTCATTTAATTCATGGTAAAATTGACTAACTGTATTAAAATTACTATTATACCAACACTATCGACTTCTTGTCTTATGCGAATACGCTAATATGGTCAACAATTTATTTCTGGTAACTTTTAAAGTACCTTTTGGTCAACAGGCTAGACTCCTATCAATTCCACACGCAAATTGACATGAATTACCTCGTTTTACCCTTTTTATTTTCGATTTTAGACTTCATTAACTGCTTTATATATGTCTTTCGCCCCAAACTTATATAAACTTCCAATTTAACCATAACAGTGAATCGTGGTACCGGCTTTAAATCCTTGACAATCTTCCAGTTTGCCAAAATACCTCTTTGTTTTATATTCTTGTTGGCATATAACTTAACCTTGGCAGGTGGCCGCTTAACATAGTCCTCGATACGTATGGTCAACTTATTATTACTCACAAATTATTCCATAGCCTTATTTGGTGCCGATTTCGCTATATTATTAAACGGATTGTCTCTACAGTAGATTCACCTAAACTCCTCCATTTCCCTGATTTTGTAGGATTTCTAAAGTGACATTAAGTTAATAATAATTCGTTTTTTTGCTAATTATTCCTAGTTTCGAAAAGTATTTGAAAAGGTTTCTCGAGTTGATACAGATTACAACAGAAATAAGTGGAATTTTCAGCTTCCTAATAACGATATTAAGGGTTTTCCATATTATTATAAATACGTTAAAACCGACTATTATACCGTAAAACTCTGAATCTAACAAATTTCATGTAATACTTTTATATTTGACTGAGATTGAAGAAATTCAGTTAGTGGTAATGTTAAGCTAATCTTCCTGTAATTTATTTATGTTAATAATTGTTATGATAAATATGATCTGTAATATTAGATTGATTCTATGTGAAAATAAACCATCGGTAAATATTACTAATTTAACTTTCAATAAATTAATTAGGATTATATTGATCCTACGGTTTCAGTTCTTCATGGATTGACCCAACATTTTATTTAGTTGATCATAATCCTTGTCCGTTAGGTTTTAAACTTATACCTTAATAGAAAGATTATAGGATAACTTCGGTTGGCAAAGGATCGCGATATGGATGTTACAAGCATGTTGCTCCAGATATCTTTAAGCTTTGATTACGTTAGTTTTATTAGTTATCGCTAGATTCAAACCTTAACTATTCTGACGAAAATTAAGGTCGATATTAATATCTTTAGGATCATATTTGCGAATTAATAATTTGTTTCGATCTAGATACTTTCTTTTCATTAGGGTCGCAACAGATATGTAATTTTAGAACTTTGAATCCTTCAATGCATATTGTTTTGATATTACAAATTTAATAATTCCGATGAAAATAGTATCGTCAAATTTTATACCTTCCAAGCTAAAATCCTCATTTTACTTAATAAGTAGATAAAAGTCGTAGGTTAAAGATTTTATACATAGTTTCGACTTGAAGTATATTTGTTATATTAGGAACCAATAAACACCTAAGTTCATTAGTATAAATAATTGCTCAACGTATTGTATAAATGTTTCTAAAGGGTACTCACTACGGAATTATTTTGATAGTTTCAGCAAAATGATACTTTTTCAATCAATTGTTTACTACGTATACGTTTGTGTAATATTACAGTTATTGAAGATGAATTTTCTATTAGTTTTATTTGGTAAAATTATTGTTGATACAACTATAAGACGTTATATAGTATTTTTATTGTTGGCTATGATATGAGAATTTCAATTTTTCCTTTATTAATGTATTTTGAAGCGATTAGTCGTAACTTTTCGTATGGTCTTTCTATGGTTTCATATTTGACTTCATATGTAATGCTTGACTTAAGGAACATAATATTTAGGTTTTAAAAGTGAAATTCGCGTTTAGACATAAATTGGATGACTCCTCTATTGAAGAGTCCATTGATCTCAGCCTTGTTGCTCTCTTTAAAAAGCCTATCTGAGGTCTTGATGATTCCTTATACGCGAAAGTTAACAGCTAAGTTCTAGTCATCCTTTTTTTACCTACTAACAAAAATAGTATTATAGATCCGGCCCGGTGTATATTCCTTGTCCCCGGTGTTCTTTCTCTTTAGCAGTCGACTATGCTGTAGAAGTTTCAATGATTTATTAATTTTGAAGGGGGAAGGATTGTGTTGATTGATTCGTTTGGCTAAAGTATCTTTATTATTATTGTTATCATCAACGTCAATCGACCTAATGCAGGGTTTGACCTAAGTTATGCGAAACGTCGCCGAATCATTAGAAGTTTTAATGAATACTTTTGGGTTGGCGATACTTAATATTTTTAATTGTTCATTACATTTGTCTAGCTTTCGCCATACAAGGATTTTGCTTTACAATGGCAAAGACAAAACGTCGAATGTCGTAAGGTTGTTCCTGATATTGAGGGTATTATTAAATTAATACCTTGCTAATTCTTTTCGAAATTCATTTTTAACTTTGCTATATGCTGCATCCATTCTTTTAGGTATTTAATGATGGCAGATATTTATTTGTCAAATTATTATATACTCCAAAGACAATTAATGTTAGCATTAAACCGTCAAAGATCAAAGTTTCGTTTAAGCTCTTTACCCAAATTTAAGAACATGTTTTTTAATATATAAAGCTTTTAATTTTGAACATGAGCATATCATACGCTTTGCTTAGTAGTGTGTATAACTTATCGATTCTCTTTACGTTTAAATAAACCTTAATATGTACCTATTTTTTTTTGGATTCCTATCATCTTTGTACTGATTTAAAACCTCGTCGTCGCAAATCAATACCATTATTATAAAAAACGATATCCGCTAAGCCTAAATATATGTTAGTCAATAACATCCTCGACTCTATCACGTATTTTGTTTATCGATAGGCATTGAAAGAATTAGGCGGTATGAAAAATATTTGCGGAGTTTACGACATGAAAATAAATTTATTATCCAGGTAAAACACGTTAATAAAAATGTCGTAATTGATTTTTTTGTTGTTTTTTGTGTATATATTAATTTTCGGCGGGGTTAGTTTTACGTTTGGTAATCATAATAAAGTTTTGTAACAACTTTTAGAACAGAGTATTCCTCATTTTCATTCCACACGGATTTAAAACTTTATATAAACTATCGATGACTAGGAAATCAAAGCGCTAGTGTAATTGATGTATATATAAGTCAGTAAGATTTAGCACCGTTGCCTTTAATCCTTAAAGATAAAACCAAAAGATACCCCTATTTTAAAGAGAAAAGGAACTTCCAGTCGTTTTGAATCAATTCGTCAACGATAACGTTAACGTTAACGTTAACATTAAGAATATTTATATTTTACAAATCAAAGAGAAATGTGACAAGAAACTTTAATATATTAAACGTAATCAACCTAATAAATATTTGTATAATTGTCTACTTTAATAACGATAGTTATTCGTCTAAGCTGAAGTCAACTTTGGTTTAAACAGCATTTTAACGGTTGATCTCTGTATTAGTAATGTTTTCCTGTTATAGTGCCAAATATTGCAAATAACATCCTATTAAGTACTTTGCTACCCCTATATCTATCATTATACCTTTAAATATGTGGTCCTCATAACTATCGCGAAGGTTAAATGTTTATAAGGGGTCAGAAAATCAATGAAGGTAAATGTAAAGGTCTTCGCTACTTCGTCGGTATAGAAAGACGTGGATGGTTAGTTATTAGGCCGTTCCTAAAAATATATTTACACTATGTAACTTAATTGAGCATATTGCTTTCGTTAATAGACTTTTCATATTTATAATTTACGATATAATCCAAATAATTTTACTAGAAAAAAATAGGGTATTATATATAATATATTATCTCTTATTTATAACAGTTAGCTAGAGAGTGGCAAGTTAATTAACAAACGGATTTATTTTAAATCGAACGCTTCTTGCCATTATCACAAAGAAAATCCTTACGGTTAATAATTCCGCTTAAGTTTTGCCCCGGTTGCTGTCGCTAATATGGCTATGACTTTGAGTACAAAGACTTTTGACCAGATCTTAAACGCTAAAGCCTTCCTTATTTTCAATGAATGTAATATTTTATCGTACTATCATAATCCTCTTATTTAAGAAAATTAGCAACTTATGTGTAAATACCAACTAAGTTTGGCGTGCGAACCATTACAATTGCAAATGAAAACCGTAACTGGTAAAAAAAGCCTTTACAAGTGTCATCTTAGCGTACCTAACTTATTCAAAATCGTCAATACACGTAAGAACTACCTGTACTTGATCGTGAAATATATTTTCCCCAACGTAAGCTTTTCCCATTGATCATTAACGTAATATGAACTTTTCAAACATTTAATCAAAGGTATCTATTAGTATTTCCTCTTTTTTTTCTTAGCTATTATTGTTGTCCATCTTATTATAGCCTAATACGTACAATATTAAGTAAGTTGAATGTTGTTTTCGAAGTGACTTTCCATATTATATTAAATTTCCCGGAAAGTTCTTGCTTTAGTTATAAAGGTCAAATAGTAATCTTTGGCGGGACCTATGAGAATTCCAGGGAATAGTCAATAAAAACCTAAATAGAGAAATTCCATTGAATTGAAAATATCGTAAAAAGGTATTATCTTTTTATTCAATAGGATGTAAGCTTACCATCATAAATATCTACATAATTCCAGATTTTTGCGAAATCCGTGAGAAGCTTGTAGTTAATTTTGATTATTTTAACAGGTTTTCGAGTTTAGTTTCGATACTAGTTTTCGTTATCGAAGGTATTTCCCGGTGTTTTAGAATCGAAATGTTAGAGGTAGTAACCAGTCGCCTAGCTCGAAAGATGAAGTCATATTGTAGGATCTATGGTCTACCCACATGTGTATGCGTATTTGTTATAGGCAGCTTAAATTATTCGACAATATTAAGTGGATCCTTATTGAATTTAAATGACTTAACGATTATAAGGGAATTTATAAGGGACTTGACGATCTTGTTTTATTAACTGGTGGATGGCGCCGACTTTAATTTCTCTTATTGCATTAATAGCTGTTGTTTTACGCTCTCTTCCCCCGTTGAACGCATATTTTATATTATCTCGGGGTGTTGGATCATCAAGAAGATTAACAAGTTTCTTATTGTTGTTGTGTAAAAACTTGGTATTAATAGGAAGGTTGAAGGCTTAACTAATTTGGGGACTTGAAGGTAGTGGTCTTTTGGAACATTTGTAAAGGCGTTAATATTCCTTCATACCCTTTTTTTTCCTATATAGATCTTAAAGACAAAAATTTTAACGGCAAACCTTAAGTTGGACCAACTCCAAAAAACTCTTTACCAGCCCTTTAAAAATATTTTCTGGTAATAGATCACAAGCTTAGTAACTTTTACCTTCAGTTTAATCTTGAAGGTTTATTGGATTATTTTCCACATATTTATTATCTAATATTGCAACAACTCACGGAAATCTTAAAAGGCGCAGCCTCCATGACCAAATTCTTCACTAACTTCTGTATCAAAGATGTACTCGTCAACGTAATTGATCAGGTATTCTTCAATTAGAAATTCTTTAACGTTTCTAAACCAAATATCTTCAGCGTAATACCTAACGAAAATAGGTATGAGGACCTTAATTATCCTTATTCGATCCTGAGTATGTACTATCTAAACTTTTTGGCTGGCAAGTTGACGTTAATTTAGGTAGTAGAGGGAATTGTTGGTTTGGGCAAAGAAACTTGACGATTTATGAGCATAGTGACTGGTAGATTTGGCGTGGAATCATGTGACGTCGCTTGTTTAAAGCGACTTAGCAATTCTTGGTATTTTTTCTTGGATCAACGATATTAACATATTTGCTAACGTATCTGATTAACGATCTTACGATGAAGTAGAAAAATAGTAGTGTAATCGGAAAAGTTAATGTAAAAAGAAAAGTTTGATATAGGAAATAGAGTCGAAGTTTTTTTTGTTTGTGGTTGAAAGATATAGGACTTAATAGTTTTTCTATTCGAAATTTACAATAGTAGAACCCATAGTAATACTGAATTAGCTGTTTGCCAACTTGACGATCTTTAAGACCATTAATATTTAATTTCAACGTTTGTCTTCAAAAAGGATTAAGTAAAAATTTCTTAGTGTTTTCAAGTAGGGATACGGTCGCCACCTCTGTATTACTTTTTTGGACTGTCGTAATACATAAGTCTCTTCTCCTTACTGTTCTTTTGGACTAACGCAGTTTATAAAGACCTTTCGTAAGAATCTTTCCTCTAATTTGGTCTTTCACAAAACGTAACCGGAAAGTAGCTTCTTTTTCTACCTAGAAAATTTGTGCTTAACCTAATAAGAAATTATTAGTGTTAATAGGATATTCCTGATAGGGTTTTAAACGTTGCGAAGTTTTCGATTAGCATCGGTCGAAGTAACAGTAGTATTGCATGGTTAAGTAGTAGATGTATTGTTCTAGGTTTGGCAGACCGCTAGCCGATCTGCACAATAATTTGTATGGCCAATTTCTTGTCCCGTGCTCTAGTCTCAATTGGGAACATACTGTATTTGAAGTTACAGTTTATACAGTTAATACGCAAAACAATATACTCAACTTGCAGTCTGTACACTCAACTAACTTAATGGTACAGTTAGCTCACTACACTTAAATTACTACTCTTTAAATATGGAAGGTAAATTCTTTGGTTATAAAGGTTAGATAGTAGTTCTGGAAGTTTACAGGGAGTATTTCTTGGAATATTAAGTGGAATTTCGATGTTTAAACCTCTATTAACTTATAGATGTTAATAAATAGTATTTTTTTCATATTGAGTAAATTTTGATGTTTCTCGTTATATTTCTTCACATTATGCTAAATCTTGGTGAAATTTATAGGAATCTTATAATTCGTATTAACTATATTTATTACTTTGGGGAGTAGATTATAATAATCGTCCCAATCATCTATGTTGTTTTTTGCCAACTCAAGTTTTGAATATTTATAATAGCGATAATAAAGGTAGTTTCAAATCGTTTTACCCAAGTGGTAAAGTTTTATAATAATAATTTGTAATAGGTTTTAATATTTACGTATAGACGTATTCAATATGCGAAACTTCGCTTTTGTAGACCTAATCATTTTCAGAAAAGAGTTAAGGGATTTAACAATTTTTGAGAATTTCTGGGGGATTTGACAATTTTCTTTAGTAAACGCGTATTTCGCATTATCGCAAACGGGAATAAAATTAACTAACAAATGAATATGTGCATTATCGTCATAGTATAAATAGTTATTACTTCAGGAGTTGAAGGTTTGACTTAACGAGTGATTAAAGGGTAGTTTTTTTCAAAATTAATATCAAATTGTTCATTGTTTTTAATATATTTCTTTTATCTATATAAGTTTTTTGATTCGAGATTTTCCAAGTAATTCTTGTATTATGTTAAATTAAAAAGGAGTTTTAACAATCCAATTAGTATTTTTTCTGAAGTGCAAATCACATGTTTATCAACGTTCTTATTTAATCAACTCTCACGTCTTTTTCAAACCATTTTTTATATATAAATAGTTTATTAGGTAAAAAACTTACGGAAGTATGAGAAGGAATAGGTACTGCGGCTACACTCTTTGCTAATGTTGAGAACGAGGATTTCTATAGTTTTTCGTTGAAATAGCTAAGGAAAAGAGATGCGAGTGTGCTTGATTTTCTTCATTCGCTTCTAGTCGTTATACATGTTGACGTTATAACTCATTGTTTTGAGTAAGAGGATTTGCCGATTTCAAAAAGGAGACTAAACAATTTGAGATTGGTATGACGTGGCCGTTTGGCGCGAATTAATTATTTGGGGCAATTTGACTATTTCTTATGATTCGCTCAGATAAAAGATATTAACTTATCCGATCGACGTTCTTATAACGTAGATAGAAAACTGATAAAAATGGAATATATTGATGTAAAGAATCAGTTTCAAAGTTATTCATTAGCGAAGTTGGTGTTTGGTATTATAGGGTTTTGGTACTTAGCAGTTTACAATAATAGTAATAGTAACAATTTAGCCATTTGCCAATTTTAAAGGTTTTGGCAACTTAGTGATCGCCTTTTTTAACTATTTGAGACTTTTAAAGTTAACCTTAACGTTATTTAAAAAGGGTTGAACAAAGATTTATTAGTGTTTTAGCGATAGCGATACCGCTACCACTTCTAGATTATCATGAAAAACCGTCGAAATCCGGAAATTTTTTCTGCTTTCTACCATAAAAAACCGGCGCAACTAATAAAAGCCTTTCATAAGAATCTTTACTCTACCTTAATATTTCACAAATCGTAACCGGAAAGTGTTTTATTCTTCTACCTAGCTCATCTGTACTTCCCCTAATAAATATTGATCCGCATCAATAAGCCTTTAGACGTTGCAACTTTATCGATTCGAATCGGTCGAAAAAATAGTAGTATTGCGTTGTCAAGTGGTGGATGTATTGTTCGAAGTTTGGTAGACTGCTAGCCGATCAGCATACTAATTTGTGTAGTCAATTGCTTTACCCATACCCCACATTGAATTGGCGCACTCATTTGAAATTTCGTTTAGTTAGTACAGTCAACTTAAATATACTGCAATTGACATAACTTCACTACACTTAAATGCAATTCCAACAGAGTATTATATTTATCTTTCAATTTTGAAATTCGGTCAAGGGTAAGGCCTTGATAGATGTAGACAAAAGAATTACTATTCAAGATTATAACCACTTACGTATCCTGAGTTTAATTTTATCTTTCAATGACCTTAATTTTCTTCTAATATATTGAGATGTAGTAAATTTCATAGTGGAATTTCATTTGTGAAAGGCAGTGTTTTCAAGTAAAGAACAAAACACAAATATTTTTGTGGGAGCAAAAATACACCACTTAAAAATCAGTTAATCAAAATATTCAAAAAGAGTCAGTTAAGCTATTGGAAAATAAGCTATAGAATCAACCTTAGGGCTACGAAAAATGATTTCAACTGACGTTGAATACGTCCTCGATATAAATCTAACAGTAGGTAACCTTTTTTGTATGAATAAAAAATCAAAATTGAAACATTATCTGATATGTTGTTAATTCATTAAATAATAATTAGAACCTCGAATTGAATCTTTCACTTAATTCAAATTGGAATTAATAGGATTGTCCAAAATTTTAATCCATGGTTAATTATTAACGGAATGGAAACTGAAAATAAAATGGAGAATTACATTCAATAACTTAATAAGAAAATTATAGTATTGAGACTATAATAAAGCTACAATTAATAGTGTATTAAAAGCTAATTTCATAAACGTGTAAAAAGATTTCCATTGTATCATTTGCAAGTAACGGGAATTCGAATAACATTCATCGTGATATACATACTGTAATTATTAGCCAGACATCAAAGATCAAGTATAGGTAAAAGCTGAACAACGATTGAAAAAAAGGACAAGATTGGTTTATAAAATCGTATATTATACAATCAAAATCGATCAAAGCGATAATAATTACGTAATTAAGCCTACAAAATATGATTAATGGGAAAAAAATTGTTTTTTACCGCTAATGAAAGAAATAATTTTTCTCTTATAATAAAGAACGATTTATTTCATTACTGTATGAAACATGAAACCTTTGAACAAGAAAATATTCATGGTTTACCTTTCAAAAAATAACCCAAAAGGTAATGGGGGCGATAATATTCATATTATTATTATCGTCGTTACTCAAAGTTCAAGTATAACCGAAATTAAAAAAGTTGATTTCGAATTTACTCAACTAATTAAGATGATAACCGCTAATACTATTATAACATCATTCAATGGAAGTATAGTCAAATTAATTGTATTGACTGAAAGTTGACTGCATTGTTTGTAAGTTGACTGTGTTGACTGCAAATTAAGTACAAGGAGTGTCCAATTCAACCCAAAGCACGTACTAAGCAGTAGACCATGAAGATTAGTGTGCAAACCAGCTAGCGGTTTTCCAAATTAAGAAGTAATTAAATTACCACTTTCAATACAGTATACCAGTTATTTTAACAGCGATTCTAATATATTATATTTCAAAGTCAAAGGCCTATTAATTCTCCTCAATCCTTATTAAATTTCCTATATTTAAGCTACGTAGAAGAAAAAGCTACTTTCATATTATGCCTGACATTTACGTTAAGATAAAGTAAAAACTCTTATAAAGAACCTCTCCGTTGAGTTTGCTGTTTATAGGTAGTAAAAGAAAGATTCTTCAGTACTTTGAATATTTACAGATATATAAAAGGGACGACAATATAGTTAAACCGTTGAAAATCTTCATTAAACTAGTTTCAAACCCTAAACGTTGAAATTGACTGTTAAAAAGTTTTACATTCTTGAAATCACAAAGTTATGAAGTTAAAAAGCGATTATTAGAGTTTTTAATTGACTCAAGATGGTCAACAACTAATATTATTATTATCAATCGAAAATGAAAAAAATCCTAAATCATAAAACCTTTTTGAAAAATTAATTGAGTGACAAACAACTTATGACTTACCCTCCTTCATCAATTTTCTCCCTGGAATTTAATCTTTTCCACATTCAAAAGCATCTTCCGTCAAGTTTATTTGAATGACTGAAAATAATATCGACAAAACCCTAAAAAGGTTTATAAATAATTTTTACTAAGCACTATGACAAAATCTTGGGGTATGAGTAAAACATTCAAAATAGTATCGAGGAATATCTGACTAATGACATCAGCTAATTTATCCTCGTGTTGGAATAGCAGTCAAATGTAGTACAGTCCAGTCAACTTTAATTGCAGTAGAGTTGATTGTACGTAATGCAAATTGAGTGCAGTTTATAGGACTCTACTGCAAGTGAAGTGTAGTAGGTGCTCTCTTTAAATGGGGCATATGCCAAAGTGTTTGGCCATACAAATTAGTGTTCAGACCGGCTAGCGGTCTGCCAAACTTAGAACTTATAACTCATCCACAACCAATTTCAATGCAGCACCAGTTACTTCGACCACAGTGATTCGAATCGACTACGTTGTAACTAAAGTCTTATATTTATAGTCAGGCCTACCAACATTGATGAGTGCTTATTAGGTTAAGCACATATAAATTGGGAAAAAGAAAAGATTACTTTCTGGTTATGCTCTACGTTAAACGGCGGCTAAAAGTAAAGGACAGGTTTTTATGAAAGGCCCTATAGCTGTGTCAGTTGTTTGCGCCAACAAGTAGAGAAAACATATAGGCTGTATTAGTTATTCGCGGCAGTTTATAAGTAAGCAACGGTATCTCTACTAAAAATACCAATAAATCTTTATCAATTCTAAAAGAAAATCGGTAAGATTAACTGCCTCAAAGTTTTAAAAATCACTAAACCAGTAAGTTAGCAAACGGCTAAGTCGTGAATATTATGGCTATTACTCCTGCGAGTATTATTACTGCAAATTTAAAATCGTAAAAACGACTAAATCCCACGAACTTCAACTTTAAATACCAACTTTGATGGTAAACCAACGACCTACCCCCTTATACCACTCTTTTTCCTAATAAACCCCTTAATTTTCGTTACGATAGTTCTAGAACGCGTTAGAATCCATACTATTACCAACCCTACCAGAAAAAAAACGATCATCTTCTTCGGTATCACCTTCAAAAAACACTATATTAAAGACCTATAGTTTGCTAAACCTAAAGAAAACTACTTAATAGAATACCTTACCAACGTAATCAGATTTTTCATTTTCGACTTTAACCCTAATAAGACCGTCCGAAGCCCTCAGGTATATAACGACTTTTAAAATCACTTTAAAGAATGGAATCTAAATATGTGGAAGATGGAAAACAGACACGTTAAGGTTAGGTTAAAAACTAAACTCGTTAACTGAGGGCTAGATCTTCCTATTAGAAAAGAAAAACGTTTAACCTGGCTAAAGTACTCTACGAATATGCAACCAATGAATACATTTAATAAATCTTTAAAGCTAAAGACAAAGGTATTACTGGCGACAGAATTCCTCAACACTCTTACATGCATTCGTAAAAACCTATCTTAACCTAAATAATTTTTAACCCCCTTTTACCTCAGGTTAACGGTCCAATGCCACTGGACGTACAAAATTGATTGACCTAAACGCCGCAAGCCGTTGAATATACCAATTAACTAAACAGGAACTTTGACATACCCCTTAACACCAAGAAAGTTATCACCAAGTCCCTCTCAGCGGAAACCTCCAAGTCCCTTTCCTCAAAGCTCCTTAGCACGTGCAGTTTTAACAGCCAAATTACAGAAGGAATAGATTTACACGCGAGCCTATTATAAATACGACCACTGGTTTTTTTTATATAAACTCGGTTAAAGGTAACTATCTTACCCATTAGCACCAACAATAGTACTAATCAAGGGATTCAGAGTGTCTCTGCGATTACTACGTTACCCTTCTCCTTCGACACGTCCCTATAGTTAATATATATTATGCGGCAATTACTAAGTTCGTTAAGATCTGAAAAGGAAAAGAACAGTATATCGATAAGCCTTATAACCTCCTCGATTCTAAGTTGCGCCCATTTTTTAACATTTACCGCTAAATATGAATTAAACTGCCAGGATTTTACTCGCTATTTCCCAGTATTTTTACTTATTAAGCCTAGAATTTTTACTTCCGGTACCTAAAGAATTACTCCTCCTTCAGCGAAATTTACGATAGCCTAAAAGGTTACTTCGAATATAATTTTAATTTTGCCTAGTATTACACCGATCAAAATATCATTAAGTAGTTTTATATATGAGATTATAAGAAAGAAACATAGAGTATGATAAACCTTCTTTATTGGATGCTTAATAATCTGATATTATGTTAACAAGTAATGGTGTGAATATTACTATATACCCTCGTAGATAGTATGCATAGATAAAGTGGCAGTGCACTGTATTGCCAGGTTTTTTCCTATAGGGTACATGGTAACGTATCACGTTATATGTTGCACTTTTGCAAGACGCAAAGTGAATCATGCATGTAGCAGTTTGAAATGGTTATTCTAGGCTGCACGTCAATAAATAGAGCGGTTTGGATTGGGTATTTCAGAGTGTACGGCAAAAGGGTTACTGCCCGGGTGAGAGGTTTATAACCTCACATCCGTAACGTACACTTTCTGAAATATTCTTTCCTATACAATTATCTTTCATTATTACAACACCGATTTAAGAATTACTCTTTTACTTACTTATTTCACATAAACAGGGTTTTAAACCTTACCAACACTAATTAGTAGCCGATATAGTCGACTATAAATATCTTAGGGAAAAAATGCAAGTTAAATTCCTATAACGGGATATTATGACGGTTTCAACTATTTATACTTTGATATTATGATTTTACAAAAATTACACAGGATATATATTAAAATTGTAAAAGCTAAGTTAATTTAAAAAGAATAGCTTTAATGATAAACCATCAATCTTTATTTGGCGTTTTATCTATTAGAAGCCTCGTTACACCATTATTAACCATCATTTAACGCTTTAACGTATATATACACTTCTTAGAAAGCGCCTTATCACGCACTAGGTCACATAAGCTAAAACCACCAAATTTCGGAACCGTTAATTGGAACCCATCCGATTTGAAATCGACAATCCACACCGCTCGCAAAACACAGGGGAGGCCACGAATACAACATCTAAACCGCTCGCTTAATTTAAGAGCGGTCACGAACACACCATCCGAACCGCTCGCTCCAAAAAAAGCAGCTAGAACACGACAATCTGAACCGCTTACCGGACCACATACACTATACCTTCCCATACTCACACTTCCTTTACCCTATTCGCTTTATACTCCCTTTGCCCTACCTACTTTCCCGCGTCCGTCCTGTGTGTTCTAAGTTTGCCTACGTTCACCCTATTTGCTTTAAATTTAGTACTTGCAACGTTTAAGTTTTTCCGGCCTTTTGGCTAGCGTAGCGTTATTAAGTGTTAACAAAACAAATTTAAGAAGCCTAACTAGTTTATAGTCACGTATTATTTACATATCGTTTAAAATTCATTTGCATTAGCAAGAGCTAGTAAGCTCTATTCCAACCATTTTAATTATCTCATTTACTTTTAATTTTCTATTTGTAGAACGAACCACCTTCAACTTGAAAATCTGGACGCATTCAAATTCAACCACGGCGGGAAACCACCAACTTGCGCCGTTCCAGCATAACAAGTGCAAACAGGAATCACCATACCCAATCGATCTAAGAAACCTACAGCCATGGCCCCAATACCAACGACATTGGAGGAAGCCAGCGCTTACTTCGACGTTTTGGTCAAACATATGGGAATTAGGAAGGCTATAATACACAAAATCGACTAGGTCCTTTAGAATATCATGAATATACCAGTTAAAGGACTCGATTGTTATATGGTGAACACTGCAAATATATACATCTTAGCAGTTATGTTTCGTTATAAAGAGGAGAAAACCTAAGGAGCAAATATACTAGATAATTTTAATGAAAGTTTTTCAAACTGGACGCTAAGTATAAGGCAAATAGTAACCCTCTTTATTTCCAAAGACTTACGAATTCAACTGAGAGGTAGAGGTATTGACACCTTAAGTGGTAGGGATAGCTGCCTTGCAAAAGCCTTATTCGAAATAGCGCAACTTATCAACTTGCTAGACTACACGGATAAAGATTTATATCAAATGGAATTTATAAAAGTATGTTACCTAACGGAACATAAAAAACAGTTAGTAAAACGACGAAGAATATAATAAGGTGTTAAATCCTAAGAAAAAAAGGATTCGCAAAAAAGAAAGAGCTAACGCGGGTTGAAGAAAAGGAAGGGTTAGGTATACAATCCAGGCCATACCCTTATAGAAAGGAAAAGCCAGATACGAAGTCCAAGCCGTACCCTTAAGAGAGAGGAGGTCTGGATACGCAGTTTAGGACGCAATTTCAAGAAAAAGAAGGGCTGACTACGTATTCCAGGCCGCGACCTTAAGAGAAGAAAGGTTTAGATACATGTTCCGGGCCGCAACTCCAAGAGAAAAAAGATCTGAATACACAGTCTAGGTTGTAGCCTTAAAACAGGAGAGGGCTGTAAAAAAAGGAAAGGGAGTAAGGTCTGGATACGCAATTCAGACCGCGACCTTAAGAGAAAGAAGGTCTGGATACGTAATCCGGACCGCGACCTTAAGAAAAAAAAGGTCTGGATACACAATCCGGATCGTGGCCTCGAGAGAAGGAAGGTCTGAATACATAATCCAGAACGCTGCCTCGAGAGAAGGGAGGTTTGGATACGTATTCCTGGCCACGACCTCATGGAAAAAAAGTTTAGATACGCAGTTCTAAACCGCTTACAAAACCCGAAAACGGCAACGAATATAATATCTATATCGCTTACAAAATTTAAGAGCGGTTACGATTATAGTACCCATATCGCTTATACTAGTAATAGCGGTCATAACATAATACTCCTAACCGTTACTTTCAAAGGAAAAATAGCTAGATATTTTATACGCGACTAAACGTTAATACTGTAATAGGTGCGTTTGAATTACTATACAGAGTTTTAAAAGCCGTATTAAAGCCGTTTCCACGAAATTAAATTACTGAAGAATTTTAAAACAGCCCGAAATATACTATTAGCGCCGCTTTCTAATTTTTCTTTTGTTTAACCTTACGATTTCGCTCCGTTCCCAATATTTTGTTACTTTTTGTTTTATACGCCTCGACTCGACAGACTTTCCCGTTTTTTTTTCTATTTTTATTTAAATTTACAAAATCGCACCTATTTGACATATTACTTTTTTTTTCTTTATATTTCAAGTTATTTATATTACTAATAAACGATGATTTGGTAAAAAACTATAATATTACTATATAATGTACTATACTATAATCGAGTATGCTGACCTAGTTCGAAAGGCTGTTATCCACTACTAAAGGGAAAAGGCGACGCCGTCGCGTCCTTATTATCCTTCCCGTTGCCCTCCAATTTTATATTAGCATTAACCGCTACTATTACCTTCGACGTTACTGGCGCCAACGAGGATATAACCCTACGCTTCAAGTCGTATACCCTTGGGTAAAATCGTAAGGAGTCTTTACCCTTTATACTGCGATGCGCGATAACGTCGTTAAACTCGCCTACGTAATATATACGTAAGCTCCTTTCCCAAATAATAATAGTAGTTGTCTATTTTTCGAATTTACCGATTAACGCTTAATACAAATTAATATCGAATTATTTTAGTTATTCACAAGCGCGGTTATTTTTTCAAACGCGTAAAATATTATATTTCTAATTAACGAAATTTTTCAAATTGGTTGAAACTTATTATAAAATCAGCGGGAGTGTAATACGGTTTCGACCTATAACCTTAAAATCAACAGAATGGAGGCGTACACATTACTAATCCGCTCGTAACGATAACAGCGAGCCGAACGCTCCCCATTTTTGTGGAAATCGCTAACGGACTTACTCGCAGCTGCGAACATGATATAAGGTATATAAGGTATATTTATTAACGGCCCGGGGTCATGAACCAGGATACGCCACTTTCACGTTTTACGCGTTAAAAAGACCTTGCGACGTACTTTAATGATACGGAATTTAAAACGGCGGAGTAAATCCGCTTCGTATTCCTTATCTAAAACGAAAAAACATTGAAGGTATATAAATGGGTGGATTTAAAATATACGAACCCTAACGTAAGTACATTAGTTTACACTTACGATATAAAAGGGCTCCCACAGGTAAGGGGGTTTTTACCTACAGGGAAAAGGTAAAGTTTATAACTTTAGAAGCCCTTTGTTCCTTCCTTTAGGAGCTGGGTAAGGGGGAAGTAAATATGGGAGAGGGAGGTATAGTGGCGGCGACGGAGGAAGGCGAGGCCGAGAGGGCGGCGGCGGCGACGGGGCTTGGTGGAGCCAAAGGGGAGGCGGCGGCGGGCGGCGTAGCGGCGATGGAGGAGATTATGCCCGATAAGGGCGGGTTACTGCTGTTTTTGGTGGTGTTGGTAGTGCTGTGGGCGATGGCGGCAGCGGCGGCAGCGGTAATGCGGCGGCACTTTCATGCTAAATGGCGCCTGGCCGTCCTGTTTTTGCGTGGCATCCATTCAAAGGAGAGATTAGTATATGGGCATTGGTTAAGTAACCTAACTATTAGAGTGGTTTCAATTAGTTGGTTGAAATAAAGATTTAGTTGAATTGGGATGTAG
This sequence comes from Anisogramma anomala, assembly GCA_038502455.1. Classification (NCBI taxonomy): domain Eukaryota; kingdom Fungi; phylum Ascomycota; class Sordariomycetes; order Diaporthales; family Gnomoniaceae; genus Anisogramma; species Anisogramma anomala. Next base: position 1,738,236 of record JASMMZ010000005.1, on the reverse strand, counting down.
ACTTGTATTAACTGATGGTGTGCGCCTTTAAAGGAAAAAAAAAAGTTTTGTTTAAACCAATGGCTATACATCTTTTTATACTGACCCAAAAACAAGTGACGGCGCAATTACCCCTGTAGCGCCTACGTAATCACACCCTTATTAGGACTAAAAAAAGACGCCATTAACAATCATATCGTTACCATTTGGCTACACCAACTAGGCCCAAGCTATAATCATTACCGAGACCAGACCTTACTAATTCTAACCGAGCTACAATTACCACTGCGGCTGGAACTTACTGATTCGAACCTTTGCAATTGGTACCGCAACCAAACTGTTACTACAAAACCTATTGATTTGAATCTTTGTAATCACAATAATACTGTTATTATAAAACCTACTAATTTGTACCTTTACAACCATAACCACACTGTTACTATTGGGCTATAGGTACGGAATATAGAAGGAAGAAAGAAAATATTGCCTGTGTAGATATTACTATATACCCTTATACATAGTATATATAAGCTAAATGGCAGTGTACTGTATTGCAAGGTGCTCTCCTATAGGGTGCACGGTAACGTATTATGCTGCAGGCTACACTTTTGCAAAACGAAAAGTTTATTATATATGGAGCGGTTTGAAATAGTTATTCCAAGCCGCACAGCAATGTATGGAGCGGTCTAGATTATGTATTCCAGAGCGCACAGAAAAAGGGTCACTGACTGGGTGGAAGGTTTATAACCTCCCATATGTGTAGTACACTCTCTAGAATACTCTTTCCTAAACAATCATCTTTTATTACTACAATACCAATCTAACGATTGTTCCTCTACTTACCTATTTTATGTGAAAAGGTTTGAGACCTTACCAACAAATGGAAAATGTGGAAATTGGCGAAATTATCTATCTTCAATAGGTTCGTCAAGTCGTTACAAGCTCTAAAAAGTTTAAATACGCCTTATAATGTTTTCATATCACAAGTAACGTTTTTTTTTTAGCCAGTTTTGTTTCTTGTTGGCGATAATAATAACTCGGATTTTAAACTCGATTAGTATATACTTCAAAAACTCCAGAGCTTAACGACGATAAAGAAAACCCCTTCTACACATACTATATCAACCTTAAATATGGAAGGTTCGGCTAGCATGGTAAACGGAAAACCTGGACCTAAGGAGGTAACTAAGTTATCAATGGAAAAGGTTATTCCTTTTCTTTAAGGTTTTTGAACTAGTTAAATCAATTTACTTCAAACTTTAAGAAATGTTGAACTTACGATAATTAAAGCTATTAGTTAACACGCTATACCATTGCCGAATGCGAATTGAAGTAGGTAATATATAATATATACTTCTTATTTATATTTAACTAGGATTAGATATTACACGTAATAAAATTTAAAAGAAATAAAGTTCAAAGAAAGTAAATGAACCTAAAGTTATCAGCTTATATAAAGATACTAGCATTGGCCTAAAAGTAATGTAATAACTCGCCGACCATGCATTTCTATATCACCTAAGAGGTGAAGAACCCTATCACCAACATAATGATAAATATTTTAGCCTTATAAACCTTTTTACTATTTAAAATTGATATGTAGAACAGGTATTTATGGGTATAATACCGGATATTAGGACAATAAGATACTTAATAGGAGGCTATTCGTAATACTTCACGTTATAAAGAGATACTATTATTGCTATAAAACTTAAACATACAGATATTAATAAAGCTAAGGTTAGTTTAAGCCTTAAAACGAGTTATCTTCATCAACATCCATAATGGTTAAAATCATTATTAGCCCTATAATTTTCCATATTCTGAAATACTTTATCTCTTTCCTCTATTGCCTTAAATATATAAATGAAATTGGCCTTAATGTGAACATTTAAACTGATAATTGGTTCAGATAAAGGGTGATAAAAAGTTTTCATTTAACCCTAAATAAGGGAACCTTTAGTTTTACCTTCAAGGACTAGAAGCAATGGTACTAAACCTGACGAAGGTGGAACTTTGTTAACTGTATCGTAGGTTTGACCACCTGGTAACTAACAGACTTTACAAGGTTTTAAAGGCAATTAGTTATAAAGATGGGGTATTAATAGCGCTAAGAGCAATTTAACAGATTGGCCACTACTGTTAAATATACTTTTAACTCCCTTGAAAGTTTAAATTAATGTTAAAGGAAAACTAAAACTTTAACTTCAAGGTTTTTATAAACGTGTTTTACCTAGACAGCAAGCTAGTACTTTACGTTATAAACTCCCCCATAGCTCTTCACGATGCCAAGTTCTATAAGATTATTATAGCAAAGTAAACGTAGGATACACTACATACTTTATAATTTAACAGGTACCTTACGCTACTAGACGTATTAGTTTATAACACCGGTATTGACTTGATTAAAATAAAGTTTGAAACTCGTATTATGTCTATATAAATTTAATATAATTATGTTACCGTTAAGGTTTACTAAGGTATCAACAAAGTCGAAAGGTCTTACAACTTATTATAAAAGGCCTACGATATCCTCACCTTGGAAATCGAAAGCTTTTTAAATTTAAAATTATGGCTATTGCTAGGGCTTTAGACGTTGCAACGTTATCGATTCGATTGGTTGAAGTAACAGTAGTATTGAAGTCGTTAAGTGGTAGATGTATTGTTTTAGGTTTGGCAAACCGCCAGCCGGTCTGCAAGGTAGTTTCTATGGCCAATTGCTTAGCCCATACCCTAGTGTAAAGTAGGCACCTACTGCACTTGCTTTGCGGCCAATACATTACGCCCATACAAAATAATACACTCAACTTGCAGTCAGTATAGTCAACTTTACTGTAATTAAAGCTGACCTACTGCACTGAAATAACTACTATTCCAACAACAGCTTTAAATAGTGGTAAAAGACCTTAACGATACTGTTAACCTTAATGATCTAATGCTAACTTTACTAATATTTGGGGCTTACCTACGTATAACGACTAAGTTTATATTATCGCCAAACATTTAAAAACTTGTTATGGTGTACAAAAAATCCTTGAAGGAATTAAGGAAGGAATTGGTACGCCATTAAGTTAATGAAGCCCTTAACACTAGTAACAAACCATTAGATATAAATGTACTATCCTTCACCCTTTAAAGTAAAGTATTTACGTAACGAAATCTAGGTAAAAAAAATAAGCCGTACAAGATTTTAAGTATTTCTAACCTAAATGAAATACTTGAAATTATCAACAACCTTATCACGTTTCAAATTCTATAGGTTAAGCCGTATAAAAAAACCCTTAAGTTTGATAAATATACTAACGTCGAAAACCTCTGGGCTTAACTAATGAACTAATATAATACTTGAGAATCAATCGTTGATGGACTAATTAAACGTCGATAGTGTGGAAAACCACTCAAAAAGGAGGATATACACTAAAAATGAGGACGGTAACAAGAACTATAGTTTTAATAAGGTATACATAATAGCGCTGGTATTTGAAAATGAGAAATATAATAGAAAACTTGTCCTTCAGCTACATATTAAAGGTATTATCAACATATCGGGAAAAACCTTTAAGAAAAGCGACTAAGTGAAGATTGACGACCTTTTTTTTACGAGGGTTTATAAAATTTGTATCGTTAACTCAATTCAAAGGTTAAGATATTATTATTTTTTAATATTAGATAGTTTAAGAGGTTGAGGATAAAACTATAGACCGGACGTACGAAAAACCACAGCTAATTGTTTAAGGATACGGTAGTAAAGGTAAACATTATATTTTTTACTTAATTACCTATAATCCAGAAGATAAGTTAGCGTTTCATCGTCGTAAATGCTACAGTTTTTCTAGTGACGTAAAAGTCAGTTTGTACTTAATGTTCGGGATATAATGTAAGTGTATACGTAATCTGCCATCGATCTTTAGAGAATAATATTATTAGAACTACCGAAAATCCTAGGATAAAGTTTTTCGACCGATATAGTAATGCGGAATGTCAAATCTTTATACCTATTAGCCTAAGCAAGCGTTCATTAATTCCTAATATACCAGGCTTACTTTAAAAATTCGTTAGATATAACGACTTTAATGTTTAACCCATACCAATTAATTACGGAAAGCAATAACTTTGGAATCGTAAATATACAAATCAAAGATACTATTTTGCTTGGAAAGATGAGGTTTTTAACGGCGAAATAACGTAATCAAAAAGTTAAGCCTTTAAAAGTATAAGTCGATTAAGACGTTGGCTAAGGGTATACAATTTAACTTTAATAAATTATTAATCCACATTTATGGTATTAGTGTTAAAAACGACATTTGCATTAACCTATATAATAAAAGGTAAATCAAAAGCCTAACTAACATCGATAAGACCGACGAGGAAAAATTATAGAGATATCTGGAGTAAAGTGCCCTTGCGCCTTATATTGCTACATTATATCAACCGATGGTATGGTACGACTTATTTATTACAATACAAATGTAAGGTTTATAGGATGAAGATTTGAACATGTGAAATAGGTGGATTTATTACTAATAACACTACTCAAAACGAGGAATACAAATAATTTCGTTAATTTAAAAAAGGTAAAGTTTACAATTTTTACAGATGGTTTCTTTGTTAATAATACTAACCTTGTATTTTAATCAGCTTCCTAATAATGCTCGTTAAGGAGAAGAGGTTTAAAGGGTAATTATAATTACCTGAAATATTATATATTAGATATCCGTCAAATATAATCGTATAATACGGACCCTGCTAGCTTTAAAAGTTTATGGAATAATGTTAAGGTTTAACATTGGTATAATAACTTATGGTATATCAAAGATTATCACCAAATACATAAAACTATCTCCGATACCTATAGTAATATATACTAACTCCCGAAGATTTTATGAATACATATTAAACCTAGGTACGAATAATACAAACGTCTAATAATTAATGAAATGACTTTAAAGTGGTTATATGAAATCCGGGAAATGAATAAATTCCGGTGTATGAACGGTAAAAATTACCCTGTTAACGCTATAAATAAAGCTACGCCTAATTGCGCACTGAAGAGGTTTATGGATAGCAATACGTTGACCGTACGAATCGAGGACTACGTGGACCATCCGGTACGTCAAGTGGAGGAATAGGGTTACCTGGACAAACTCAAAAACTGTTAAGATAGTGATATCAATAGCAATGGTGGTAAATATGGCGATGTTAGGAGGTTAAATTACTGTCAAAGGGAAATTAAGTAGTGAAATACGTGATACTTATAGGTTTATAGAGAAAGATCTATGTACGGGAGTTAAGGAACAGAGACCTTGGAAAGAGGTAATAAAAGGGCCATATGGGGCTGTAATTGATGTTAATTTCAGTACAGATTGATCGGAATTGATTGGGGTTTTGCTTTCTAATTAAGGAGAGTTTTTAAAGGTTGCCACCAATTGATGCCAGGCTATGCTGGCGTACAGGCACAAAACAAAAAGCCGCTAGTATTGGAATAGCAGTCAAATGCAGTACAGCCAACTCAACTTTACTTGCAGTAGAGTTTATTATACGTACTGCAAATTGACTGCAGTTTGTGGAACTACATTGCAAGTACAGTATAGTAGGTGCCTACTTTAAAGTGGGGCATAGGTCAAAGCGTTTCGCCATACAAATTAGTATGCAAACCAGCTAGCGGTCTGCCAAACTTAGAACTTACAACTCATTCACAACCAATTTCAATGCAATACTAGTTACTTCGACCACAGTAATTCGAATCAACTACGTCGCAACAAAAGGCCTACATATATAGGCAGGCCTACCAACACCTCGAATGAATCTTTTAACCAATAAACCCCGGTGTCCAGGCTTATTATAACTTTACCGAGTATTTTAAAAAGGAGTCACTTATTATGTGGAAAAAAACTTTTAAGGCAGTCAAAATCGACCTAAAGAATAAACTTTGTAACCGCAATACTTTCGTTCCTGAAAATAACGTAAAAAAGGTTAACTCGGCTAATATTCTTTACTAATTACCAAATATGAATGAAATAAGAAGAAACAAAATAACTTAAGGAAAGGGTATTGCAGGAAACAATGGTTTTTATTGCATTTACTCGCGTTCGAACAATCCTACCCAAATTTATATAGCTTTTTAAAAAAAAAAAAACTTTAAATCGAGAACTTTTACGCTTGAGAAATATTTACAACGATAGGGACTCAAGTGATGTTGAAATAATGAGTAGTTAAATTAATTAGTCGATTGAGAAGGAATTTTATTCAATAGCCATTTAATACTTATAAATTCATTATCAATACTATAGTAAATTGCAAATCCCTTAATACTTTGAGTTGTAGCAGATTCTCCAGCAACACCTAACCAAACTATAGGACAGGAGCGGCTTTACGCTCGAATTTTCTACAGGTATAACCATTATTCCCCCCCCCCTCCACAACTTTTTTGAATATAATTATCATGCCTACCTATACCATATCCAATACCCTTAACAACTTCAATCAAAAGACTTAAAGGGGTTGAACAACCAATATATAACCCTTTCCCGCTCGAGATATCATTATGGTAAATACGGTTTATTTCACGACTATTCACTTCATAAATATTTGATCTAATGAACCAAAGTATAACGGAAAGTTTTATAACATTTTCGATGTTAAGTTACGAATTTTTTTCAAGATTTACTGTTAAACAAGGATTGAATAACAGCTCATCGTTCGTTATGTTTCAATGTCCTTACCAGTTAGGCCAAGAATTAATATCTTCGGTACTAAATGAATGGTTTATCGTTTTAGGAAATTTATAGTAGTTTTAAAAGTTGCTTTCAATAAGATATTAACCTCGCCTAATATCATACTCACTGGAATATCATTAAAAGAAATTTTATGTTTAAATACAAAAAAAAGTCGGAAAGTAAAATGAACTTTTTAATTGGATGATTGATAGGCTGATAATTTGTCAATAAGTAATGGGGAATGTTGAGATTAGAGAAGGCATATTTCGTTAACGAATTCGCAAGGTTTTCACGTGATATAAAGGGTTCAAATACGCCCTACTTTGATATGACTCTATCTATAAACGCTTTTCTAGATAATTAAGTTTTTTTGTTTACGATTATGATAACATGTGTACCAAGTTTAACTAGTATATATCTCTAAGCTTAATACTTTAACAACGACAATGAAAACCCCGCTTATAACTACTACATCGATTGTAAGTACGGTAAACCTAAATAATTAGATTAATTTAAAACTATAACCTAATATTCTAAATAGTAACGTATATGGGAAGAAGGATGCTTTGATTTCAAATATTTAAGTTAGCCACGAAAATTCCTTCGTAATAAATTTAAAAGGTGCTTTATTTAGTGCTAATAAATCTGTTCATCAACAAGTTACACTTCTTTCGAATTTCAATAAAAACAGTGATGTATTATAATGAATACACCTCGACTTTATATGGAAAGTAAGACAAATACGTTGTAAACTTTAAATGTGTAAAGGCTAAAAATTGAAAAAACATAAGCCTAAGATTATAAACTACTATAAATATATTAGCCTTGGCTTTGAAGCAACGTGATAACTTGCCCACCACGACTTTTTATACGGTATAACAGGTAAAAACCTTTATCGTAGTTATAACGATAACAATTCCAATCCCATATACTTATTAACTATTCATAATTATGATACAAAATAAGTTTTCTAAAATATTATACCGAATACCATATTAATACGATATTTAATGAAAGGTTATTAGTAATACTTTGTACTACGAATAAATATTAATACTGTCACGAAACTTGACCACATGAATCCCGGTAAGTCTAGAGTTATATTTAGCCTTGCGAAAGAACTCTCCACATTTCAATCGACGATTATCGCCATAGTCGTTAGACCTATTGTTTTAAATATCTTAGAACCCTCTATTACCTTCTTCATCCACCTAAAAAACATTGAAAAAACCTGGAATTAACATCGATATTCAAATTAATGAGCTAGTCAAAAGTAACAGCCAAAGTTTCCTCTTAGGCTTAAAACTGGAACATTTATGACTTTATATTTAAATATCAAAGCTAACTGTATCAAACCTGACGAAGTTAGAGCTACATAAAATACACTAACAGTTTTATTGAAATATAATAGGAATAGTCTGTACTCAGGACGGCTCAACACCAAAGATAAGTAATACTCTAGAGATGAGGAATTCTAATAGACTACTAGTAAAAACTCAAGTAAGAGCAACACAGGTTAAATCTACCACTAGGGAATACTATACTCATATGTATAAGAGGACCAAAATGTAGATTATAGCTAGTTTCAGCTATATGTACTATTACATATTGATATAGGGCCTCGATCATGATAATCTAGATCTATGAGTATTATTTCAAATATATGTCAGGAAGTTCTCAAAGTAGATTCATGGTATTTCTTAATATACAATCCTATAAAATATAGTCTTACATGTTAAGTTCAATATATTATCAGTATGATGATCCTCTAGTTTTCTGTAAAATTAAATGAGTTCTATATATTTATAGCTCAGCTCAAATATGACCACATTTAAAGTATCTTCGAACACATTTAAGGATACTCAAGTCTTAGCATCCTTAAAATCACTTGGATTCCTTTTTCAACTATTAGGCTTGTTTTGAAACAAATCCAGTGATGATAGTATTTTTTCCCAAAGAAACTTTATTGCTTCCGGCCCTTCTAGACCTGTAGGTTTCTCTATCCTATTAGTTTAATCACCAACTATTCGTTTCCTTTGCTTTGAAAAAACCTCAGTTGCTTTTGTCAACCGAGTTTCAGACTCAATATCTTTGTTTAGAACTGGACGAAAAGCTGTTCGTGAAGCCCATAGAGCTAGAGTATAGGAAGAACTACAGGTTTTGAATACTATAGTGAAATCTGACTAAAGGGCAGAAGCTAAAGCTATTAACTCTTTAGATAACCCTAATAACGAAAATTTCATATTAGCTATTGATTTATAGAACAAATTATTAACTGAATTTTAGGTACACATTAAGATTCTTCCCCAAACACTAAAACCGGAACCTACAATATAGTTGATAAAAACCATACTATGGAAAGAAAATTCAACAAAGAATAACTTTTTAAACTTTGAAAACAGAAGGTTACTAGCAAAACCTAAGTTATAGTCTATGAAAGACTTAGAAATATTAATATTGTCAAATATAAACATATGGCTAATCGTAACTAAAGGATTTGTTTTAAGTAATTACTGGTTTGATATCTGGAAAACATCTTGAATATTGGAATGAATTGAGTATTTACGGAAACGAATTACATATATTTATTTATTTTCCTTAACTATAATTTAGTGAACATGTTTTAAACTATAAGAACCTGAATAAGGATGTACCGGATAATTATTTCCTCTTTTTCTCCAAACGTTTCAACCGTTATCATTATTATTAAGAACTCGTGTTAAGATTTTTTGAAGTTGATTGACATATATTTAGATATTTGATCGATTTATCATTAAAGAAAAAACTCCCCAAAAATCTTCTTTTCCCACATCTTCTACACTTTTTTGCTTCTTCTTTCTTCGTCGTAACTTGTGAAAATACTAGAAAAAGTCATATTTATTAATATATTTAGGTAAAGGATATTAAGCCTTCCTTTTAGTCTTAGACCTATACTGAACAAAAATTACCTGTCTAGAATATTCGTATGTAAAGTGAATTGAGGAATGCCATTCGCTCAACTCTTCGAGAACTTTATTCAGAATTTCAAGATTAAAACCGATTATAAGGAGAAAAACATAAAATTACATCTTGTAAGGGAACTTTAAAAAGCAATTTATAAAAAGCAGTTCATAAACCATAACTAGCGAATCGGTTAGTTTAGAAAGAACTGTATTACTAGCTTACACAAACTTCAATTAGCAAATATTTGTTGGTGATTTCATCCTAATATACGGCTTTCCTATAACTAAGACGAAAATAATAGCAAATTATTTGTTAAGGAAGACAAAACGGACTTTGTTATTTTATAACCGTAAATTTAAGGTTCTTTACAAAATAGAATTATAATTTTATCACATTAATAACTCACTCATATATAAGATTTGACTGTATTAACTTGTAAGACGTATTATAGAAGTTAATTCGCTGATTAGAGGATGTATTTTACACGGGTATACCAGTTTAAAAGTATCTACTTTCAACGTTAGTCTGCTAATGTAACTTTTTAAAGGCTGTATTAGAAGCGGGTAGTGCCTCTTTATAAGACCTACTTTCAATGTTAAACTATTAAAACTTGACTTTAATTTTTATTGGTTTCCCTCCTTTTTCATTACTACTATACTAGTTTGCAATCGATGCGCTTTAGTTTGGAGACACTATAAGAGTTGATATAGACTTATCTTGTTATATGTTAAACTATAAGAAAAGATTCTGGCGACTCGAGATATACGGCAACAATTATCTTGTATTACGAATAAATAGTGACATAATTTAAATTATAAGATAAAGGATAGTAAAGATATTAGTAAGATCTTAAAAGGATAATAATTACTTAAACTTTCATAATTGTTTTAAATTTCCTAAATTTATCGTAAATCTAATAAGAATTCTAAAATTTTAAAATTTAGGTATCAAAATTTGAGACTTCGTTTTAGTAAACTCGTTTACTAAAGAAATAGTTGCTACAATAATTAGCGACTATGTTATCATTTTAGAATCAGTAAATTTCTACTTATTTTCCATATTTTCTTCAAATATTTTGATATTATCCTTTGTTACATTAGGTTTGTTTACACTAGCTTGAAGATAATGGAGGAATCTTTTTAGTTGATGAACAATTTGAATTATTATTTAAAAAAAGAATAATCTAATCTTACTTACGGATTTTGAAGGTTTCCAAACTTCTTTAATAGGTACGAAGTTTCTATTATTGAAGCTTGGAAAATATAAGGGTATATCTGTATTTTTAAGAATTTTCAAAAAATTATTACTAGTTCAAGAGTCGAACATAGCGGCCTAATAGGTATTAAAGTTAAATACGGTTTTAAAATTTTAGATATAGTAATCATCTCCGTATATGAAGGATTGAAAGAGATTTGTCCAATTTTAAACAAAATTATTAAATATATTAGGTGTATTATTGAGTTGTTGATCTTTAACGGAGTATATGAAATAATTAATCATTTAGTTATAAAGATGACTACAAAACATATATTCATCTTTAAGTTTTCTTTACTATATACGTTTAAGGAAAATGAGATCTTCCAACGATTTGATAGATTGAATTTGAAAAGGATACGAAACTGGACCTTTTCTGGGAAAATACCATATTATTTATAGCTTTATTTGTTTCAAGTAGTCGTTGTTCGGGCCAAATTGACAGTTCATAATTAGAGACGAATCGAGTAAACTACTCCTTTAAGGGGTTTTTAAATAAAAGTAAAAGGATATAGAAACTATCGACCAAATATTTAGTTTGCCTATATTTCCGGCATTGCCGTTATTATTTACATACCCATGATTAGACAAGTAAAGGGTTAAAAGACTAATGTAATAGGAAATAAGGGAACCATATTTCGTTAGCTTTCTAATATAACATAGCCCTGGTATATCTTTACAATGTACTTGCCAAACGGACTCGGAAAATCCATTAGGAACATGTTTAGTAGATTTTTCGACAGTTTTTGCAAGTATTATTACGGGAGATTAAGAGTCTACAGTTGTAAGAGAAGAAGAAGAAGCCATATTCAAATCCATTCAGGTAGGCATTCTTCATGATATTCCAATGGTTACACAACATTCAAAGTTGGTAAAAAGTTATTGTTGAGTACTCATGAAAATATTCAATATCTTTCTAGCATATATTATTGATTATGTTAATATAGTTTAGTTTATTCCCTTTATAAAAACGAATATAAAAGAGCTTTCAAGGGTTTAAAAGTCACACACTGTAAAAAGGCCTTTTATAGTGAAATATAGAGCTTGTTGTCTCTTTATGTTTTTAAATTTATCAAGAGAGACAGTAATAGCCATGCTATAACTTCTAACGAAGTTAATAAGATCAAGATTAATACTAATTGTTAAATTGAAAGGTATAGAGTCAGGATTGTTATACAAGTATTTAAATGGCAATATGGTGTTAACTAAAATTCAACGTTTGCCATTACTGCAAAGTTTTATACATAGAGCATTATCATAACGCTCGCCGCTTTTAATGGTTGAGATATTGATTAAATAGACATCTATTTATCATTTCCTAACGGAAAACTTGAGGAATTAGTATTAATGAAAATCTCGACCACTATTTAGGATATTATTTAGAGTATCTCAAGGAAAATAACGTAGGTTTTAACCCTATTGGTTACTATTTTTTTTAGCTTTTCGCTTTCCTATACGGACTTGAGCAATTTGTACGACAATGATTAAAGGGTAAAGAACTTTTTTGAGATTTTTGAGTTCATGAGATCGAGTTTGGATAATGCAGTATATATTAACTATTGTTACCGGTATATTATTTGTATTTAAGTTGATAGTTTTTATTATTAATAGTTCTAATTAAAAGATCATTGAGGTGTTGAAGATAGGTATAGAAACTTATTTAAAATATAAATACCTATCCAAAATCTTACACTTCCTGGGGGAACGTCTTTTAAAAAACAGTGATAAATATACAATCAATTTGGTTTAAAACGTTTATATCCAAAGAGTATTGAATTTTAGGGTGGAGGAACTGAGTAAACGCTCGTTCCACACTCCTATTGTAATTGGAATATTTGTTTTCTATATGTCCTTAAAATAACAGGCTTATATATTATATATAAAGAATTTTGAGTGAGATGTTAAGGTTTTTATCTTTGTAATACATCAGACCAGGACAGATATTACGTTACTTATATTAATATTTTCCCACTTCAAACTGAATCGTCTATATGAAAATATTTCACTCGTCAGGTAATCTTTCAGATATTTTATATATTATAAAGACTATGAGTTACGAGTGGAAGAAAAATTACCTTTAGCTTTACTATATTGGATCTTTGCAAACTTTATCCAATATAATCAGAAAGCTTTCAAAAGACTTTGAATCAACGGCTGGTACGATTTATAACACAAGGGAGATAAGGCTACAGGAAAATGAACACGCGGATATACGATTTGAATTATTAACAGTAAGTTGATTGGGTTTGAAACGATGATTTTTTTTTTCTCTATGAATGTTGAATTTTTGTTTATCATGAGTGTTATTCAGAATATCATTAGTATGAGGAACTTGTTCATTGGCTTATATATACATATTATCATTACACTTTTCTATAATAATGAGAGTGTTATTAAGTTGTTAAGAAACCTTGAATGTTATCAACGTCTATGGTATATTTTTGAAGAATATTTTATTGGATTTGAAGTGGAGCATACTATAACTTAGATCCAATAGGTTTCTATAGATGATTTATTGGATGAAGGCTTAATAAAACTACTATCGAGGGTAAAGTAAGAGTTGATGATGTAGAGGTTTAGATTCGCTGAGCTGAATAAAGTCATCGATTGATGGTTTACATAACTTTCTGCTTTATATCACCTATAATATTGCGGGTGTGGTATGATAGCGTGGTTATTGTTGCAAACTTTGAAAGTATCAATAAAAAACTATTGTTAAAAGTCATCAGTTAGAATCGGATTACATAAGATTTCTTTTTGGCATCTACCGACTTACAACTTTATAATATGTATCCTTTACCTTTCACTTCGCTTTTCGATTTTATTATACTCGCTTTGTTTTCTTATTTCTTCTTCTCATTATACAGATAGTATCTTTTGAGGGGTTATATTGAAATACAACATGTAGACTCAGTACTTAGGTCGATTTAATAACAAAGATAAAGAATAATCTAGAGATGAGGAATTCTATAGAACATTAGTAAGAACACTAGTGAGATCACTAAAGATTAAATATAACATTAGAGAATAGTATACTTGAAAGTATAGGATGGTCGAAATGAAGATTATAGCTAGTTTTAGTTATATGTATTCGTAATTACTAGTATGGGGTTTCGATGTGATAATCGATATCTATATGGATTTTTTTGACTATATTTCAAGAGGTTCTCTAAATAGATTCTAGGTATTCCTGAATCTTCAAGTTTATGCAATATTTCTTATATAATAACTTCAAAAAGTTATATGATCTAACAACTGACAGGCTATATAAAGTTATTAATATAATCGGTTATAATAATATTGATTTACTAGTGTTAAAAGAAATTAAAAGGGTTTATTATCACTATCAAATACATTCCTAAACACATTTTGGGTATAATTTTCTGTTGATTAAAGTCAAAACCTTCAATAATAAAGTTTTCAATAACGTATTTCATTTCGAAGATAAATTTTTACTTTACATTGTTTATTCCGTAATGGCGCTATACGATACCAAATTTATCAAGATTATTATGGAAAAGAATTAGGTGAGCATCACATATTTAATAAATTAGCATATATCTAGGAGCTTTAAAAGCACTAATTTACGATGCTAACAAAACTTTTACCATAATGAAGTTCTAAATTAACTTCAAATAGATAATAATTTAACATGAACAAATCCTTATTAAAGTTTATTAGTCTATTCGTAAGTTTTGAAAACATACGAATTTTGACTAAGAATTTACGATATCTTTACGTTAGAGATAAGCAATTTTACAATTACAGGTAAAATTACGAATAAAATTGAAAGTCTTTAACGATATTATTGTTTATAGCGGTTTAATTCCAATTTCGATAGTATTTGAAGTGTATCTACGTATTAGAACTAAATCACCACCATATAGAAGTATTTAAAAACGAATTATGGCATGTAAAAAACATTAAAAGAGTGCATAAATGAATGCATGCCTTATTAAATCAACGACGCACTTGATCCCAAAGGCAAACTATCGATAATAAGAATACAATTTTTACCTTATTAAAAATTTACATGGAAATATTTAGGTAGATAGAATAAATCCTAGCAGATATTAAATATCGCTAACTAAAACTAGATAGTTCAAACTAATAATAGTCCTATTACTTTCTATATTACGAAGGTTGAACCGTGTAAAAAAAAACCTTAAATCCGACGAAAATACATGAACTAAACGAATAAACTAACATGAACCTTTCAAACCAATATTCGATAAGCTAATAAAATAACAACAACGTAGAAGACCAGCTAAAAGAAGTATATACACTGAAAGAGAGGACAGCAATAAAAATAATAAACCTGGGAAGATGTATACTTCAGTTTGAGTATTTTAAAAAGAGGAGTCTAATAAAAAAAACTAGGTCTCAAGCTACATGTTAAAGGTATTAATAACAAACTTGGTAGGACTTTCGAGGAAAGTAACTAAATTAAGATTTAAATCCATTTTACTAGGATATTTTGCAACTTATATTATTGGTATAATTTACAGGGTGAAACGTAACAATATTTAAATTGAAAATAGTTTACGAGGTCAAGGGTAAAACCACGGATCAATCGTACGAAAATTCAAGGTTTATCGTTCAAGGATATAGTAATAAAGGCAAAATTTGTATTTTGTCTTGAATACTTTCAATCCAGAAAATCAACTAATGTTTGATCGTCAGAATTGGTGCCAGTTTGACTGTTGACATATACAGTGAGTTCATCTTTCATGACTATAATATTATGCAAACTTATAAATAATTCGCTACAAATATGGAAAAAATTATACTTTTAGAGTCACAAAATTAAAGAACATTTTTTTATCAAGACGGTAGTACAATACGTTAAACCCGTTAACGAATTCTCAAAAATAGGTATGTATTAGTTTGTAATATACTACACGAATTTTGGGAATAGGCTAAATATGAAGATGCCAACGTTTGACCAATAATTGTTAATTACATTAGTAGAAAACTTCAGCAACATGGTATACAAACTAACTACATACTTTTCTTCGAAAATATTCAATTTATGGCGACTAAATAATGTATTATCAAGGATTCAAGACTTCGAAAGTGTAAGTTAATTTCAATTTTAACTAAAGGTATACAATTGAATTTCAACGAATCATTAATCCGCATCCATAGTATTCATGACATTCGAGGTGCATAATTTTTTCCAACGATTACAAAAAGAAAACCCTTAGCCTAGCAAAAATTAATAAGGCTGATGAGGCAAAACCATGACGATACATTAAGCAAAGGGTTCAAACAACTTATATCGCCACATAATACAAATCGGATATATTTTACGACTTATTGATCGCAGAAAAAATTGAAGATAATCAAAATTAAGACTTTGATAAGTGAAATAAAATTAGTTAATAGCAAATAAATAATCCTAAAAGTGTTGGAAAAGTAGTATTTGCAGTGCAGTAGATCAACTTTACTTTCAGTAAAGCTGACTATACTGACTTCAAGTTGAGTGTGTTGTTTTGTGTGAGCCTACTGTATTGGCTGCAAAGCAATTACAGTATACACTCACTTCATACTAGAGAATAGGCCAAGCAATTGACCATACAAATTACTGCGCAGACTATTTAGAGGTCTGCCAAACCTAGAACAATACATCCACAACTTGATCACGCAATACTCCTATTACTTCGACCAGACCAATCGAATAGACAACATTGCAGCATCTAAAGTCCTATTGATAGGAAAGGACTACCAATACTAATAGGTGATTATTGAGTTAAGAAAAGATTGACTAAGTAGAAGAAGAAGCTACTTTCCGGTCACGCTTTACGTTATCGTCACGGTAAAAGAAAGCTTCTACCGAAGGATCTTTGCTACTGTGTCAGTCTCTACTACGGAAGTACATAAAGAAGATCTTTAGACTGCGTTAGTCTTTACGGCAGTTTAGAGGTAGCGATAGTATTTCTATTGAAAATACTAATAGTTTTTCACGGATCTTTCTTAAAGATGTTGAGATTAACTATCAGAAGTCTTAAAGTTCGGCAAGTTGGTAAACGGCTAAGTTAGTATTACTTCGGGTACCACTACTATAAAAACAACTAAGTCCTCCGGCTAAATAATAAACAACCTACAACCTCTACTTATAATAACAAACCATTTTCGACCTTACTCTTTATAACAGAATCTTTGCCCTTACTTTAATCTTTTTCTATTCACCTTCTCTAATTCAATTGTAAAGATTGCTACTTTGAGTGAAAACAACAAGATTCGCCAAGTCACGCCAAAAAAAGCTACGTCGCGCGATCTAAAGCTAAGTTATCAAGTTTCTATGCGACCTAATGCTAAAACACCTAGTACCTCGCTTATTAAGCCCTATATAAGCTAGAAACTTAAGATGGTACCTATCTAAGAGCTACAGAAAGGGATTAAAGCCTTCGGATCTCTTTTTTTTTTAAAGTAGTACGATAAAGACCTTTGGGAGCTAAATGTCAATAAAACCTTAACCGAACAACAATTAATTAACTTTGTCGGGTACTTCATTGTTAAATAAAACGACGGCGAAGAAATTAATCGTGGCGACGACGCTTTTCGTAATTATCGTAAGTTTTTCAACAACTAGACTATTAATATGTGGAAAAATAATGAAAAGGGTATTACGTCTAAATTGAAGGAGAAACTTTAACAATGAGGACTCTACGTATTGAATGAAAGCTTCACCGGATTGGCAAGAACAATTTAAGAGTTGAGTTAATGTTAAAAACGACGTTAAAAATCACACTTCAAAAGAAAATTGTAATGATCACACTAAATACCCGTGAGTAAATATAAGGTGTCAGATGGTTTATGTTAGTAGTAAGGTAGCAGAGGTAACAAAGGTGCAATATCAAGAAGATGTATGTTCGTACTATAGGATGATCATTAGCCGTAAGGCTATTCAGATATGTAGACTGAATACTTAAATTGACAACTGAAGAGATATGAAGGAAATACTATCTATATGGTGCTGACCGTATCCTTATATCCTATGGTCTTCATACCATCTTCAGTACTGAGGCTCACCGGTGCTCACTGAGGCTCACCGGTGCTCACTGAGGCTCACCGGTGCTCACTGAGGCTCACCAGTGCTCACTAAGGCTCAGTGAGCACTTGTGATCTAGATAACCCTAACCCTGGAGGATTGCCTAGTCTGGTGCTGACAAACAGATATTCCTCGTTTGATGTGTTGGACTTCAGGCTCTCGGTAGCTCAGCTGCATACTGGCCTGTTTCCTGACCCACCAACGTGCTTGAGTCATGACAAAAATGTATTAAAAAAACTTTAACTCCCTTACACGCGTTAGAAAGGACCTTTTAACCCCTAGTAAAATTAGGTTACTTTACATGTTAATGATAAAGCACCTGTTAATTTGTTTGGAAACTTAGTACTACCACGTGATAGCGCGAAATACACCCTGAACGGCGGAAAGGCACGTAAAATAACGACCGCAAATATGGTAAAACGAATTAACGTTATCGTTTTACACCAGTCAATTAAGTAATATAGTTAGGTCCTCCAAACCCTATGAACCACTATTACGCCTTAGCGCTTTAATTAAAATCGTTAAGCTCTTTAAAAGCATTTATACGGTAGGTTTATCTATACTCGCGAGCCTACCACAAGTTTTATTACAGGACTTTAACCCTCGGATTAGGCGACTATTAATTATCTTTAATACAGTGTTCTAGAAGTCCCAAGATTTTAATTACCAGGAAATACTACTAATAAAGATTAGGATAACTATCGCGACCTACCCTTAAAACCTATAAATATAGTAAAAAATAATTATAAGCTCTATATGGATTTCTCCAAAATCTGGAATGATATATAAAAGTATAACGGGAAGCCTTATAACCTCTTCGATACGAAAATAATACCTTTTTTAAAATATTTGGAGGTAAATAGAGGTTTCACTTTCTAGTTTTTACTTTTTATTTCCCGGAATATTTATAAGATACGTCGGGAACTATTACCTGTCCTTTCTAACCCAAGAAACTACCTTCTGCGAAGTTTACGATAGCATAAAAATCTATTTCAAATACGAAGTCAACTTTACCTAATACCATATAAACTGAGCCACTACAGGGTAGACCACGATAATAGCGTAAAAGAAAGAGGAAGAAATACTAATAAATATTTTAAATTAGATACTTAATAAGTTGATATTATACCAGTGAGTAATAAAAAAAGACTACGTTGGCTAAGCTACACTTCGAGAATAGGTACGGGTACCCGTTATAGGCGTTAACGAATTCAAATACGCCTTATAACGCTCAAATATTAATTGCGAAGGATTTTTTGAGCTAGTTACACTTTTAGCTTATAACTATGATGATCTTTATACCAAATTCTCTTAATATTTACCCCTAATCGGGCAATTTCCCTAACGTAAATGAAAAAGACCTTATATTATTTCATTATATCAACTATAAGTACAATTACGAGCCCTATTAACGCTAAACCTTTGGCTTATCGACCCCAAACCAAAGGTAATAGCTACGCTAACGTTAATAAAGTTAAGATTGAGGTGGAACTATTAACCGTAAAAACTATCGTCTCAATAGTAATAAGAGATATAAAATTTATGGTAAATTTAGCGGTTGGTTAACCCGTTACTCCCTGCCAAACAAAATAATAAAAAGGTAATATGTTAAATTCAATAGACTATTCATTCTCAATATAACTACTTAAACTCAATAGCAAACTTTAACGGCGATAAGCTAATTAACGGCAATAATACCCCTAAGTAAGTTCAATGGTATAAAGATATAAATCTTAACGCGGTTTAGTAACTAGCTAACTACGCCTTTTTATACCGCTTATATGGTAAAAATCCCTACATTTACTCTGATTAAACCCCTAACTATTATATACTTTTAACCTTCGCGATCATCACGCATATCATACGTTGTAAGGTATTATACCAGATATAATGGCAGTAAGGTACTAAACAGGAAGTTATGGGTAATACGTATTATTACGAAAGGAAAGTATTACAGCTATTGAAATTAATTATCACGATACTGATAAAGCTAAATGTAACTTCAAATTAAGCTAATAACTATCGTTACTAAGTATAGCGGTGGTTTAAACTCTTATTAGGCCAAAAAGTTTCATATTTTCAAGTTCTTTACCCATTTTCTTCTTTAATTTACAGATATAAAGACCTTCGACGTTAACGTTGACGTCAACTCTAACGAGATAGTTAAATAAAGGCTAAATGTTTCTTTATTCCTTTAAGTGGTGATACTGATGGTTTTATCTTTAAGGCTTAAATTTAATGGTATTGAACCTGATGTAGTGAGAAATACGTTAACTATAACGACTTTTTAACTACCTAGTCTTTAATAGATAATATAAAGTCCTAAAGTTTGTTGGGTATAAAATATAGAGTACTTTTCGTCAAAATTTATCTAAAAGCTTTATTACCACTGTTTAATACATGCCTAAACCCCCTGAAGATTTCAATTTACATTGCAAAACGATAAGGACTTTAACTATAAGGTTTTTATTAATATATTTTACTCAAATAATGAGCCTATCCTTTATACCGTTAACTTTGTAAACTATTTTCCAGAGGCAAATTTTTGAAATCCCTTTCGATAAAGGATATGGGGGAAATACTAAGGATTCTATAAATTAATATTTACTTAAGCCCACTTAACGTCGTTGTTTACGTTACTGGAACCAACTTTGCGGCGGCGGAATTTAAAAAAGATGCCAAAATAATGGGTATTTAGTGAAAATAAGTATCTTTAAAGGCTCACTAAAGCATTGGAAAGGTTAAAGGGATATAATTTCCAATTCTATGAGTATATAATATCCTTACACTAGAGATTAAAAACTTTACGGATCCGGGGGCACGTTTTTATATGGCGGTAAAGGGCGTAAACAATATTGTAGGCTCTAACGGTCTAGTAATAAAACTACTGGGTTTTAGAACGTACTCACGTTTAACGCGTAAATCTTCACTATTAGAAATTACCTAAAAACGGGCTGCGGCCTACACCAAAATACTTAAAGAATTGTGAAAGTAATCTATACGACGCTAAGTTAACGATGGCTTTAATACCAGGAACGGCCTTAAAATAATCAACGTATTTAATTTGGCGTCGTAAAGTAAAGTCTTCGTATTGTGGAAACCGGGTGAATAGGAGAGCCTATATAAAAACTTAAGTATCATTAATGTTAAAGTAATTATTAAAATTACAAACTGTTTTGTAACGTTCCATACTAATAAGGTTCAGCCTTATATTAAGGTTATTAACAATGAAAACCCCTAATTCAACCGACCGAGTTAATATGAACCTCTTTTACCTATAATGAATAAGCCGATAAAACGTTACCATCGCAAACGACCCCCGAAAAGAAGGAATATTAAAGACGAGAAATGTATACCGGGCCGTATTTACAATACTTCTTGGGTAAGTAAAAAAAAACGGATGAAGAAAATTTGGTACTAAAATTTCGAGTATAAGATATTAGTAAACCTTTTGGTAACCCATTAAAAGAAAGCGATAAAGTCGAAATTAACGGTTTACTAACTCGAGGGGTCATGTAATTCGTATAGAAAACCGAATTCGACCCCTAAAACCCAAATATTACGATTTTTAAGTCGAAGATTATCTACGAGGTTAAGGGTTGAATTATGTGGCGCCTTTATGAAAAATTACTCTTAATAGTTTAAAGATACGGTAACAAAAGTAAAAACTGTATTTTTACGGAATCGTTAACGATTTAAATATTAATTAACGTTTAATAATGGCTTTGGTAATAAGTTAGTTGGCTATGATTTAAGGTAAATTTACGTTTAATAGCCGAGATATAACGTAAGCTTATACGTAATTATTATCAAATTTATAACGGATTATGTTGTTGTAATTGTTATAGGAATTTCGTCCTTTTCAACTTTTAGGAACTATAATACGATATATTAAGCCTTTATATAAATAATCCAATGTAAACATTTATTAATTTCTAATTTACTAATTCTTATTCAAATTACGATTAGATATAAAGCTTTCAATATACGACCCGTACTAATTGGTAGCGTAAAAGGAGAACTTTGTCTTAGGAGGTATGTAAATTAATGATATTTTTTTCGTTATAATGGTTCGCTTTATAATATCGGAATAGCAGAATATTAAAGACTTTAGGTTTTGGAACTATAAGCCGGCCACGTCGTTGGACAAGGATAATTAACTAAACTTTAACGAATCGTTAATTCGTATATTTAACGTTAATGTTATCTTTAACTTTAGTTAAAAGGACTAAGGCATTAACTTAACCATAATCGATAAGACTAACGAAACTAAGACTTAATAGTACTTTGAATAAAGTACCTATAGTAGTTATATTGCTACCTTACATTAACCAGAGTCCTTTTACGGCCTATTAATTAGGGAATGAGCATAAAATAAAATAGGTAACGACTTTAATCGGCTGAATAGAAGGTTCAAGTAGTAAATACAAAACCTGGGTCGTGGGATGGATATGGTTCTAATCGACTTATTAAAAGCTAAATTAATAATTTTTACGAACGGTTCTTTTATAAATATCACCAACCTATCTTTACAGATCATATTTTCAATGATCCATGTTAATCAAGATAGGCGGAATAGCCAGTTTGTTATTATTGGTAGCCTAATTTACTAAACTTTTATCAAATGTAAAAGGATTATACGAAGAATATTGGCTCTAGAAATTTACGATATAATAGCTGGCTTTAATGTACGTATAGCGATGTGAAAAACCCTTAACTTGATTACTAATCAGCTAAAGATTTTTCCTATCCCAGTAATAATTTATATTAACTTAAGGAGCTTATTCGAATACCTTTCTAAATTCGGAACTACTAGCGAAAAACGCCTGATAATCAACGTAATAACACTTCGTAAAGTTTACAAAGGCAGGGTAATTAAAGAATTTCGGTGGATTAACGGAAAGGATAATTTTACTAAAGCTATAACAAAGGCATCGGCAAATAAGGCCCTTAAAGGGTTTATTAATAGCAACAGGCTGACTATACGTATCGAGAGTTATATTAAAAAGCCTCCTGGCAAGGCTAAATTCTATAACGGCGGCCACGGATGTACTGGCGAATTGAAAGACTGTTATAGGACTGACGATTGCGATATGTTAAATTAACACGACTAAAGTGAAGGTTTGTATAATTTCATAGCAAAAGAACTTTTTATAGGAGTCGATAAAGTCGAACTTTGGAGCTATGGGGAAATTAACGATAATTAGCGCCAATTTTAATGTAAATGGGTATAATTTGATGTGGAAGTTGGTTGTAATTGACAGAGGTCTGGCCATTCAACGAGATCGCAGTTCAGCAATTACCGGAAAAGATTAGTTAAGTATACTAGCGTGCGCACACAAACTAAAAAGCCGCCAGTATTGAAATAGTAGTATTTGCAGTGCACTAGATCCACTTTACTTACAGTAAAGTTGACTATACTGACTGCAAGTCAAGTGTATTGTTTTTTGTGGGCCTATTGTATTGGCTGCAAAGCAAGAACAGTATGCGTCCACTTTACATTTGGTCACGGGCCAAGCAATTGGCCATACAAATTACTGCGCAGACCGGCAAACGGTCTGCCAAACCGGGAACAATACGTCCACCACTTGACAACGCAATACTACTGTTACTTCGACCAAACCAATCGAATCGACAACTTTGTAACATCCAAAGGCCTATTTATAGGCAAGGCCTATCAATAAATAGAGGTATTAATGTATTATCGATAGATTTAATAACGGTGAATTTAATTATTTTACCAACGTATTTTTTACAAATCATATTAACCTTACACTCTCAATCGATTTGCTTATAATACTAATATATGAAAATATATCTGATAAATAGTTTACGATTATTAGAAAACTTGCATATTATACATTAGTTAAGTATCAACATATAATAAGAAACTTATGAGTATTATAGATTTGTTATATAATATTAGAATTTAATGTTGACATAGTAACCAACGGTATATTAAAAATTATTACACAAATTTCAAAACTTCCTCCAATACTTATATTCGTCTATATTAACTCCTAAAGCTATTAAATATTATATTTTCAACTCGGTAAAATAAAAATGAAAATCTGTTGGAGCATCAGTTAATTGCAATACAGTGAAGTCAAATATACTATTATTAAGTTCATTATAATGACTGTAAGTTAACTGTAGTATGTAATATTGACTGTATTGATTGAAAGTAAGGTACTGTAGATGACCACTTTACACTAGGGTATAGAAAAAGAAATTGGCCATACAAATTTGTGTGTAGACCGGCTAGCAGTCAACGAAACCTAGAAGTAAAGCATCATCACTTTCAATGAAATACTCCGGTTACTTTGACTAAAGATTCGAATCGACTACGTTGCAAAGATAAAGGCCTACCAAAAAAAAGTAATAATATTAAAACGGGTATGCGAAACCAAGGAGATTAAAGAATTCAAGTAAATGAACAGTAAAGTAACCCTGTCGACACTATAACTTAGGCTACACCTAATAAAGTTTTAAACAAGTTTGTAAATAACAATATGCTGACCATATGAATTAAGGGCTACTTGAACCGACCGACATATAACGCAGGAAAATAGGGATATACTGGCTGACTAGAAGATTATTGCATTAATAATATATAAGAAAAGCTTGTCTGAACCTATTAGAAAAAGGTACGTAATTGATAACGCATAAGTTTGTAATGAAAGACTTATATATTAAAATCAGGAAAATTTACGTTTGGAACCATGGAGTGGATAACTAATAAGTAAAGTTAATTTAGGTATAAAAAAAGCTGTAATTGAGAATAGTTTCGTCGACAGGAATAGGGGTTAGCTTAGTGATTACTATAAATTGGTAATTAACTACGTTGGTACGTACGTACGAAAACAAGAATTCGCTAGTGTTGGAATAGCAGTTAATTACAGTACAGTTAACTTAATTATACTGACTTTAAGTTGATTGCACTGATTTAAAATTGACTATATTGTTCTTCAAGTTAACTCTATTAACTACAAATCAAGTATAAAGAGTTCTTAATTCAAACTAAGGTATATGATAAACAGTAGTCCATATGAATTAGTGTGCATACCAGTTAAGTATATACTAAAGTAAAAAGTAACGAAATGATCACTTTCAATGCAATATATTAGTTCTTTCGACCTCAGTTCAAATCTACTATATTATAACAAGAATTGACTACCAACGAATACAGTATCAATAATTAAATCTTTTAAGAGTTTGTTTCGCGTTATATACTAGCTAAAGCCAATAAATCTTGATTATAGTTGATTACAAAAACCATTATAGGTATTAATGACATAATTACCATTATAAAGATAACTGTTATCAAGTTAAATAGCATCGCAACTACGACAATTATTTGCGATATAATGGTAACCTTGATTTTGATTATAGAAATGAGTAAGCGGCTGGTATTACTAGGTATAACAAAAATCATGATTTGAATTACTGGAACGAATAGCACATTTTCCTTTGTAATAATAAATTACCTTACAATAATCTCCCGATTCAAATTAAAATCGAAGTGTTTAAGGTCTATAAGATTATTATTTACGACATTAGTCTGATATTAACAAGATTAAAGCGATATTTTAGGGTAAAATAAGGTGCTCTAATTACCGTATATCATAACATAAAATTAGGTCATAAATTTAATTTCTTTCAATTCATTATACTAATCCCAATATATATTAGCCTATACTTCATAATCATTCGCGGCAAAACAGTTCCAAATATTGACAATTAAAAAATAAAATCCTTTGTAAAGTTCATTACAAAAGGTTTTTATTACTTATATGGGGATTTTAATACAATAAATGTTGAAATTAAGAGAATGAAGAGTTATATAAAATAAACAAAAAAATCATAATCTTAGACTTATTAAAATTCCAGTATACGTTTATTATTAAATTGCATGTTTTTTAAAAAGAAAAACTTTGAATAAAACTAATTTACGATTCTCTACTTTCATGAGGATCGAATATATATGCGTTTGAGAATTATATTGAAATTATTCAAATTAGTGATTACAGATTTTCTTTTAAAAAAGCCAAGAATATGAACCATTTTTAAAAATAGAAAAAGCATATATATAAGATCCTGTCAAGTTGAAATCAAGAAATATTAGAAGGATTACAGTTAAAAATAAAGAAAAGTTTCAACCGTGAATAAAACCAAATATTATAAAGCCAATATTTTAATATATTTTTCTTGTTGCCGCTTTCACATGATTCTTTAGCAATTCATCAAAAACCATTGAAATTTAAGCTACATTGGTATATTTTATAAACATTAAACAAAAAGCTTTTTCTAATGTATTGTACGATAAAAAGGTTGTAAACAGTAATTTAGTGTATACTGATAACGGTATCGACTCTATCGATGATGATATATATATGTGTAAAAAAATAAACGTAACCAAATCTAATTGGAAAAGGGGAAATGAATGAAAAGCGTAAAACATACTAGTAATAAGAGTGATAAAAATATGGGATATATGTAGATGGTAATAAATCGTATCAACAAGGACAATAAAGTTCTTTTTAAAAGGGAGAGTAATTAGAAAAATTGAAGCAAATCAAACGTTATCAAATATGCTAATGAATTAAATCCGGGGGATATTAAAAATTTATAAGGGATTGATTTGCATACAAATGAACTGGAGAATAAATCAAAAAGAACTGAAGAAATAGGAGTTTTGTTGGAACTACAGTCAATTTCAGTACGGTCAAGTCAACTATACTTACAGTAAGTTGATTGTAGTGAAAGAAAGTTGGCTGTATGGTTTTTGTGTTGACCGTTAGTCAACTGAAGTAGGCGCCCACTTTAGGCTACGGCACGGACTAAGAAATTGACTATCCAAATTATTGTGAAAATCGGTTAGCGGTCTGCCAAACTTAGAAGTAACATATAATCACCTTCAATGCAATTCACCAGTTACTTCGACCACGATTCGAATCAACTACGTTGCAACAATCAGGGCCCACCAATATAAAGAAACAAATATACCGAAACTAAAGTATTAAAAAGTGAATACAAAAAGTTTTAAATTTGGTTTTTGTTAAAACTTGATACGATAACTAATTATCGAAATTGATATTTTTGAACTAGGCTAGGCAATGTTGAAATCAATAAGTTAAGTTTGTTTGATGAAATTCAAGGTAAATATAATAAAAATGAAGTAATCGATATTAATACATGAAAAACAAAATGAATACAACTTGTTTTGAATATTATTTCAGCTACTAAAGGCTTAATTAATATAATGCAAGCTTGATTCAAAGAATACATACGTATTGAATTGTTCATAAAAAAGGAAATTCGAAATAATATAGTAAAAAGAGTTTTGTTGGTAGGCCTTTTCTCGTTGCAACGTAGTCGATTGGAATTACTGTGGTTAATGTAACTGTACTGCATTGATATTGTTGATTGAGATGTATTGGTTCTAAGTTTGGCAGACCGCAAGCTGGTCTGCACACTAATTTGTATGGCCAAACTCTTTGGCCTGTGCTCCACGTTGAAGTGAGCACCTACTGAATTGCACTTGCAATGCAGTCCCAAAAACTACAGTAAATTTGCAGTACGTACAAGCAACTTTACTTACATTAAAGTTGACTTGAATGTACTGTATTTGACTGCTATTCCAACAGTTCTATTTGTATTAATGGTAAACCATTTATAAGGGGTGTAAAGATTAAGCTTATTATGAATATTACCAGATATCTCTATAGTTAGTAAGCGGCTACGCTACAAGTTACACCCATACAGAAGTGTACGGTATCCTGCCACTTTGTAGGGTGCACTCTTAAAGAGTGCATGATAGCGTTTCACTGCCTAGAAGTGGCATTGTCAGAGTGCATGGTAAAGTGCTACCACCCACAAGGGAGATTAGCAAAGTATATAGTAAAGTGCTACTGCCCAAATGAAAGGTTATAAGCTCTTACATATATCGTATACTCTCCAGATACCTCGTCTCTCCCTTCGATCTTACAATCTACTTTAATATATATTACCAATCTTTAGGATTACTTTTCTACTCTTTATGTTTACGTAAATAAGCAAAGATCTTACCAAAACTAATTAGTAGCTGACTCGATCGACTATAAATACCATCAGAAAGAAGAGAAAAACCTAGGTTAAATACCTATAACTAGATTTTATAGCAGTTCTAACTATCCGTGCTTCAATATTATGTATTTATAAGAATTACATAGGAATGTACAACGACTATAAAAGTAAAATAACCCCAAAGAGAACCACTTTATACGATATTATCAACTCGGTTACTATCCTGTTTATTGAAAACCCCATTACGCCATTATTAACTCGGTTAGAGTTTTAACGTGCCCGGGTACTTTTTGTAGAGTGATTTATTACATATTGTGCCACGTAACCCAAAACCACCAAATTTCGAAATCCTTTATTAGAACCCATTAGATCAAAATATAATATCCAAATCGTTTATACACTTCGGGAGCAGCCAAAATATAATATCGAAACCACTAAAAAACTTTAATAGCGGCCGGTATAAAACTTCTTAAAAAACCCTTATAACTAATTCATACCTTAAAATCGATAATCGAACCGCTAACTAAACTCACTTTACGGGCAAAACACAACATTGAAACGCTTACTAAGCATTATATACCATTGCGAACATTAAATATATATTCACCTATCTTTTTACATCTTTTCCCTCGTTTTTAATACTTTATTCTCCTTTTCTCGCTTATTTTATACCGATTGTTTCAATTTATCATTTACAACGTTCAAGTTGACTAGTTATTTAACTAGTACCACGCTTGTAAAGCGTTGGAAAGCTAATTTGGGACGCCTAATTAACTTATAATCACGCTTTATTTATATATTATTTGTATTATATCTACACTAGTAAGCGCTAAACATCTTACTTTAAACTATTTATTATACTTTATTTGCTTTTTATCCACACATTATACGCTTTGATATAAACCGTACCTCTTTAAACACTGCATTTCGAACGCACCTGAATCTTATTCAATACGTAAAAACAACGTCTACACCGAGCAACTTTTCCAGTATACGCACAATACAGCCTTTTAACCACTCTAATATTATTAACACTTTTACAACCATGGCTCCTACACTAAAAAACCTAGATAAAGTCAACGACAACTTCGAACTCTTAGTTCTATATATATGGGAATTGAAAAAGTGGTTTTGTAAGAAATTAACCTAAAACTATAGGATAAAGTTAATGATGTACCAGTTAAAGATCTAAACCCTTATATGACAAAAAAGTATATCATGACCTTAATTTTTTATTTTTTGAAATAAAAGTCTTAAGGCCTTGATATGTTGGGTCATTTCCGTAAAAGATTTTGAAACTCAACGATAAAAATGTGGTATACGGTATTCAACTTAATTCCTAACGTTTAGCGGGCTTAGCTATAAAGCGGAGGCATTGATACTCTAAAAGCGAAAAACAGCCGCGTTATGAAAGCTTTATTCGATACGATACAGCTTACCTACTTACCAGATTAGGAGGATTAACATGTATATGAAACGGACTTTGTAAAAGATTGTTAATTAAAGGAACATAAAAAACAGGTTGTAAAAAAAAATGAATGAAACAGCAATGCGAAAACACTATACGAATACAGAGTATAAGATGCTTTGTCGATGTACTCGCGCTCTAAGTAACGTATACGGAGCTTGAAGGAAAAAAAGGAACGACTACGGATGTCATCCGTTACACGGATAAAATGCATACCTACACCTATATGTACACTAAAGAAGAAATAAATACTGGGCTACTTTCTGAATACGATTAATAACCCTGTAGGCCGCAACGTAAACAGCTAAAATACCAAAAACAACCCACTTGAAGGAAAATTGAACGACGTAAAACAACAATACGATCCTTACAAATCAACATCTAACAATCAAAATCCCTACCGGAATCTTCCACTATACCGTTTTCCCATTGATAGGAATACTCCTAAAAACCATACCAATTTCGCCCGATTACGAAACGAAAAAAGACGCACAATAACGAGCCGTATGATGTCCTTGTAAATAAAATAGGTATAATACTAAAAATGAACAGAAACCTTAATATAAAACAATTACAATTCCATCGGATCTAATCTGTTATACTATTAAAACAAATGAAAAAGTAATATATATACTACCTTATGCAGGTAAACATATTTAAGAAGTATTATGAACGCTTAAAAATACACTTCTATAAAAAATGAACAATGAAATTGACAAAAAAAACAAGATGGGCAATACCTAAAAATCCATAAGAAATGAAAGTAAAAACGTCAATGAAATTTTACAAGAAGTGCTTACCGTCTTATTGGTAAAGTTCCGAAAGTTTTAGGCGGCCTTTGAACCAGAATATAAAGGAGATAAACTATTTATCTAAATAGTTACAAAAGCGTACCGCAGAAACCTAAATTTCTACTTTATACTTTTTAAGTCGGAAAACAACTTAAGAAAGTTTTATACAAACCTTAAAACTTTTTTTGAAACCTAGATAAGACCGTAAATAAGATTCTAGTTAGTATTTATAAGCGATAAAATGAAAGTCAAAGTTGAAATTATTAAGGAAAACATCGCCAAAATAATCTACCACATTTAAGACCAACGATTTAAAGTGAACCTAAAACAAAATAAACGCCCGAAATAGGGTTGATTAAATGAAAGTTACTAAGGAAAAAGCCCCAGAAATCATAAATATAGTAGCCATTGACGAGGACAACCTTATGACTAAGCGTGAAACTTATTACACATAAAACAATATCTACAATAATATATACAAAGCTTTACAAGTTTTCAAAAAACGATGTATTATATGCGGTAAAGTCGGTTATTAATCGACTAATCAACTAGTATAGAAGTAGAATCGGTCCAAACGCTAATATAAGGCCGATTACTTCTCTGAAACCCAGACGGAAATAAATTTTGCAATGTACATAACCCACTATAAAGGCGTAAGGGATAGATTCCATGTTTACCACTACAAATATACCTTTAAAGAAAACCTTTTAGGAGGATAAAACCTATTTAATAGCCTGGTATAAGAAAAGCGACAAACGAATTTTTACAAACTTATAAAATACTTTATTACTATATATTGTAAGTCTGGATTACGAAAACAAAGTCTTAAATGTCCATATAACGTTACAATTCACGCTTTTGAACGAATACGGCAATCGATTTAAAAGTATTATACCAAATAACAACATAATTGTTGGTAGGCCTTAGACGTTGCAATGTTGTCGATTCGATTGGTCGAAGTAACAGTAGTATTTCATTAGTCAGATGGTGGATGTATTGTTTTAGGTTTGGCAGACCGCTAGCCGGTCTGCACTGTAATTTTCATGGCCAATTGCTTGGTCCGTGCCCTAAAGTGAAGTGTAGTGTACTGTAGTCAACTTATACCCAATGCGGTAAATCTTCCACAAAACAATACACTTATAATACAATCAACTTTACTTATAGTAAAGTTGATCTACTACACTACATATAATACTATTCCAACACTGGCGGCTTTTCATTTCATACGAGCGCACGCCAGTATGGCTAGCCAATCTTTTCCGGTTACCATTAAATTGCCTCCTCGTTAACTAGTCAAACCCCTGTTAATTCCAGTTGACTTCCATACTGAATTGCACCCAAATACATACAAATTAACCCCATTTTACCTTAATTTATCCGTTGCCCCGAGGTCCGAGTTTATCAACTCCTATAAACAGTTTTTATGCCATAGATCTTTACAAGCCTCCACTTTAACCATGTTACTTAAACAAGCTATTATCAATTCCCTGGCAATCTTTCAGTTTGCCGGCATATCCCTGCTCGCCGTTATGTAATGCGGGCTGTTTGGGCGGTTTATTAACGTAGCCCTCGATTCGTATAGTTAGCTTATTATTATTTACAAACCTTTTCGAGGATTTATTCGGTGATTCTTTTGTTATAGCGTCGTTAAGGTTGTCTTTGCCATCGATTTATCGAAATTACTTAATCTCCCTCCATTCGTAGGCTTATTGAAGTGCTATTACATTGATTATCAAGTTTTTTTTTCCCTGGTAACCCGGAATTTTAAAAGTTATTCGAATAAACTTCTCGAATCGGTACAAATTACCACCGAAATAAGAGGAATCCGTTACTACTTGGTAATAAGGTTAAAGGTTTTCCACAATTCCATGCTTACGTTAAAGCCCGTTATTATGCTATAGACCTCCGATGTTAATACGTTTCGTATAATCTTTTTACACTCGACGAGAAACTAGTGAATTGGATTGCCAATAATGCTAAACTGATTTTTATATTTATTTTCTTTAACGAGGGTTATTTAAAAGCCGATCTGTAAAGATTAGTCGGTGTTGTTTGTAAGAGGCCCATCTGTAAAGATTATCAACTTTGCCTTTAAAAGGTTGATTGGCACTATATTAATCCCGCGTTCTAGGTTCCGCATTTTCTACTCTAACCTTTCATTTAGTCGGTTAAAGATTTTATCCGTTGGTATTTGTACTTATACCGTAATAGATAAATGGTAAGAGGTTTTCTGTTGGCATAAGGTAGTAATATAGTTACCCCGTACACGTTATTTCAAATACCGTTAAGCTCTAGCTTCATCAGTCTTGTCTATTAGTATAAAAATAATGTTTTAGCTTTTTTGGAGAAAGCTTAAACCGACATCACTACTAAGCATGCGGATTAACGATATATTAAAGTTAAGTTGATTATCTTTCGTTAATATCATTACCTGCTTGTAATTTTAAAATTCGAAGTCTTCGATCGTTTTCTATTCCAATATTATAAATCTATGCGTTCCAATGAAAAGGGTATCGTTAATTTGCATACTTACTATACTGAAGTCCTTCGTTTACGTTATTAGTAAATACATATCATATGTTAAAAACTTTATCGCTAGCCGGGATTTAAAATACGACTGATAGGTTAGGAAATAGTAAACACATACTTTTACTAGTCCATATAGTAATTTAATATAATGTATTACCGTTTTTAAAAAGTAAATAGTACGTAGCTCCTATATTAATTCCAATAGTATAATCCTTTACAAGTCCATTATTAACTATATATAGGTTTATGTAATGTTACAACTATTAATTGTAAACTTGGTTTCAGTCCTAACTAGCAAACTTACTGTTATAGCAACTACTAAACGATAGATACTCTTTTAAATCGTTGGCGACTACGTGAGGATCTACTCCTTGCCTTTATCTCCATATCTTTAAGCGATTAATCGTAACTTTTCGTACAGCCGCTCCGTGGTTTTACCTTTAACCTCGTAAATAATCCTTGACATAAAGATCGTGAAGTTCGGGTTTTAAAGGTTAAAATCGGTTTTCGGCACAAATTATATAACTCCTCAAGTTATTAGGTCATCGATTTCGACCTTGTTGCTTTCCTTAAAAGATTTGCCGAAAATCTTAATAATTCTTTATACCTTAAGCTTTACTATTAAGTCTTCGTTATTCTTTTCTTTTTTGTTTACCTAAATAATATTATAAATAAGGACCGGTATTTATTTCTTTTCTTTCAGGGTTTACTTTTTCTTAAGGGGTCGCCCGTGCCGGCAACGTTTTATCGGCTTGTTAATAACGAGTAGAGGAAGGTTGTATTAGCTTAGTCGCTTTATTTGAGTTTTTTCATCGTTAATGACCCTAATGTAGGGTTTAACCTAAGTGGTTCGGAAAGATACAGGACCGTTAGCAATTTTAACAACCACTTTAGAGGTTGCGATACTTAATATCTTATATGATCCTTCCCATTTACCTTGCTCCCGCTATACGAGAACTTTAATTCATAACAATAAAACAAGTACGTCGATCGTTAAGGGATCGTTATTTGTATTAAGGGCGTTATTAATTTGGCGGCGTATTGATTCCCTTCGTAATTTCCTTAAGGCTTTTTTTATATGCCATAACACGTTTCTAAGTCCTTTCCGAAGGCGAAGATTTATTCGTTAGGCGTAAGTACTTTCCAAAAGTTAGGAGAATTAGCACTAAGACATTCGGGCCTACGATGTCATTAAGGCATTTTACTTCTATTTGTAAACGTACCTCCTGATCTGTAAAGCTTTTAATCTCTAACGTTAGGATATTTTACGTTTGGCAAAGTAAGGCCTATACACTTTTAACCTTCCTAATGCTTTAGTAGGCTGTTATAGGTACCTGTTTACACTAGATACTTATTATTTTAATATCTTTTTGAAACTTTCCCGCCGTAAAGTTGTTATTAGTATTGTGGACGACGACTTTGGGTAGACTCAGATACGTATTAATCTATAATATCCTTAACGTCTTTCACGTATCCATTACCGAAAGGGACTTTAGGAATTTAGCTTCGTAAAAAGAGGTTACGGAATTAACTACGTAAAGAATAGATTTATTATCTAAGTGAAAAATATTAATAAAGATTTCGTAATTAAAGTCCTTATCGTGTTTTAGTATAAACTTAAATTTTAAGCGGGCTTAAGTATACGTTTGGCAATAGTAGTATAGCCTTTGAATAATTTTGAGGGCAAAGTATTTTATATCGTTTTGCCTTGCGAACTTTAGAATTCTGTACAGCCTGTTAATTGCTAGGTAGTTAAAACGCCGGTGTAATTAACGTATCTCCGGCTCCATCAGTTTGAATAACACCGCTTCCGGACCTTATAAATAAAACCATAGGTGCTCCTACTTAAAGGCGAATGTAAACCTTTTATCTTTTTTCACTATTTCGTTTATATTAACATCCACGTTAACGCCGAGGGTCTTTATATCCATTAAGTAAAGTAAAAAAGGAGTAAGGGACTTAAGAATGTGAAACTTAATTATACCTATAACCGTTTAAATTACCGTTATCCCCAATGACAATAGTTATTTACTTGATCTAAAGTTAACTTTAGCTTTACCAGTATAGTAACGATTAATTTAAGTAGCTGTTTTTTCTCCCACAATATTATATATTACAAATAGCCTACTATTAAGTTCCTTACCGTCCTAATGTTTGGTATAATACCTTGAAACGTATAATCCACGTAACGAACGCGAAGGTTAAGGGTATATAAAGGATTAGGGGTATGGTTAGTGTAAAAGTAAAGGTTTTTACTACTTAAATAATATAATAAGTCATAGTATGCTAATTACTAAACTGCCGTACTAAAAGTAGTGTATTCGTGTTATTTAATATGTTTAAAAACTTCAACGACGTTAATTAGCCTATCGTCTTTAACGTCTACAACTTATATTAAATAATATTATTTCGGAATAATAAGTTATTGGATGTGGTATATTATTTTCCTATTATTACGTTCGGTGGGGTGGGTACCGAGTTAATTAGTAGTTAGACTTGTGACAGATTCAATAACTCTTATCATTACTACGACGATAATGCTTACGGTTAATAGGTCCACCTGAATTTTGTTAACGTTAATGTAGGTATTACCTTTAGTTCGGAGCCGAGGTCAATAGGCTAAATTTTAGGCGTTATAGGGGTCCGTACTTGCGGTCGACGTAATTAACCACCGTAAGGTTTTCTTTATCCACGTTAAAAAAATTGTCGGTTTAGGAATATATATGAAGCGAGTTTGGTATACGTGCCATTAAAGTGGTAAACGAGAAACGTAACTGGCTAAATAAGCCTTCGTAAGTTGTATTTGAGCGTTATAGGGTGTATTCGAACTTGCTAATACCCGTAACTACTGCCCGTACCTGTTCGCAAAGTATTTCTTTGCCAATGTAGATCTTCCCTATTGTTTTTAAACATATTATTAACTTGTTAAACATTGAATCAAAAAGATTTATTTGTGATTTTTCCTCTTTTTTCTTTGTTATTATTATAAATTACCTCATAATAGCCCAGTTTATATAATATCATACCTAATGGACTTCGTGTTTGAAGTAGCCTTGTATATTGTCGTAGATTTCGCGAAACGTGGTGTTGTTTGTAAGGAAGGTCAAATAGTAGTTTTTGACGTAACCTGTAAGGATTCCAGGAAACAGTAAGTGAAAATTAGAGGGTAGGACCTTTATTTACTTGTAGATATTTAGAAAGGGTATTACTTTAGTGTAGAGTAGATTATAAAGCTTTTCGTTATACTTTCTTATATTATCGCAAATTTTGGCCAAGTTCGTTATAAGTTTATAATTAATGCTTACTATTTTAACAAATTTTAGAGGAAGGTCGCGATAATTATCTTAGCTTTGAATGGTGTTTTTCAATGGTTTAAGCTTTAGGGCTTCCAAAGTATGGTAATGGGGGTAATTGTTAGTTACCTGACCCGAAGGATAAAGTCCTGTAGTAAAGCCTGTAATAGATTTGCGCGCGTGGGCGAATCTAAAGACATAAGGTTTTTAAGTGTCTTGCCGATTAAATTACTAAAAAGCGATAGGTATTTGAAGGTTCTAGAAGATTTTACCATTTTATTTAATTAATTGATGGAAAACGTTAATATTATTACGTCTAGCCGCGTTGGCAGCCGTTGCTTCGCGTGCCCTACCGCCGCCAAGGGCGTATTTCGCGTTTTCGCGTAAAGGGGTTGTACTGCCGAACAGGTTAACAGGTTTCTTATCGTTAGTACGTAAAGATACTTAGCTTGGCTAAGGTCGGAGAGTGTTGTGCTGTGTGTATGTACGAATGTGTGGTGGTATTCCGGTCTGTATTTGAAGTTAAAGACTAAGAAGAGGAATCTACCAGAGCATGCATAACAATAACTACTCATGAGAAGGCGCACTCATAAGTACGTAGTCTTGTGAGAAGGCACGAGACAACAACAACTAGGTTTGTACAAGTACCAAGCATCCTTTCCGCAATACAAAAAATGCTGGGCGCCAAAAGAAACAATAATATCCTCGTCATTCAACTCCCATTGTTCCCCTTAAAAGCCTCAATCAATTCCGGGCAATTCAATTCTAATACCGGTTTCCGTTCATCGCCGCGAGCCGTAAAGCCCTTCCATCTAAAAAGATATTAAACCTAATCCCTTCTGCGGCGACGTCGATCCACTCGTTTAACCAATATACGTTCTACTTCCTAGTTTTCGATATCTAATCCGTCGTCCTCGTATTTAACTAACTTGGGTGGTAGCATAATTCTGTTAAATGGGTCGTTTTTTGGATCCTAATAAGGTAACAAATAAGTAATACTAACAATTTGATAAACTCTTGAATTTGGTGAAAAGTTTAACGTAAAAGCCAAATCATTATTTTTTTCACAATTGTATATAGTCTTATACGCGGTGGCCATAATTTTCTCTTTTTATATAGTGGTTCATAGGCTTTTCTCAGCTTTAACCACATTTTGTCGCCTATGGCTAATTTATATCAACGATGATTTTAATCGTATCGTTTTTTACTTTAGCCGCCACAATATCTATCGTTCATTTTACGTCTCGTCGCAAATGTTCCCGTATAAAAAATATTCTGCTTATCGGCGACTTATAATTATTAAAAGAATATTTACTGGTACCATAAACTTAAATCTGAACAAATACTTATATGGGCTAGGTTTTAAGGTACGAAAATGAATATTATTAAGGTTTCGTTATAGGGACAATATGAAATTAACCTAATATTATTTAAGATATTTTACAACGAAATAACATAATGCTAATTTAACTAAACAATCATTTTTTTCCTACCTATCCGTTTATGTATAATAGGCTATTATCAATATTGAACGTGTTTCAAATACTTTTCATAAACTTTATTAAAAAGCGAACACAAACTTAATATCTCTATCACAGATAATCTATCGTGGATAGAACCAGTCGTACAATAGAAATTATTAAATCAAAACAGTTGCCTAATCTTCGGCCGTATATGTCATATAACCAGGAATTAAGAACGTTCTTTTAGAAGTTTTAAATATAATAGGCATTACAACATCGAAAAATTCCCTACCAAGTAATATCTAATGTATACCTTTAAAAGAAACTATTAATAATACGACCATAAAATCTATACAAATTACATACATTGATTTCTTAGGTATTTAAATAGGTTAAAGACGACCGAAAGGTTTTTAATTGTCGTTATGTAGCTTTTTGCAATATATGAAATTCTTAACATATACTTTTATAAGCTTACGTTTCCAGCGAAAATGTATTCCGTCTAAGGTAACTATTATTTTGTTAGGTTCAAAATGGTGTTGTTTATCGTATACCTCAACGAAAAACTCTTATACGAGTGTTATGGAAGCTACAAGCCTTTTACAATCGCTTGCGTTGCGATTATACAATAAGCGATTAACCAATCAAAATAAGTGTATGAGTTTGAAAGCATTGAAAGTCATATCCTTATTAATCTTATTGTTTACGATATCTTACAACATTCCAGGTTAGATAATATCCTTATAATAACCAATTTAAAATCAAAGTTGTATATCGTTGAATATCTATGCCTTAGTGAAGTGTATTATTTAACCTTAATTCATCGTTAGCAAGTTATTAAAAATTTAATCCAATACAGGTACATTAATCTTTTAAAGTTATTTATCTTCGTTAAAAGGCTAACAACCAAAGGTAAGTGGTATTAGATCAAGGCGTTCTAATAAATAAATCATATTCAAGGAGTATAAATTAAGGTAAATTAACGAGTTAACTAGTTGTAGATTTACCTTCTTTGTAAATGTTATACTTAACGACGTTTGGTCTATAATACCACGAGTAATTTCGTAATCGATAAAAACAATAGTTAGTAAAGGGTTGCCAATTTAGTTTATTCGTAAACGTTTACATGCTTATACCAGATATGTAACCTTATGTTTTGACGAACTATAATTAATTTCAATTCAAATTAATAGAAGACTTAAAAACATTATTAATTCGATTACAGTTATAACAATAGGCTGTGTCCATTATGAAAAATACCTGTTTTTGGATGAAAAATATAATACCGAATTCGCGTTTAAAATTTACGTTACTTTAAAAAAAAGTTAACGTATTGGATTTGGGTGGTATAATTTAAGCTGTTAACACAAATAAACTTATATAGCTTTAAAAAACTGTTATTGTTTAGGCGAAAATTGTATAAAAGTAAACTATGTATAATGTAATCTTTTTCCTCGATTATCGATTTCAATTTATCCTAATTTTCTTTCTTATGTTAATAGATTTTTTTTAAGTTTTTAAAATGGGTTTGACAATTAGGCCCAATAAGGTATTATTGGTCTCGAAAATTCTATTACCCTAAGGAATATCTTAAGGGATTTTAAATTATGAGAAAAATAAATTCCGAAAACTTTAAAAATTTTCCTTAATAGTTTAAAATCCGAAAGAGTTTACGTAAAATCCCAAAAGTTCTACTAATGAAAAGCCGACTTAAGATTTGTTTAGCGATAAAACGACGCCTTTATTGGCAAAGAGCTTAAATACAGCTTTCAAATAAATAAAGTATTCCTTGAACGTATTGGAAAAAATAATAATGTTATCGATAAAAGAGTAATGAAAAAGCCGAAATTACTTTGATATCCGATTTATAAAACATTAAACGTGGGAAGGTGAATTGCGAAAACCCATGAAAGTAGTTTTACTTCGTTTGAGTCTGCGATAACTAACGAAAGTAAATTGGTCGCTAAAATCTAAATATATTAAAAGTTAAAATAAAATCTTAATAACATTTATAACTGTAATCTGTTTTTTACCG
Source organism: Anisogramma anomala (assembly GCA_038502455.1). NCBI lineage: Eukaryota > Fungi > Ascomycota > Sordariomycetes > Diaporthales > Gnomoniaceae > Anisogramma > Anisogramma anomala. The sequence continues at coordinate 1,698,646 of JASMMZ010000005.1, read as the reverse complement.
AGAACGGATTTAATAACATCCTTTTATAAAGGTCATAAATAGGAGTTTAAAATGGTCCATTTATTAAATGGTCGTAAATCCACCACCACTCGACTTTTATCCACTCCTTAAATAGTTTTCCATACCACGAATACCAGTAACATAAATGGTAAGATATCGTTGAAAAAATTAATACATTATTACCTGTAAAAAGTATCAAACTATTAATCGAGGAGTTTTTCATCTTATTTAGATACCGGATAAGGGTAATGGTTAAATTGAACATGTTATTAACCGTTAAATAGTAAAACTTTTATCATGTAATTTATGGGCATTTTAATTAGGCCGACATCCTTTTATACCGTTAGATATCGTTCGTAAATACGTTGTAATCAAATAGATTACCTCAGGTTAGTTGCGTTAATGCAAATACCGTGTATTGTTTTCACCATAGGTATATTTTCGGGCGTTATTATGTTAAAAGAGGTACTTCGGTAACGTAGTCTATCGCAAGGTTTAACGAAACCAGCTTTTTCGTTAATAAGGTTTACTACCTTAGGAATCCCAGATTTTAAAGTTAAATACGCTATTACGTCCAAAAAAAAGAGTAGTGAAATAAGGTTTCACAAGGGTTATAATAAGAGAAGTCGTACTCACAGGCGTGATAATAACACGGAGAATTAGAAAATCCAACTTAAATTCGAAAAAAATTACCGGAATAGGGGTGGATTTATCTAAGGTTTTAGTAAAAGCAAAAGAGATTTAATAGTTGTCAATAGCTATTTCGGTAGGTTATACCACTACAGATAACACGTTACTAACGCCTATAACCTTTGTAAAGGCTTGTATAACTTCGGTTTATTCCGCTTAAAAGTAAGTATTCTCTTCGTATTTTGCGATGGTTCCTAAACGAGTATATTGGGTAAGGCGTACTGTTTTAGTATTGTGATTGTAAAGTTTTATTACATAAGGAGTAGTGACGTTGTTTAACACATGAAGAGTATATGGATATTGAGTTATAAATATAAAGGATCTTCCCTTAGAAAGGGTAATATACTCTATTACGACGTATATTTTTAAACTAGGTTAAATAACGACTTTAGGGTTAAAAGTAACCTTACGAATTACAGGTTACGTGGCTACGTTGTATATGAAAAAAGGATTCTCAAAGTAACTGTTTTTGAAATAAACAATATTTATCGACAATAACATACTTGTGCCACAAAGCTTCATCTAATAATTTATGAATAAATCTCCCGTATCTAGGCGATCGACGAGCAATGTTTTAGCTGTCTCCTATAATAAGGTAAAAGTTCTGTTAAACGTATATCCAGAGGTATAAAATGTCTAATATATCTTAATAGTAAGGCTAATAGGAGGACCTATTATTTTACTAATAGTTTCGCGTTTAGCTATAGGTACGTTTATCGTAACATAATTTTGAAAGTTCGCATTTAGCCATAATTTAGACACGAAATTTTTTCTAACACCCGTGTCGAAACAAAGTATATGATTTTTGCCTATAAGGCTTGCTCATAGGAAAATTTATAGGTAACAATAGCCATTAATGGCGAATATTACCTCCTCGTTGACAAACTTGGCAATAATAATGTCAAAATACCTTGTATTATTTACGATATTATCCAGGCCAGTTACAATGGTAAGGTACGTACGGTTCAACTGTGGTATACACCTTTTTATATAGTTAAAAAAAAGCCTATTTCTCTGGGTACAGGCCTTTGAATACTTAAACAAATCATTACGCGAGCCGTAATTCTCATTATAACATATATAAGTACATCGACTAAAGAACGTAAGGATAGGTTTTATTATATAAACAACCTTATTACTCGAGTGGTACGAGCTTACTTATAAAGGCGTTCGTAAATAATTAAAATAGTTCTAATTTAAATAGTTAGTATCGTTTGCCTTAGATTATATATTATTAACTTTGTACTTACGATTACGTTCGTGATTTCGATTATCTCAAGGACGGTGTCCTTTATATTCCCGCTTGTTTAGATTTCGTTTTAGTTTGTTAAAACTACGTTTTCGCTTATTCTCACCACGGTCTCAGTCGGTATATTTGCGAAAACAATAGTTATATCGTTTACGATTATATTCTCACAAGGGGAGTTTTTTGTACCTTTTAGCGTTATTTTCGGGCTTACGAGACTAGTTGTTTCGATGAGTTTAATACTTTTTCTTTCAAAAATACCGCGAGTCTTACCTCTCTTATATATCTATAGATAAAGGCTAATAGTTAGGATAACGCCGAATTGCTGTTATTAGTAACACGGTTTTCGATTTTTCGACTTTAATTAAGTATTCCTTTACAATTTGCTTACGATATAAAGGCGACAAGTATTATTAGATACCTAAGTCTAATACAGATCAAATATGGATTAAAGTATCATACCAATTGTTATTTTGACGATTTAATATACCTTTATCTTTTAAGTATCGTATTTTGGTTTGTATATACTTACATAACCCATACTTATCGTCTTACAAGTCGCGTAATGAGAATTTAACCGCCTTAAACTTTATAATAAATCGTTTGAGGTTTATATAAAAACGGTTAACGAAAATATCTATGATATAGACAAGTTCACGACAAGACATTTTACGACGTTCGTAAAAAGTAATCTGGGTATTTCACTAATATATAACCGATTCCTACATCAAAGTAAAGAACATTTCCACGATTTAACTCTCCAAGGCTAAAAAGGTATCTATAAAGGTATTTAAACATTGCCAAAAACTCTACACATTATTAAAGACCACATCTTTACCTACTATAACAATACCTATATCTTAAGAATCAAGATACTCGGGGTCAAATACTCCAATATCTTTACGTTTTAGGCGGCGAATGCCGTCTGCCGAGTATTAGGTAGCCATTGTATTCGGGGTTCGAAAAGGATCGCGACGACGTCGAGAAGGCTCGCGGCGGCAGCGAGAGGGTTCGCGGTGGTCGTGAGAAAGCTCGCGGCGGCGAGAGGGGGAAGGGTCGCGGCGGTAAGGAGAGTCGCGACGGTTGCAGAAAGGCTCGCACCGGCGAAAAGAAAGCTTATGGTAGCGGCGAGAAGGCTTACGTTCCTTTCTTTTACGTAGGTGATAGCGGCTAACCTCAGAAGTATCCGAGGAGATTATAGAAATAGGCGAAGGTTGGCGATAATAGTGGCGAGAAAAAAGTTCGCGGTTACGAAAATTGCGACTCTTAACCATCAAGCTGTCGAGGTGCCTCATGACAGCGTTATGCTCCGCACATCTCGTTGCATCACGTTTTTTAAATTTGCAGCGTAAATTTGCCACGAGTTCCACCGCTTTAACATTACTAACAGAGCTAGAGGATACCTCTCCTAACTTTATATTGGCAAAATGTGTAAATGAAAAATGGACTAAAGGGATATAATAACATAAATTCGTAGGCGAAGTTATTATAAGTAAAGGTGAAGGTATATGCGTAGGTGAAAGTGAGGCTTTTGGCGGAAATAAAGAGAACGTGATAGTTAACTTTAGCGTGAAAGGTGCAGATTTCTTCGCACAAGTTTGTTGGCGCGTACGACAAGAGGTTTGGGGCTTGTTTGATAGTGTAATACCCAGTGCTTATAGCTCTCGCTGGCTTATATGTTAAGATTAAGGACTTGTATACTAAGCTTTAACGAAGACGAAGTAAGGTAAAAGTAAAGGAAGAAAAAGATGGGGAAGGTTGTTATTTTTTGGTAGCAAAGCTATGTAATTACAAGTCCGCGCTAGTAACTTTTCAATTGATTTACAACAATTAATCGGTTGGGTACTAAGCAGATTCTCAACTCACAGATACCATTTGTTATGCTATATATATATACGAACGTGTGGTGGTATTCTGGTCTATATTTAAAGTTGAAGACTAAAAAATGAATCTATCAAAGCATGAATAACAATAAGTACTTATGAGAAATATGACTCATGAGTAGGCAGTCTCGTAAGAAGGCGCACTCGTGAGTACGTAGTCTTATGAGAAGGTACGAGACAACAACTACTAGGCTTATATAAGCACCAAGTACCCCCTCTGCAATACAACAGAGGGGAGATTTCCTGAATCGTGTATATAGGCGTTAATATTCTTTAACGCCTTTCCTTTTTCCCTAAATGTCTTCAGGATTAGGATCTTAGGGGTAATCTTTCTATTAGGTTAGTTTAAAAAAGGTTTTTACTAGTCCTATAGGTGTCTTATCAAAAATGTAAATATTACGGTATGTAACCTTCTTTTTCAACTTGGCCTTAATCTTACGTTGTATTATCTTCCATATATCAGGAGTCTAACAGTTAAAAAACTCGCGAAAATCTTAGAAAGCGCCGGCGCCTCGCCCAAACTCTTTGCCGATGTTTAACTCGAGGATATACTATCCAACGTAATTAGTTAGTTAAGCTTCGTCAAAGGTCTCGTTAACGTTTGTAATCCAGAGTTATTCGTCGCAAAACTTAGTGAAAACAGTTCCGAACGCTTTAATTACCTCTTTCCTGGTAGGGTTGGTAATAGCTTTAAATTAGGCGTTGGCGACAGATATTTTGACAGATGTGTAAGGCGAAAAGCTTAGTGATTTTGGTGTAGGAACTTGGTGTTTTGGCGTAGAGTCGCGTGGGAACTTGGCTACTTGGCGACTTGGCCAAAGGTCACATAACGTGTATTTCTTTGCGCGGCTTGGTGTTTTCACTTAAAAAAGCAAATTTGACAATCGAAGTGACGTGAGGAGTGAAAAAAAGTAAAGTATAGGCAAAATTTGAGTGTAAAAGGTAAGGTCAAAAGTCGTTATTAGTGATAAAAGGCGAAGGTTATTTATTATATGGCGTAGGGACTTAGTTATTTTTCTTGCGGTAGTAACGCCCTTAATAGTACTAACTTCGCCGTTTGCCAACTTGCTGTACTTTGAGACTTCTGATAGTTAATCTTAACGCCTTTAAAAAGGATTGATAAATATTTCTTTGTATTTTTGATAGCGATACCGTCACTTACTTTAAGATTGCTGTTGGAAGACTGATGCAACCCAAAAGTATTCTCTGTTTTCCTGCTGTTGGAAGACTGTCGCAATACTAATGGAGGCACTTCTTAGAAATCTTTCCTCTACCCCAGCGGTCTTTTGACCTAGAGCGTAACCAGAAAGTAACTTCTTCTTCTAATTAGCTTATCTGTGATTAACCTAGCAGGCAAGCACTGATCAGTGTTAGTAGGCCTTAAACGTTACAACGTTATCGATTCGATTAGTAGAAGTAATAGTAGTATTGCAGTAGTCAGATGGTAAATTTATTGTTTTAGGTTTCGTAGACCACTAGCTGGTCTGCACTCTAAGTTTTATGGACCATTGCTTGGCCCATGCCCTAGAGTGAAGTGCAGAGTACTGCACTAGACTTATATCTAATGCAGTAAGTCCTCCACAAAGCAATACACTTGCAGTACGGTCAGCTTTAATTATAGTAAATTTGACCTACTGCACTGCATGTAATACCATTCCAACAATAATTGAAATTTCGACATCTGGGAAACAACAATTCGACGCGTTTGTGGCGACAATTCTAAAATTCCAGCTCGACCAGACAGAAAAACACCGAAAAGTTTTATTCGATAAAAGTAAAACGATGTCGTTTAATATAATTGTTATAAATACGTGATTTTAACCGGTTAAGTTTTACGTAATGAACTTTAAAACACCATTTCTACTATTATTAGCTAATATAAATAAGTTTAGCATTAAAATTCGAAATATGATTAGTTAACTCGTTCGCGTTTCGGATAATATATCTATACCCCTTCTTTTTATGTTTGAATACTTATAATTTTTACGTATACAATAAACAATGAATATCATTTACCTAGCTTAACCGTAATTAAAAAAAAATATTACCAGTTCAAATACCCAGTTATTAAAAGTCTTTTACGGTTATTTGACGTCGCTAGGTATGTCAATGTAAGGAAAGAAGTACTAAAATCTATTAAAAGATTTTCTTACGTGTTAACTATATTCTTCAACTTTACAACGGTTTAAATGTTGCCTTTAGAACGATGTAGAATTTAATTACGAGGTAATTATAGATATAATATACCTTGACGACTATCTAGTATTATATGCCATCGATGTAGTAATATTATTTCAATCCTCGAAATTTACGCGAAGAGTTTTCGCTACGGATTTTTAGGATACTTTAACAGTGTCAGTAAGGTCTTTATCTATTCACGTGAAAGTAAACGAGTAGAAGAGTAATGATAAGATTGGTATAGTTGTAATAAAGGATAAATCTGGAAGAAGTATTCCAGAGAGTGCATGCCACAGATGAGAGGTTATAAACCTCTTATCCGGGCAGTGGCTCTTTTGCCGTACGCTCTGGAATACTCATTCCAGACCGCTCCATGCGTTGTCATGCGGTCTGAAATACCCATTCCAGACCGTTCTATGCATGATGCACTCTGAGTTTTGCAAGAGTGCAGCCTGCAGCGTAACACATTATCGTGCACTCTGCAGGAGGGCAGCTTGCAATACAGTGCACTGCCACTTGGCCTATGTATACTATCTATGAGGGTATATAGTAATATCTACAGATAGATTATCAGTTAAACGTTTACTCAAGACCTCTAAACTAGATTACGTACGATAACGTCATAGCTTTCTATTCTACTGAATAGCGTATTAAGGTCAAAATTGCCAGCAATAAGTGTGATTAAATACCGGTAAAAACGTAATAAGGTAATTAAAAGTGCAAACTATATTATGAACTGTTTGAAAAGTATATATAGTATCATTCAAAGAAATTGAAAGATATTAATTTAAAGGAACAAATCCTAGAAACAGTGGTTAACATTATAAACAATATATTTAGCCCGAGTGTATTTATTTTAACTTTCCTTGTTTTTGGTACTTACCATGAAATCTATTGAAATTTAATACCGTCACCAACCACGATGTAAAGATCGAATACCATAACTAAAGTCATAATAATATTAAGTTTCCTGCGGTCTAAAAATTATATTTCGAAAGTATTAGTTATAAGAAATGGTCCACGTACGACTAGCGTTTTAAACTTGCTATTATAATTTAAAGTTTCAGTTTAAAAGGCGAAGAATGGATGAAAAATCCTGAGGAAAATATACGGTTTTAGGGGCGACGACGTACTTGTGAACCTACGTAATAGCACGAGTTTATTTCGTTAAACGATAATAAATAAATATAAAATGGAATGAGTAAACGATAAAGTCCCGAAACTGCAATCTAGGAAGAGTCATTAATAAAATTACTTTTACAACGACGAATCCAAACCGCCCCCAAAACCCATATACCCCCAAAATATCCCTTGATAACCTTTACCACATCACGAAACCGGCTTGCCTATAGTACTAAAACTAGTATTACGCCGCCGAGGGCGCCCATTCGACTCTAAAAAGAAAAACCATTTTAAAAACTTCGTTACTGACTTATTTATCACGTAAAAGGAAACAGAAAACTGTAAATTAAATTTAAAGCTCTACTGAATTGGTATTATTATCACCCTCAGTGCCTTGTTTAAATATTTTACCCAAACTGAAATCTCTATTTTAATTACATAGTCCGCTTTTCGTTTGAAATGGTTTAAACCAACGATTTATGAAGTCAATAGGATTGTTCCCATACGTTTAGTTCACGAAATAAAAGATAAAGCCAACAACCATTATAAAAAGGCCACCATATAATTGAAGGATACGATGACGCCCATAAAAAATATATTATGAACTAATCTCCTAATTTATAAAGAATAGACTAACGTTATATTTTAACGCTTCTCGCCTCTTTAAGTGCGCCTTATAACATTTATATCGAGCTTCGTAATATTATATAAACTTATATATAGTTGGAAAAACAGTTTAAACGTCTTATATACACTTATATACTTGCGAAGATCTGAAAACATTATTTAACCGAAACGGTTTTACGTATTTAGAAACCACTTAATAAATTTACAAAGGTTGGAGTACACCAATATAATACCTATCAAAGATATTATATAGAGCGGCTCGAAATAGCCAACTTGACCTTCGACCGATTCTTATTAATTTTAATAATAAGTTTTAAAGTCGTTATATTTATCGGTATATAGACGGATAACTCGATAAATTTGTGTAACTTGTCGTGTTTTACAACAGAAAAGAGGAAGCTTATAAAGGCTAGTCTAAAGGTAAAACCTAAGGCGTACCTATCTAGGAACCGTATAATCGAATTCAAAAACGTAATAATTACGTTCTGAAAAGGCTTTTGAAAACTTACGTAAAATTAGTAATTGGATAAGGTTACCCTTGTATACCTGAATAATATGAAAAGAGTCAACGAGTATAGATACCGATGAATATGTAGCATTGAAGTCGTATTATTAATATAACCGGAGATGGAATTTAACCTTTTGGTAGCTATGTAATGCAAAACTGACCTTTCGAATAACGTATATAAAGCGTTTAAAAGGCGTCTTATATAACAAATATATAATCAAAACCACGGTTTACAATTTATACTGTTTGATATACGCATTTCAAAACTCTTTGTTTTTACTAACGGATTCAATACTAAGAATACCAACCATAACTCATAAATAAGATTCGTTTTTATTCCTAACAGTAAAACTACGGTTCGAAACGGGTTTATACTCTATAAAAACATTATTTATTGTAATTCTATTACGTATGTACGGGTTATATAAAACGTTTTTTCCTCGAATTTACAATAGAATTCAAGGCTTCGACTTCGAAATTATCATAGAGATAATAATCCGGATAATCATTTTAAACCTTGATCCAAAACTCCTTCCATTTATGGAGTATACTAACTTTTTTTCCCTTTACTAATACCTTATTAAGTTCGGTAATAAAAAAAAGCGCTTTATAAACGACTTTATAGTTTTACGAGAATCGTACGAGCGTCGCGAAATTAAAAATATAGGGTGGATTAATAGAAAATCGAACCTAGTAAATGTAATAACTAAAGGCGCCCCAAAAAAGGCGTTAAAAGCGCGTTTTTGGACGAGTACACATTTCGTTAGCGTTATTAACAAGGTTTTATGACTTAACCCTAGTTAATCAAGTTACGCTTCTATTATTATTTCATCGCGGGTTGGATTGATTCTTTATACCACCTCTAACATTTTATTATCATTGAAATTTAACATTCGTATTACTTTTAATATATCATTCATTGTTAGGGCTTTAGATTTTGCAACGTTATCGATTCGATTGGTAGAAGTTATAGTAGTACTGTAGTAGTCAAGTGGTAGATGTATTGTTTTAGGTTTGGCAGACCGCTAGCCGGTCTGCATAGTAATTTGTATAAACAATTGCTTAGCCCATACTCTAGCATAAAATAGGGCTATATTGTACTTGACTTTAAGTCCAATATAGTAGTCTTATACAATATAATACACTTACCTTGCAATTAGTATAGTTAACTTTACTGTAAGTAAAGTTGACCTATTACACTGTAAATACTACTATTTCAACACTAGCAGCTTTTTAATTTGTACGCGTACACTAGTATAGTTGACTAAGCTTTACTCGTAAACTCTAAACTTCGACCTTGTTAACTAGCTAGACCCCTGTCAATTTTAATTGGCTTGCATATTAAATTCCATATATTTGCACTTAAATTAACCCCAAATGCCGTTAATTGCCTTACAGCTCCGAGGTTCGACTTTATCGACTCCTACAAAAAGTTCTTCCGCCATAGACTTATATAAGCTTTTACTTTAGCCTTTCTAATTAGATAAGTTGTTATTGTTAGGCCCTTAGCAGTGTTTTAGTTCGCTAACACATCCTTAACCGCCGCCACGTTATTTAGGCTTGCCGGAAAGCCTATCAATATAGCGCTCGATATTTATAGTGGGCCTATTACTGTTTATCAACTTTTTAAGGGCTTTGTTTGGCTATGCCTTCGTTATAACATTAGTAGGATTATCTTTCCCGTTACTTTACCGGAACTCCTCAATTTCCATCCTTTTTTTAGACTTTTCGGAGTGCTATTAAGTTGATTATCAAGCGTTTTTGTCTAGTGGTTCCGAGTTTCGAAAGGTATTCGAATAGGCTCCTTGAATCGGTAAAAATTACCACTTGGATAGGGAAAATCTTTAGCTACATAGTAATAACGTTAAAGGCTTCCTATAACGTTATACTTATATTGAAGTCTATTATTAGGTCGTATATCTTTAAAGCTAACACGCTTTATGTAATCCTTTTATATTTAATAAAAATCTAATAAATTAGGCTAACGATAATGCTAAACTAATTTTTTCTCTTATTCTTATTAACGAGGGTTAGTAAGAAGTCGATTTGTAAAGACAGGTTGGTGTTATTTACGAATGAACCGTTCGTAAAAATTATTAACTTGGCTCTCAACAGATCGATTGGTATTATATCAATTCCTCGGTGCCGATTTTGTATCTGCTACTTGAGTCTCCTATTTAGCTAGTTAAGGTTGATATTTATTGGGTACTATACTTATGTCGCGATGGATAAGTTCTAGGAGGCCTTCGTTTGGCATAAAGTAGAAATATAACTACCATAGGCACGTCGTTTCAGGTACCATTAAGTTTAAGTTACTTTAACTTTATTAATTAAATCCAAATTATTGCCTTAACTCTTTTGGCGAAAATTAAGGCCGGTATTAATAATAAGTTTACGGATTTAAACTTTATTAAAATCAAGTTAACTACCATTCATCAACGTTATTAACGGCTTATAATTTCAAAATTTAGAATCTTTAATCGCTTGTTATTCCGATACTTTAGAACCAGCTGTTTTTATGAAAGAGTTATCGTTAATTTACATACATATTAGGTCGAAATTTTTCTTTTACGTTACCAGTAAATTCAGATCATATGTTTAGGATTCTATATCTAACCGTAATTGAAAGTATAATTAGTAGGTTAGGGATTAATGAACGCCTGCTTTATCTAATCCGTATAAAGTCTTAATATATTGTATTAAAATTTTAAAGAGTAAATTGTTCGTAGTTCCTATAGCAATTCTAATAGTATGATTCGCTGTAAATTTGTTGCTAATTATTTGTAGGCTTACGTTATTTCTCGGCTATTAAGCGTAAACTTACATTTAGTCATAGTTAATAAAATTGCTGTTAAAGTAACTATTAAACGCTAATTAATCTTTTTGAATCGTTAACGATTACGTAAGGATTTGGTTTTTGCTTACATTACTGTATCCTTAAGAAATGAAACGTTGTTTTTCATACGGCCGCCATGTGGTTTTGCCTTCAACCTTATGGATAATCTTCTATTTGAAAATCGTAACATTTGGATTCTAAAGGTTAAAGTCGTCTTTAGATACGAATTATACGATTCCTCGAGTTAATAAGCCGTTAATTTTGACCTTATAGTTTTCCTTAAAGAGTTTTCCGAAGGTTTGGATAATGCTTTGTACTCGAAACTTCAATATCAAGTTTTTGTTATCCTTCTTTTTCCTACTTAACTAAATAGTATTGTAAATGAGGCCTGGTGTGTATTCCTATTTTTCAATATTCCTTTTTTTTCATGGGATCTTTCACCACAGCAGCGTTTTATCGGCTTGTTTATAACGGATAAAGAAGGTTCGTATTATTTTGGTCGTTTATCTTAAGGATTTTAATCGTCAGTACCTCTGATATAGGGCTTGACTTGGGTAATACATAAATTTACGGGATTATTAATAGTTTTAATGATTAATTTAAAGTTAACGATATTTAAGGTTTTGTATAGGCCCTCTTATTTTCCTGGCTTCCGCTATACGAGGACTTCACTTTTCAATAGCAAAGCAAGTATATTGATAATCGTGGGGCCGTTTTTGGTGTTAAGGGTATTATTGACTTGTCAACGTGCCGATTCCTTCCGAAATTCTTTCAGTGCTTTACCGTATACTATAGTTCGCTTTTGAATACTTATTAATAACGTAGATTTACTTGTTAAACGTGAATACGCTCCAAAGACTATCAGCGTTAACACTAGGCCATTAAGGCTTACAGTATCATTTATACCTTTTACCGCTATCTAAAGACGTGCCTTCAGATCCGTAAAGCTTTTAATATCTAGCGTAAGGATATTATTCTCTCGGCGAAATAGTATGTATATCTTTTAAGCCTTTTTAATACTCCAATAGCCCTTTACAATCATCTGTTTACGCTAGATACCCATTATCTTAATATATTCCTATAATTCTACCGCTGTAAAATTGGTGCAGTTATCGTAGACAACGTCGTTTAATAAGCCTTAATATATGTTAATCCATCATATCCTCAACGTTTCCTGCTTATCTTTTTCCGAAAAGGACTTCAAAAACTTAGCTCCTTAAAGAAAAGTTGCAAAATTGATGAAGTAAAAAATGGGCTTATTATCCAAATAAAATACATTTACAAAAACCTTGAAGTTAAAGTTCTTATAATATTTTAATGTAAACTTAAGTTTTCGGAAGGCTTAGACATATATTTAATAATAGTAACAAAGTTTTTCTCTAGATGTTAAGGTGAAATATTCCATGTCTCTATGCCCTGTGAGCTTTAAAACTTTGTATAGCCTATTAAGAACTGGGTGGTTAAAATGCTGGTGTCTTTAACGTATCTCTTACTTCGTCAAGTTTAATACTACTACCTTCGGGCCTTGAGAATAAAACTATAAGTACCTTTATTTAAAGGCGAAGAAAAACCTCTGGTCGTTTTTAATCAATTCGTCGGCATTAACATCGATATTCATATTAAAAGTCTTTATATTTTCGAAGTAGAAAAATGAAGGGGTATGGAATTAGAGAATATTAAACGTAATTAACCTAATAATTATTTAAATTATTTTTATCCCTAGTAAATATAGTTATTCGCTTAGTTTGAAGTTAACTTTGACCTAATTAACGTCGTAACAATTAATTTTAATAGTTTTAGTACTTTTCCTTCGCAGCTAAATATATTTCGAATAGCCTCTTATCAAGTATCTTGCAGTTCCTTTACCTGGTATAATACCTTAAAACGTGTAGTTCGCGTAACGATCGCGAAAATTAAAGGTGTATAAGGGGTTAAAACTTGATCAGGGTAAAGGTAAGGGTATTTACCGCTTAAGCGGTATAGAAATACGTGGTTAGTTAGTTACTGAGCCGCATTAAGAGTTGTATTTTTATTTTACTTGATTTTCTTAAGCTTATCGTTAACGTTAATTAGCTATTCGCCTTTAAAATCTGCAATTTGATCCAAGTAATTTTATTTAAATGTGGTAGGATATTTCATCAAGTATATAACCTTTTATTATTTCGTTCGTCGAAGGATTAACGAGTTAACAAATAGCCAAACTTACTACAAATTTAACATCTCTTATCATTATCACGACGATAGTTTTTACGGTTAATAAGTCAGCTTAAATCTTAGCCTTATTAGTATCAGCTTAACTATTACCTTTAATCTAGTGTCGGCAAACCAGACCTTAGGCATCAAAGGTGCTCGTAGCCGTACTTTCGATCTGTGTAATCAAGTACCGTTAAGTTTTATTTATCTATATCCGGGAAATTGCCGACTTAGGAATACATACCAAATGAGTTTGGTATACGTGTTATTAGTTAAAAAGGCCTTTACAAATGGAATCTAAGCGTTATAAAGCATATTTAAACTCTTTAACACTTATAACGGCTTCCTGTACCTATTCGCGAAGTGTAGCTTTGATAGAGTAGGTTTTCTCTATTGTTTATTGGTATAACATCGACTTATTAAATATCTGGTTTAGCATATTCATTAGTATTTCCTTTTTTTTTTACTATTATCGTGATCCACCTCCTAATAGTCCAATTTAAATAATATTAGGTAAGGTGGACATCGTCTTCAAAGTAGTTTTTCATATCATCGTAAACTTCGCGAAAGGTAGTTACTTGGATTAAGAAAGTTCGGTAATAGTCCCTCGCATGCCTTATAAGGATTTCGGGAAAAAGTAAATAAAAATAAAAAGGGAAAACTTTCATCAAATTGCAAATATTTAGGAAGGGAATTATTTTTATGTCGAGTAGATTATAGGGATTCCCGTTATATTTTTCTATATTGTTCTAAATCTTGGCGAAATCCGTGAAAAGTTTATAGTTAATATTAAGAATTTTAATAGGTTTTAAGGAAAGGTTGCAATAGTTATCCCAATCTTCATTAATGGTATTTCCTAACAGTTTAAGCTTTAGAGCCTCCGAAGTACGGTATTAAGGATAATTATCAGTCTCTTAGTTCGAAGGGTAAAGTCCTGTAATAGGGCTTGTGGTAGATTCGTGCGTATAGGCAAACCTACCGTGAAAAGGATTTTAAGGGGATTAGCGATTCTGATTAAAGTTCAAGGGGGTAAAAGAAGCTTGGAAATCCTAAGGGACTTGACGATCTTACTTAATCAACTAGTAAAGAGCGCCGACATCAATTCCTCTTACCGCATTGGCAGCCGCTGCTTCACGTACTCTGCCTCTACTAAAGGCATACTCCGTGTTATTAGGTAAAGGTATTAGACTACCAAATAAATTAATATGTATTTTATCGTTAATACGTAAAAGGGCTTAAATCAGCTAAGGATAGAGGGGGAAAAAATGTAAAACGTATATAAGGGCGTTAAAGTTCTTTAATATATTTTCCTCCAAGTCGTGGATCTTAAGGGCATTCCTTAAGCTAGACTAACTCGAAAAGAATTTTTTTCAACCTGATTATATTTTCCTTTAACACGTATATCCCTAGAATTTCAAGTTTAGCCTTTAATTTTAACTTAACGGTTTTTAATTTACCATCCACATTTCAATTATCCAATCGTTAAAAAACTCTCGATACTTACAAAAAGCGCGGTCAGGATCTTCTCTATCGTTATTTTTTAGGATATAACAGCCGACGAAGTTGGTCAAGTGCTTTTCTATTGAGGTTTTATTAACGTCTTGTTCCCAAAGGTCGTGGTTATAGTACTTGACAAAAAAGTGTCAAGAGCCTTAATTTCTTCCTTGCTAGCGTGGGGTCGGTAATAACTTTAAAATAAGCACTGATATTATCCATTTTTGATGTTTTTGCTTGTGTAGTACGTGTGAGGCGCGTAAGATGAGGAACTTAGTGATTTTTTTGGGCGTGGAAACTTGGTGTTTTGGCATAAAGTCGTGTAGGAACTTGGTAACTTAGCGTTGTATTGCGCGACGTGGCTTTTTCGGCGCGACTTGACGAATCTTTCTGTTTTCATTTAGGGCAGCAAACTTGGCGATTAAATTGGCATAATGGGAGTGAAAAGAAGTAAAGTAAAGGGGGGGGTAGGGTTGATGTTAAAGGTATGGTTGAATGTTGTTTGTTATGTTTCAAGGTCAAAAGTTAAAAGTTATAGACCGTAAGACTCGGTCGTTTTTACAATAGTAATGCACGTAATAATATCAACTTAACCGTTTCTAACTTTCCAAACTTTAAGACTTTTAACAGTTAATATCAACGTTTTTAAAAAAGATTTGTAAAGATTTCTTAGTATTTTTAATAGAGATACCGTCTCTACCTCTGAGTTGCTGTAAAAACCGACGTAACTTATAAGTTTTCTTTACTTAATTCCGTGAAAACCGACGCAACAGTAAAAGCCTTTCGCAAAAATCTTTCCTCTACCTTAGCCATCGTTTAATGTAAAGCGTAACCAGAAATTAGCTTCGTCTTCTACTTTGCTTATCTGTACTTAACCTAATAAGAACTAATCAGTTTTAGTAAATCTTTAGACGTTGCAACATTGTCGATTGAATTGGTCGAAATAACAATAGTATTACAGTATTTAAATGGTGGATGTATTATTCTAGGTTTGACAGACCGCTAGCCAGTCTATATAGTAATTTGTATGCTCAATTGCTTGGCTCGTACCCTAGTGTGAAGTAGGGTGATACTGTACTTAACTTTAAGTCAAATACCGTAGTCCCACACAAAACAATACACTCAACTTACAGTTAGTACAGTCAACTTTACTGTAAGTAAAGTTGACCTACTTAACTGCAAATACTACTATTCCAAAATTATTACTATTTGTTTTTATCATTTACAAAATCTTCAACAAATCGTCACTTTTCATTTTTCTATTTACGATTTTATAGGAATTACTTTAACTTTTTGCTTTCTATATTTGTTATTTACATTACGATTTTATTTTCAAAACTAATTGAATTATTGGATAACAAACTGTATTAAGACTGGGTACTTCGGTTAATATTTAAAAATAGGCAACTAGTTGCTATTAAAAGAAGAGGGAAAAGGCGGGGCCGCGTCTTTGTTATCCTCCTTACCGTTTTTGTCGCTGTTGGTGCTACCGCCATCACCGTTATCAATGCCACCACCGGTACTACCAAAGACGTAGCCTCACGACTTAAGCTATATACCTTTGGGTTAAGACGCGGGGGGGGTTCACCCTTTTTAGGACAACGTGTTATAACGTCATCGAATTCACCTATATAATATATACCTAAGCCCCGCTTTTAGGCGGAGATAACGGCTGCCGTTTCCTTAGGTTATCGGTTAGCGCTTACTACTAATTGATATTGGTTTATTTAATTTATTTACAAAAGTGTTGTTTTTTGAAAACGTCGAAAAAAGTATATTAGTATTAGTGATAAATTGTTATCCGCGGCTGAAATGACGAATTTTCATTAAATATACCATGAAGATAGCGAATACGTAATAAAGCTTTAACCTACGGCTCTAAAACTACCGGAACGGAAATGTATTTGTTATTAGTCTGCTTAAAGTGGTGGTAACGGACCGACTGACCAACGTTTTAGTAATAATCGTCAATAATCTTACCCGTGGCTGCGAACGAAATATATGACAGTTAAGGCGTATTTATTAATAGCCCGGGGCTACGGATCTAGATACGCTGTCTTAACTCTTTATGATCTAAAAAGGTTTCGCGGCGTACCCTGGCGAGCTATAATTTAAGGCGGCGGGCTAGGTCGGCTGCCTCCGCCTCGTTTACAAAAACATTAATATAGTACGAATTAAGGGGGAAATTGGTCATACGAACCGTACAACAACTCCAACAGGCTACGTTTTAAGCGAAGGGGGGAGGGGTAACCGCTAAGAATTAAGGGTTTTTTACCCATAACGAAAGGGTAAGGTTTATAACCTTAGGAACCCCTCTTTTCTTCTTTTAGGGATTAGGGGAAGAAGGGGAAGAAGAAAAGAGGGGAGAGGGGATATGAGTATTGGCGGCGGCAGCGGCAGAGGACGAACCGAAGATAAAAGTAATGATAAACGATAATGAGCCGGATGAGGTAAGGCTAATAGTGACGATGGTGGTAGCGCGATGGGTAACGATAACAGTCGCCTTTTTCTTTTTATGCAGACGCGACAAACGGCGCCTTATTCTTCTGGTTTTTCAAGGTATTTGTTTTTATCAGCAGTTGAAACATAGTGTTCCTTGAGTTACCCATTTATAGAAGCGGTGCGAATAATGAATTGGAATAATCGTTTGAGTGTATATCCATCAATCATTCATTTAGAAATTTATAGTATAAAAGGGAGCTCATCGTTAAGAAAAAAAGAAAAGAGATTTTACCTAGATAGATAACGATATATCTTTTTATATCAACCCTAAAACACGTAACACCGATAATTACTCTTTCGTAATTACACTTTTATAACACTTTGGCAATTACATCCTAATAGCTATTAACAACTTTACCGCAACCAATTATCTAAATTAATTGGGACTTTACTACAATTATCACTGCGGTTAAAACTACTAATCCAAACCTTTACAATTTATAGCGCAACCAAACTATTATTACTAAACTACGGATAAAATCTATATTACAATCAAACTATTATTATTAAATTACGGATACAAACTATACTACAGCCAAACTATTATTACTAAACCACGGATACAAACTGCACTACAGTCATATTATTAATACTAAATTATGAATACACGCCATACTAAGGGGGGGGAGGGGGGGGAATTACATATGTAAATATTACCAGATATCTTTATAATTAGTTGACGGCTACGTTACCAGTTACACTCTTACAAAAGTATATAGTAACGAGTCACTTTGTAGTATGCACTCTTTTAAAGTGTATAATAGTGTGCCACTACCTAAAAGTGGCATTAGAAAAGTGCACTGCAAAGTACCATTGCCCAGAAAGGAGATTAGCAGAGTACATAGTAAAGTGCTACTACCCAGGCAAAAGGTTATAAGCTCTCACTTGTGGCGTACACTCTACAGATACCTCTTCTCTCCCTTCGATTTTACAATCTACTTTAATATATACTTCCAATCTTTACGATTACTCTTCTACTCTTTATGTTCACATAAATAGATAAAGACGTTACCGACACTTATAATAGTATATAAATTAAACGTATAATAAAAACTCGTAATGATAGATTTCAAATTTAAGTTCGATTTATTACAATCATTAGTTGAAAATTAAAATTATAATGTTGACAACGTTAACTTGGACAAGATTTAAAATAGAAGGATTAAATTCAATCAACGGTAGTATATTCAAATTTGACACTAATGAACAAATAAAATTAGATTCGATTATTTAAAGCTTAAACTAAACGATTAAAAAAAACTTTCACTCAATAAAGTAAAGAAAAGTAAATCATAATGAAGGTGTATGGTTAAGGTTATATGTAACCCTAACCCTAATTAAAACAACCCAAAACCTTACGTTAAAACAGTTATATGAGATATTGTAACATTTTTCCAACATAATAGGTAATATAGCCTATAGGTGTGTGCTCTTCACTATGAGAAAAACATTGGGATTTGACGAATAATTATCCAAAACTCGTAACAATATAGATAGGTTGTCAGTAGTTTAGAATAGTTGATATTCGCTTTATCGCTAAAGTATTCGTGTACGGACTTGAAGTCTGTATAATAAGTACTTTCTTAACCTGTTAAGCAAACACACAAGGTACAACACTTTCAACCCACCCACAAACCACACTTGTATCCAAAGTTTTGATACATTGTTACAATCAAAGTGCGTTCCTTATAAGCAGTATCACTCCTTCCCTTATCTCATACTGTGTATGCCAGCCCAGGTGAAAATAGAAGGATTAAATTTAACTAATGGTAGTATATTCAAATTCAACACTGTTAAACTAATAAAAATAGATTTAATTATTTCAGGGCTAAAATAAATGATAAAAACCAACTTTCATTTAATAAAGTAAATGAAACTAAATCGTAATCAAGGTATATGGTTGAGGTTATATATAACCTTAACCTTGATCAAAATAACCTTAAGCCTTACGTCAAAACTGCTATATGAAATATTATTGTTGGTAGGCCTTAGACGTTGCAAAGTTGTCGATTCGATTGATCGAAGTAACAGTAGTATTGCGTGGTCAGATGGTGCATGTATTGTTCTAGGTTTGGCAAACCGCTAGCCGGTTTGCACTGTAATTTGTATGGCTAATTGCTTGGCCCATGCCCTAGAGTAAAGTACAGCGTATTGCACTCGACTTAAACTCAATACGGTAAGTCCGCACAAAACAATACACTCAACTTATAGTACAGTTAATTTTACTGTAAGTAAAGTTGACCTACTTTATTATATATAATACTATTCCAACACTAGTGGCTTTTATTTAGTTTGTATGCGTATACGCTAGTGGGCTGACCAATTTTTTTCCAGTTAAAGCTGAACAGCGGCCATATACCTCCTATCAATTCCAATTGACTTCCATATTATATTACATTCAATTAAATGAAAACTAACCCTATTTAGCCTTAATTGTTTTACCGTTCCGAGGTTCGAGTTTATCGACTTCTACAAAAGGTTTTTTCGTTATAATTTTTCGTAAGCCTTTACTTTAACTATACCACTTAAATAAATTACCATCGTAACTTTCACTTTCCTAGCAGTCCTTTAGTTTGTCATTACGTGATTTGGGATTTTCGGGTAGCTGGTTAACATAATCCTTAATAAGTATAATTAGTTTATTATAATTTACAAACCTTTCTAAGGTTTTATTTAGCGTAGCCTTTGTTATAGCATTTGCAGGATTATCTTCGCTATCGATTTATCGGAACTTTTCAATTTCTCTTTTTTCGTAGGTTTCATGGAGTTTTATTACGTCAATTATCAGGAGTTTTTTACTAATGGTTTCGAACTTTAAAACGTAGTTGAAAAGGCTTTTTAAACCGATATAAATCACCACCAGAATAGGAAAAATCCGTAGCTACTTAGTAATATAGTTAAAGGATTAATATAATGTTGTATTTACTTTAAAACCCGTTGGTATACCGTAAACCTCCTAAGCTAATATATTTCGTGTAATCCTAATATACTTAACGAAGGCTTAGTAAATTATATTACCTATAATATTAAACTGATCTTCCCACTTATATTTGTTAACGAAAGTTATTAAAAAGTCGATTTATAAAGAAAAATCGGTGTTATATACAAAGGAACCATCCGTAAAAATGATTATCTTGGCCTTTAAAATGTCGGTTAATACTATGTTAATTTCGCGATCCAGTGTTCGAATTTACTATTTCAACATTTTATTTAGTTGAATTAAAGTCTTTATCCATTAGTATTTATACTTATGCCGTAATAGATAAATCGTAAAAGGCTTCCGGTTAATAAAAGGTAATAATATAGCTACCCAGTATATGTTATTCCAAGTATCGTTTAGCCTTAGCTTTATTAATCTTATCGATTATGGTAAAAATAGCACACTAATCCTTCTAACAAAATCTAAAACCGGTATTAATATTAAACGTACGAATTAACGATTTATTAAAGTCGAAATGGATGTTTTTCGTTCATATCGTTATCGTTTTATAATTCTTAAACTTGGAGTTTTCAATCACTTTTTTTTTTAATGTCATAAAGCTAATAGTTTTGACAAAAAGGGTATCTTTAGCTTATATACTTACCAAGCCAAATTCCTTTTTTTATATTATTAATAAGTACGGATAGTGTATTAAAAACTTTATCGTTAGTTGTAATTTAAAATATGACTGGTGAGTTAAAAACTAGTGGACGTTTATTTTTACTTATTCGTATAGTGGCTTAATATAACGCATTACCACACCTAAAAAGTATATGCTACGAAGTGAATCCATTATAAATCCGTTATTCATTATATATAGGTTTACGTAATATTACGACTATTAAATATAAATTTTTCTTTCATTTTAGTTAATAAACTCGTTATTAGGTAAATTATTAAATATTAGTTAATTTTTTAAATTGTTTACTATTACGTAAGGATTTAATTTTTACATTTATCGCCGTATCCTTAAACGATTAGTTGTAACTTTTTGTATGATCGCCCCGTGGTTTTACCTTTAACCTCGTAAATAATACTCGACTGAAAAATTATAACATTAAGGTTTTAAAGGTTAAAGTCTGTTTTCGATATAAACTATATAATACCTTGAATTAGTAAACCGTCGATTTCGATTTTATTTCTTTTTTTAAAAGGTTTACCGAAAGTTTTAATAATTCTTTAATTATTAAGCTTTATTGCTAAATATTCGTTATTCTTTTCTCTTTTTCTTGCCTAATTAGTATTGTAAATACGACCCGGTATATATTTTCACTTTTAAATATTTCCTTTATTTACGTGTTGTCCACGTTCGCGACGTTTAATTCACTTATTAATAACCTGTAAAGGCGATTTATATTAACTCGATAGTTTGATTGAAGGGTTTTTATCGTTAATGGCTTTAATATAAAGCTTAAACTGAGTGCTCTAGAAGGATATAGGACCATTAGTAATTTTAACAACTATTTTAAAGTTCGCTATACTTAATATCTTATATAACTCCTTTTATTTACCCGTTTTTCGCTATACGAAAACTTTACTCTATAATAGTAAAGTAAATTAGTCAATTGTTATAGGCTATTTTTTGATATTAAGGGTATTATTAATTTAGCAACGTGCCGAATTTTCCGTATTTTCCCTAATATTTTATTATAGGCCGTAATACGTTTTTAGGTACTTACCAAAGGCAGAAATTTACTCGTTAAACGTAAATACGCTTTAAAGACTAATAACATTAATACTAGGCTGTCAGTACCTATAGTATCGTTTAAGCCGTTTACTACCATTTGTAAAACTTCTAATTTTTAACATAAGAATATTATACGTTTGGCTAAGTAAGGCGTATGCCCTTTTAACTTTCCTAATACTTTAGTAGGATTTTATAGGTATTTGTTTATATTAAATATCTATTATTTCAATATTCTCCTAAAATTTCGCCGCCGAAAAGTTGGTATCGATATTATAAATGACAACGTTAAGTGGACCCAAGTACGTGTTAATTTACAATATCCTTAAAGTTTCCCACGTATTTTTTTGTTAAAAACAACTTAAAAAATTTAGCCCCGTAAAAAAAAGTTATTAAATTAACGACAATAATGATGGGCTTATTATCTAAGTAAAACACATTAATAAAAAAATCGTAGTTAAAGTTTTTGTCGTTTTTTAATGTAACTTTAAATTCTCGAGGGTTTAGATATACGTTTAGTAGTAATAATAAAGCTTATTGATAACTTTTAAGGTAAAATATTTTTTATCGTCATATCATACGGACTCTATGACTTTATATAATTTGTTAATAGCTGGTTAGTCAAAACGCCGGTATAATTAACGTATTTTCGACTTCGTTAAGTTTAATATTATTACCATTAAGTCTTAATGGTAAAACCATAAATACCTTTGTTTAAAGGCAAGTGGAAACCTTAAGTTATTTTTAACTATCTAATCTATGTTAAGGTTAACGTTAAGACTAAAAGGTTTTATATCTTTTAAGTAAAGTAAAAAAAGGGAAGGGGATTTGAAAATATAGAACGTAATCGCTTTTATGATAGTTTGAATTACCGTTATTTTTAATAACAATAGTTATTCGCCTAAGTTAAAGTTACCTTTAGATTTGCTAATATATTAACAGTTAATTTAATAGCTGTAGTGTTTTGCTTTCGTAATATTACATATTACGAATAACCATTTATTAAGTACCTTATCGTTTTAGTATCTGATATCATACCTTAAAACGTATAATTCGCGTAACGATTACGAAGGTTAAAGGAATATAAGGGGTTAAAGGTATAATTAAAATAAAGGAAAGGGTTTTTACCACCTAAACGGTATAAAAAAACATAGTCAGCTAATTACTAAACCACCGTATTAAAAGTAGTGTTTTTGTTGGAACAGTATTGCAATAGTATTGCATGCAGTGCAGTAGATCAACTTTACTTGCAGTAAAGATGACCTTATTGCAAGTGTATTTCTTTGTGCGGACTTACTGCATTGGGTGTAAGTTGAGTGCAGTACGCTACACTTCACTTTAGGGCACAGGCCAAGCAATTGACTATACAAATTACAGTTCAGACCAGCTAGCGGTCTGACAAACCTAGAATAATACAACCACTATCTGACTACTGTAATACTACTATTACTTCGAAAAAAACTATTTGAATCGACAAAGTTATAGCGTCTAAGGCTTACCAATACTGATCAGTGTTTATTAGATTAAGCACAAATTAGCCAAGTAGAAAAAGAAAGCTACTTTTCGGTTACGCTTTGTTTGGAAAGGTAGAGGAAATGTTTTTGTAAAGGGCCCCTATACGCTGTGCAGTTGTTCGTGGCAGAAATTAGGGAAGACTTATAAGCTGTGCAATTGTTCGCGGTAGTCTATAAGTAAGAGACGGTATCGCTACTCGAAAACACCAAGAAATCTTTATAAATCTTTCTTAAAGACGTTGAAATTGACTGTCAAAAGTCTTAACGTACGGCAAGTTAGAAACCAGCTAAGTTAATACTACTGCGGGTGCTACTATTATATAAAAACGACTAAGTCCCTACGCCAAATAACAAACAACTTTTATTACCAATAACGATCTTCGACCTTACTTCCTACACCAAACCTTTACCCTACTTCAATCTTTTTACTTCCTACTCTACGTTAATCGTTAAATTCACTACTCTGAGCGAAAACACCAAATCGTGCTAAGAAAGTCACGTCGCGTGACTTTATGTTGAAACGCCAAGTCTACACACCTAAGATCATTATGTCTTTCGCCTTATACGCCTATGAAAATGGCTTGTGCCAACGCCTAGTTGGAAACTATCACCAATCCTGTCAGAAAGAAGGCAATCAGGGCCCTCGGAATCATTTTCTAAAAGTATTACGACGAAAATCTCCAGTTTACCGAAGCTACTGAAAACTTTATCCTAAAGTACCTAACCAACGTCATCGGCCAATTCATTCTCGATACAAACACTACTAGAACCTATCTTAGACCCCTAGCCCTTAACGATTTTCAAAAATGGTTCTGAGACTGGAATTTAAATATGTGTAAAAAGGCGGAAAATCAGGCAAAAATAAGGTTGAAGATTAACCTGGTAAATCAAGGTATTAAAATTCAGGCGAAAAGAGGGAAGAAACGTATTTTGACTAAACTACTTTACGAATACGCCACGGATGAAAACCTTCAATAGACCCTAGTTAAAGGCAAAGATGTTACTAGTAACAGTAATCCATAGCGATCATATATACGTTCGTAAGGACCTATCTAAAAGGAATTAGTGGATTTACACCCTTTGAACCCTTAAATTTACCAGTCTATTAAGTAGAAACCTTGTCGGACCCCTTAACACCAAAAAGATTATCACCAACCTTTCCACGGCGGATACCACTAGGTCTATTCCTCCCAAACTTATTAATACGTCCAGTTTTAATAGCCAAGTTAAAAAAAACCGAATTTACACGTAAGTATATTATAGGTACGACTTCTGGCTTTTTCTCTTTAAACTCGACTAAAAATAACTATCCTATCCACCAATACCAATAACAACCTTAATTTTTGGGCCCGGTTAAGTGAAAAAGGTCTTTACGACCAGTATATTACACTTCCCCCTTGACGCGTCTTTATGAAGAATATAGATTATACGGCAATTACCACGTTCGTTAAGATCTAAAAAGGTAAAGAAAAGTATAACAGTAAGCTGTATAATCTTTTCGACGTTAGGTTACGCCCATTTCTTGATATTTACCGCTAAATAAAAGTTAAATTACCAGGTTTTTACTCTTCATTTCCTAATATCCTTACCAGTTAAGCCAAGGATTACTACCTCTGATACTTTACAAATTATATATCTTTTTGCTTAATTTACGATGATATAAAAGGCTATTTCAAATACGATGTTAACCTCGTCCAATACTATACAGATTGAAACATTATCAAGTGGTTTTATATATTAAATTATAAACAAGATTAGGAAAGCAAAATAGACTTTTCAAATTATATATTCGATAAACTGATAATTTTCTAACAGGTAATAGGGAACGTGGGAGCTGGCGAAGGTACCTTATGCCAGCAGGTCCAGTAAGTAGTTACGGCCCATAAGGAGTTCTAATACGCCTTGCAATACCTTAATTCCACTTGCGAAGGGTTTTTTGACTAACTCCGTTCTTCGCTCACAACAGTAACTACTAGAGTCTTCAGCTCGATTAATATATACTTACAAGCTCCGGAATTTAATAACAAAAAAGGTACTTTTAATTCATACTACATTAATCGAAGGTATGGACGACTCGACAAGTACAGTAAATAAAAAGTCCGGACCTCTACCTATAAAAATGGGTATTTATCCTTTTCAAAACCTTTAAGTCGGCTAAGAAAATTTAACTCAAACGCCAAGAAATATTAGATTTTCGGCAAACAGGGCTATTGGTTAATACGCTACATTGCCGCCGAACATGATGTAAAACAGAATATATACGACACGTAGTACCCCTTTACTTTAAAATAGTATTATATAGAACGTATTACGTAATTTAAAGGAATTAAAGTTGAAAAGAAGGAAAATAAGCCAAAAGCTATCGGTTAACACGAAGATACTAGCACTAATACCAGTATTAGCCCGGAAGCCACGTAATAACTAACTGACTACGTATTTTTGTATCGCCGTACAGGTAAACCCCCCTAACGCCATTATAATAATAAAGGCTTTAGCCCTATATAAATCTTTACTATTTAAAACCGGTACATAGAGCAAATCTTTTAGGGGATTATACCAGATACGGGGTTAACACGGTACTTAATAGGAGGCTATTCGTAGTATATCGTGTTGCGGAGGGATACGGATACTGCTAAAAAACTTAACCACTAAGATACTAATAAGGCCAAAGTTGGTTTTAGCCTTAGGAAAAAGATATCTTCACTAGGATCGACGATACTAAAGATTATTTTTAGCCCTATTTTTTTTATATTTTGAAATCCCTTACGCATTTC
Organism: Anisogramma anomala; assembly: GCA_038502455.1. NCBI lineage: Eukaryota > Fungi > Ascomycota > Sordariomycetes > Diaporthales > Gnomoniaceae > Anisogramma > Anisogramma anomala. The sequence continues at coordinate 1,672,415 of JASMMZ010000005.1, read as the reverse complement.
CTCCTTTGCCTTAAAGATATAAAAAACCTCGTTATTAACGTTAATATTTAGATTAATAAACCGATACATATTAAAGCCAGCAAAATATTTTTAATTAACTTTAAATAGGAGCATCTCTGGTTTTGTCTTCAAGGACTAAAAGTAGTAATATTAAACCTAACGGAGGTAAAACTTCGTTGATTACATTGTAGATTTAACTACCCGGAAACTAATAGGCTTTATAAGGTTTTAAAGGCAATTAGTTACAAAAATGTGGATTTGTTAGTATTAAAGGTAATGAAACGCTTTTACCAATATTACTAAATATACTCTCAAGCTCTTTTAATGTTTAAGTTTAAATTAAAAGAAGATTAAGACTTTAATTCGGAAATCTTCGTAAACATTTCTTATTTAGACGGAAAGCCAATACTATACGTCGTAGATTCCGCTACGGCTTTTCACGGTATTAAGTTCCTTAAAACTATTACGGCAGAGGAAATATGAGAATATTACGAATTTTGTAAATTAATATATACCTTATTTTACTAAATGTATTAGTTTATGATACCGATACTAACTTTGCTACAATAGAGTTTCAAGCTAATGTAAAATTAATAGGGATTTAATATAAATAAGTTCTTATAAAAGCTTACGGGGGTATTAGTAAGGTAAAAAAAGTATACATACTCCTACGAAGGGCTTATAATATCCTAATATTGGAAATAGAAAGCTTTACAAATTAAGAGGTACGTTTTTAAATAGCGGTGAAAGGTCTTAACGATACTTTTAGCTCTAATCGACTTATACTAATTTTACTGGTATTTAGAGTTTACCCACGTATAATAGTTGGATCGCTACCCTCGTCAAGCACTTAAAAGCATGTTATAACATATAAAAAAGTATTAAAGGAACTGAAAAATAAATCGGCACGCCGCTAGATTAATAATACCTATAATACTAAAAACGTACATTTAACAACAAATGTACTTTTACTTCCCCTTTAAAGTAAAGTCCTTACGTAACGTAAGTCAGGAAAATGAGATGGGCCGTACGAGATCTTAAGTATTACTAACTTAAACGTGGTGGTTAAAATTACTAACGGTCCCGTAACTTTTAGAGCTATATAAGTTAAGCTATACAAAAAAAACCTTAAATTTAATGAAAGTTCTAACGTCGATAACTCTCGAGCCGACTATTAACAAGCCTATATATCGTCGATGGCATGAAAAACTACCCAAAAGGAGGATATATATTAAAAAGTATGAAGATAAAGATTACAAGCATGACAGGGAGAATGCAACATCGTAGGTATCTTAAAAGGAAAAGTCTGACGGAAAACTTACCCTTAAGCTACGCGCCGAAAGCATTATTAATACACTTGGCAAGCCTTTTAAGGAAAGTAATCAAGTGGAAATTAACGATCTCCTATTATTGGGGATGATATAGTTTAAATCGTTAACGTAATTTAAAGGGCAAAATATCACTATCTTTAAGTCTAGAATAGTTTACGAGGTTTAAGGCAAAACCACGGACCGGCTGTACGAAAAGTTAAGGCTAATAGCCCAAAGATACGGTAATAAAGGTAAGGACTAAATCCTCATTTAATCGCCTACAATCCAGAAGATTAGCCAACTTTTGATCGTTTCCATTGTTTCCAGTATAACTGCTAGCGAAAAGGGTCAATTCACATTTAATAGCCGGGATATTACATAAACGTATACGTAATCTGCCACCAATTTTCAACGGATTGTATTGTTGAAACTACCATAAAATCTAAGGGATAAGTTTCTGGCTGGCAAGATAATATACTATATTAAATCTTTATACAAACTAACTAAAGCTAGTGTCGACTAGTTTTCAACATATCAAGTACCCTTTAAAAATAGGCTAGGCATAAAAACTTTAATATTTAACCCGTACCTATTAATTACAAAGGGTAAAGATTTTAGTATCGTAAATATATAAACTAACGATACCCTTTCCCTCGGTAATGCTGGATTTATGGTGGCGAAATAACGTATTATCGAAAAGTTAAGCCTTTGAAAGTGTAAGCCAATCGAAACGTTAGCTGAAAGCATAAAAATTAACTTTAACAAATCGTTACTCCGTATATATAGTGTTAAGTCTAAAAACGGCATTTATATTAACCTATATTAAAAGAGGTAGCCACGAGCCTGAAGATTATCAATAAGGCTAACGAAGTAAAGGTATAGAAATACCTGGAGCAAAGGGCTCATGTAGCCCATATAGCTACGTTATATTAACCGAAAGTATCGTACAACCCTTCCATTACGACATAAGTATAGGACCCGTAGGAAGAAAACTTTAATAAGCTAAATAAGCGGATTTAGTGGTAAATAAACCATGTGGAAAGAGGAATTAATATAGTTTTTATGAATCTGACGAAAGCGAAGCTAATGATCTTTACGGACGGATTATCAATTAACAATACTAACCTAATATCGAAAATCGGCCTTTTAATAATATTTGTTAACGAGAATGGGTCTAAAAAACAGTTTACGATTACCAGGAACCTCATATATTGGACATTTATCAAGTACAAACGCGTAACTCGAAACCTATTAGCTTTTAAAGTTTACAGCAAAATATCAGGCTTTAATATCGGCATAATAATTAACGACACATTAAGGATGATTATCGAATAACTGGATTCTTCATCGATACCTGTGGTAATATATACCGATTCCCAGAACCTTTACGAATACCTATTGAAACTAGGTACGACTAATGAAAAACGTTTGGTAATAAACGTAATAACGTTAAAAAAGGTATACGAAGCTTGGGAAATCGATGAATTTCGGTAAATTAACGGCAAAAATAATCTTTCCGATACCATTACCAAGGCTACGCCTAATAACGCCTTAAAAAGGTTTGTGGATAGCGATACGCTAACCATACGAATCGAGGGATACGTGGATCGCCCAGTACGTAACGTGAAGGATTGCCCTAGAAAACCGGAAAACCGCCAGGGTGGCGATGGCAATAGCTTGAACTACTGGCAAAGGGTACGTAAGTGATGACGTACTTGATTTGCGTAAGTTTGTGACAAAGGATCTATGCACGGGATTTAAGGAACGAAGACCTTGGAAGGATGGAGCAAAAAGGCCACAAGGGGCTGTAATTGAGGTTGTTTCCAGTACAGATTGATCGGAATTGACAGGGGTCTGGCCTGTTGTTGGCTCGTAGATTGAGGAGGGATTTCAGAGGTTGCCACTAATTAATGGCAAGCCACGCTGGCGTGCAGACACAAAACAAAAAGCCGCTAGTGTTGGAACAGTATTACAATAGTATTGCATGTAGTGCAGTAGGTTAACTTTACTTGTACTAAAGTTGACCGTATTACAAGTGTATTGCTTTGTGCGGACTTACCGTATTAGGTGTAAGTCGAGTGTAGTACGCTGAACTTCACTCTAGGGCACGGGCCAAGAAATTGGTTATACAAATTACAGTGCAGACCGGCTAGCGGTCTGCCAAACCTAAAACAATACAACCACCATCTGACTACTGCAATACTATTGTTACTTTGAAAAAGACCATTATAATCGACAACGTTGCAACGTTTAAGGCCTACCAACAGTTTTCGTATTATTTAATTTATTCAAAAACGTTAACAACGTTCATTTGCTTATTGCTTTTAACGTTAACAACTTAATTTACATAATTTTATTTTGAAATAATCAGGTAATGGATGTGATACGTTGTTCCCCTATTATTACATTCGACGGGAGGGGTAACGAGTTGATTAATAATTAACTTTACTATAAATCTAATATCTTTTGTTATTATTACGACGATAGTGTTTACGATTAATAGGTTCGCCTAAATTTTGTTAACGTTAATGTGAGTGTTATTTCCAATTTGGGCTGAAGTTCATAAGTCTAATCTTAAGCGTTGTAGGCGCCTATATTTACAGTTAACGTATTTAATTACCGTAAAGTCTTTTTCATTTACGTTAAGGAAGTTATCGGCTTGGAAATATATACCGAGCGAGTTTGGTATACGTGGTATTACGATAGTAAACGAAAAACTTAATTAACTAAAAAAGCCTTTACAGGTGATATCTAGACATTGTAAGGTATATTCGAATTTACTAACGCTTGTAATAATTACCCGTAACTGTTTACGAAGTATACCTTCGCTAACTTGAGCCTTTTCTATTAACTTTTAACATATTATTAGCTTACTAAGCATTTAATTAAAAATATCTATTAATGATTTCTTTGGTTTTTCTTTATTATTATTGTAATTTATTAAGTAGTAGCCTAATTTATATAATATTACGTAAGGTAAACGTTGTATTCAAAGTGATTTTTTATACTATCGTAAATTTCACGAAACGTGATAACACTTGTTGAAAAGGTTAAGTAATAATCTTTGACATAACTTGAAAGGATTTTAGAAAATAATAAGTAAAAACCAAGAGATAAAACTTCTATTTACCTATAAATATTTAACAAGGGTATTATTTTAGTATCGAAAAGGTTATAAAGTTTTCCATTATATTTTTTTTGTTAATTAAAATATTATTGAAGTCCGTTATTAATTTATAGTTAATATTAATTATTTTAATAGGTTCTAGAAAAAGGTAGCGATAATTATTTTAAGTTTAATTAATGTTTTTAACAGTTTAAATTTTAAAGGTTTCGAGGCCTAGTATTAAGGGTAATTACCAATCGTCTAACCTAAAGGGTAAAGTCTTATAATAGGATTTATAATCGGCTTTCGTACGTCAATAAGTTTAAAAGGAAAAGGGTTTTGAGGGTTTTAACGATGGAATTACTAAAGAAAGATAATTATTTAAAGGTTTAAAAAAGCCCAACCATTTTATTTAATTGATTAATATAAAACATCAATATTAATACCTTTGGCCGCGTTGGTGGCCTTTGCCTCGCGTGTTTTTCCGCCGTTAAGGGCATATTCCACGCTATTATATAGTAGTATTAAACCGTTGAACAAGTTAATAGGTTTTTTATCATTAATGCGTAAAAAGGCTTAACTTAGTTAAGGTTAAAGGGGAGGTTCTTTAGATCGTATATAAGGGAGTTAAGGTTCATTAACAACCTTTTTTTTAAACCGTAGTATTGGTAGGCCTTAGATATTGCAAAGTTGTCGATTCGATTAGTCGAAGTAACAGTAGTATTGTGTGGTCAGATGGTGGATGTATTGTTTTAGGTTTGGCAGACCGCTAGCTGGTCTGCACTGTAATTTGTATGGCCAATTGCTTGGCTCGTACCCTAGAATAAAGTGTAGCATACTGCACTCGACTTACACCCAATGTGGTAAGTCTCCACAAAGCAATACACTTGCAGTACAGTCAATTTTACTTTAAGTAAAGTTGACTTACTATACTATATGTAATATTATTCTAATATTGGCGGCTTTTTAGTTTGTGCGTGCACGCCAGTGTGGCTGACCAATCTTTTCCGGTTACCGTCGAATTGTCTCCTCATCAACTGGCTAGACCCCTGTTAATTCCAGTTGACTTCCACATTGAATTGTACCCAAATTGACCCTATTTGATCTTAATTGCTCCATTGTTCCGAGGTCCGAGTTCATTAACTCCCACAAAAAGTTTTTCTGCTACAAGTCTTTGCAGGCCTTTACTTCAACTATATCAGTTAAATAGATTACCTTTATCAATCCCCTGGCAATTTTTCAGTTTGCTAGCATATCCCTGTTCGCCGTCACGTGAATTGGGCTTTCCTGGCGGCTTATTTACGTAGCCCTCGATATGTATGGTTAGCTTGTTGCTGTCCACAAACCTTTTTAGTGCTTTATTTGGCGTGGTCTTCGTTATAGCATTTGCAGTATTATTTTCGCCATCGATTTATCGGAACTCTTTTATCTCCTTTCCTTCATAGGCTTCACGGAGTGCCATTACGTCGATTATCAAGCGTTTTTCACTGGTGGTTCCGAGTTTTGATAGGCATTTGAAGAGGCTTTTCGAATTGGTACAGATTATTAGCAGAATAGAAGGAATCCGTAACTGCCTAGTGATGTGGTTGAGGGTCTCCCATAACGCTATATCAACGTTAAAGTGCGTTATTATACCGTAGACCTCCGAAGCCAGCACGTTTCATGTAATCTTTTTGTACTTGACGGAGGTTTAGTGGATTAGGTTTCCAGTGATGTTAAACTAATCTTTCTGCCTATATTTATTAATAAGGGTTATTAGGAAGCCTATTTGTGAAGACAAGTCGGTGTTGTTTGTAAAGGACCCGTTCGTGAAGATTATTAGCTTGGCTTTTGAGAGGTCGATTAGCATTATATTAATTTCGCGGTTCAGGTTTCGTATTTGCTACTTTAACTTCTTATTTAGTCGATTAACGTCTTTATCCGTTGGTGTTTTTGTTTGTGTTGCAATGGATAAATCGTATGAGGTATCCGGTTAATATAGAGTGGAAATATAACTACCCTGTATACGCTGTTTTAAGTACCTTTGAGCTTTGGCATCGGTAGTTTTGTCGATTATGGTTAAAATAGCACCCTGGCCCTTTTAACGAAAGCTTGGACTGGTATTAATATTAAGTATGCGGATTGACGATTCATTAAAGTTAAGTTGGTTGTTTTCCGTTTACTTTGTCACCGGCTTATAATTCCAAAACTTTAAGTCCTTGATCGTTTATTGTTCCTATGTTATAAAGCTAACTATTCCAACGAAAAGGGTATCGTTAGTTTATATACCTACTATGTCGAAGTCCTTCTTTTGCGTTACCAACAAGCACGGATTGTATGTTAAAAACTTTATCGCTAGTCGAGACTTAAAGTGCGATTGGTAGGTTAGGAACCAGTGGACGCTTGTTTTAGCTAGTTTATACAGTAGTTTGATACACCGTATTACCGTTTCTAGTGGGTAAATAGCATAAAATTCCTATAATAGCTTTAATAGTACAATCCGCTGTAAATCTGTTATTAACTATATGTAGTCTTACGTATTATCGGCTATTATGTGTAAACTTACCTTTAGTCCTAGCTAGAAAATTTGCTGTTAGGGTAACTACCAAGCGCTGGTTGATTTTCTAAATCGTTGGTGATTTCATGAGGATCAAGTCTTTACCTTTATCGCCGTATCTTTAAGTAATTAACCGTGAATTTTTATATGACCGCCCCATAGTCTTTCTTTTAACCTCGTGAATAATCCTCGACTTAAAAATAGTGACATTTGGGTCTTAAAGGTTAAAGTTAGCCTTCGGTACAAATTGTACTATACTTTGGGTTAACAGGCCATCGATTTCAACTTTGTCGTTTTTCTTAAAAGGTTTGCAGGAATCTTTGATAATCTTTTGTGTCTTAAGCTTTATTTCCAATTCTTCGTTATTATTTTCTTTTTTTGTTCACCTAAGTATTATTATTAATACGGCCCGGTGTGTATTTTTCCTCTTTTACATCCTTTTTTTCAGGGGTCATCCGCATCGGCGGCGCTTTATCGGCTCGTTAATAATGGGTAGAGGAGGTTTGTATTAGCTCGTTCGTTTTGCTTGTAAAGATTGAGGGTCTTTATCGTTAGTAGCCCTAATGTAAGGCTTAAACTGGGTAATCCGAAAAGACATAGGGTTTTTAATAGTTTTAACAATTATTTTATAGTGTTAAAGTAAGTACGTTGGTTATTATAGGCCCGTTTTCGGTGTTAAGGGTATTATTGACTTTGCGGCCTGCCTATTCTCTTAACAGTTCCTTTAAAACTTTTCTGTAAGCTGTGGCACATTTTTAAGTACTTGCTGAGGGCGGAGATTCACTTGTTAGGCGTGGGTACGCTCTAAAGATCAGTAGTGTTGGCACCATGCCGTTAGGACCTATAGTGTTATTAAGGCCTTTTATTTCCATTTTTAGGCGTGCCTCCGAATCTGTAAAGCTTTCAATTTCCAGCGTAATGATGCTATATACTCGGCGATGTAGGGTGTATGATCTTTTAACTTTTTCAATGCTTCAATAGGCTTTTACAGGTACCTATTTACATTAAATACCTATTATCTTAATATTTTCTTAGGACTTTGTCGCCGTAAAGTTGGTACCAGTATCGTGGACAACGATGTTAGGTGGTTGACCCAAATACGTATTAATCCATAGTATCCTTAATGTTTCCTACGTATCCTTTGTCGAAAAGAACTTTATAAACTTGGCTTCGTGGAAAAAGGTTGCGAATTTAACGACGTGTAAAATAGGTTTGTTATTTAAGTAAAATATATTAATAAAGATTTTACAGTTAAATTACTTATCGTTGTTTAGTATAAAATTAAATTTTGGGGGGGCTTAGGTATATGTTTGGTAGTAGTAGTAAAGCCTTTTAATGGATTTTAGGGTAAAGTATCCCACATCGTTATGCCTTATAGATTTTAGAACTTTATACAATTTTTTAACATCTGGGTAGTTAAAACGCCTATGTAGTTAACTTATTCCCGGCTCCGCTAGATTTAACACCACTGCTTCCGGACCTTAAAAATAAAATTATAGGTACCTCCACTTAAAGTCGAGTGGAAACTTTTAGCATTTTTTAACCAGTTCGTCTGCGTTAACGTTCAAGTCGATTCCGAGAGTTTTTATATCTTTTAAGTAAAGTAAAAAAGGGGTAGGGGACTTAAGAATGTGAAATGTGATTACTTTTATAATAGTTTGAATTACCATTGTCTTTAGTGACGATAGTTGTTCTTTTAGGTTAAATTTAACTTTAGCCTTACTAGTATCATAACGATTAATTTCTATGGTTGTAGTGCTTTCCCTCTGCAGTATTATATATTACGAATAGCCTTTTGTTAAGTACTTTTCCACCCTAGTATCTGGTATAATACCCTTAAATATATGATCCGTATAACGATTACGGAGGTTGAAGGCATGTAAGAGATCAGGGGCGTAGTTAGAGCTAAGGTAAAGGTTTTTGCCCCCTAAACGGTATAAGAAGATACAGTCAACTAGTCACTGGGTTACTATGTTAAAAGTAGTATCTTTGTGCCACTTGATTTGTTTGGGGGCGTTGGTGGTATTAGTTAGCTCGTTGCCTTTAGCATTTGCCACCTGGTTTAAGTAATTTTGTTTCAAAATAATAGGGTAGTGGACGTGGTACATTACATTTCTATTGTTACGTTCGGTGGGAAGATAGCGAGTTGACTAACAGCCAGCTTTACTATAGATCTAATATCTCTTATTATTATTACGACGATATTGTTTGCGGTTAATAGGTCCGCTTAGATTTTAATAGCGCTAGCGTGTGTGTTGTTTTCAGTCCTAGGCTGAGGTTGATAGGCCTGTCCTTAGGCGTTGTTGGCGTTTACATTTGCGGTCAACGTAATTAACTACCGTAAGGTCTTTTTTATCTACGTTAAGGAAGCTGCCGGTTTGAGAATATATACCGAGCGAGTTTGGTGTACGTACTATTACGGTGGTAAACGAGGAGCGTAGCTGGCTAAAAATGCCTTTATAGGTGTTATTTAGGCGTTATAGGGCGTATTCTAACTTATTAACGCCCGTAATAACTACCCGTACCTATTCGCGAAGTGTGGTTTTACTAGCGTAGGCCTTTCCTATTGCCTTTTAACTTATTATTAACTTGTCCATTTAATTAAGAATATCTATCGGTAATTCCTCCTTTTTCTTTTTTTCTATTTTTGTAATTTACCGTATGATAGCTTAGTTTGTATGGTATTGCGTAAGGTGGACGTCGTATTCGAAGTAGCTCTTTATGACATTATAGATCTCGCAGAATGTTATGGTGTTAGTTAAAAAAGTTAGGTAGTAGTCCTTAGTATAACTCGTAAGGATTCTGTGGAATAGTAAGTGAAAACCAGAAGGTGGGACCTCTATTTACTTTTGAATATTTAGAAAAGGTATTATCTTAGTATTAAAAAGGTTATAAGGCTTCCAGTTATACTTTTTTATGTTATCTTAAATTTTGGCGAAATCCGTTATTAACTTGTAATTAACGTTAACCATTTTAACAGGTTGTAGGGGAAGGTCACGATAGTTATCTTAGGCTTAATTGGTATTTTTTAGCGATTTAAATCTTAAAGGTTTCGAAACCCGGTATTAAGGGTAATTACTAGTCGCCTGGCTCGAGGGGTAAATTCCTGTAGTAAAACCTGTGGTAGGTTCTCACGCGTAGGTATATTTAAAATAAAATGGATTTTAAGGGTTTTTACGGTAGATTTGCTAAGGGACGATAGGTAATCAAAGGTTTTGAGAAGCTTGGCGATCTTGTTTAATTAACTAGTGTAAAGCGCTAAAGTCAATAACTTTAGCCGCGTTAGCAACTGTTACTTTACGCATTCTATTACTATTAAGGGCGTATTCCATGTTATTACTTGCTGGTATTAAATTTCCGAGTAAATTAATAGGTTTTTTATCACTAGCGCATAAAAAGTTTTAACTTCGCTAAGGATAAGTTGGGAGTCTTTTAAAACGTGTCTATAGGCGTTAGAATCCATTAACGCCTTTCCCTTTTTCTTAAGGGTTTTGAAGATTAGGGTTTTAAGGGAGTTTTTAAAGCTAGGTTAGGTCGACAAGTTTTTACGTTAATTTCGTAATACTTTTTAATAGTATGTAGACTTTTTGCCGTTTAAATTCGGTTTTAACCCTTAAATTAACCCTTTTTAGACTATGTTTTACATATTAATAGTTTAGTTGTCGAAAAGGTTACGGAAGTTGTTATAAACGTGGTTAAGGTTTTTAGTGTTATTATATTCAACGATGTAATAGCCGATAAAGTTGGTAAGGTGTTTTTCCGTTTATTTTTCGTTAATATTTAGCGCCCAAAGGTTTTCATCGTAAAACTTGGTAAAAGCAGCTCCGAGGGCGTTAATTCCCTTTCAAATTTTTTGAGTAGGTGTTATCTTAAGATTTAGGGCGATATAGGACTTAGTAAGGCGTGTATGGTGAAGGATTTAGTAATCTTGAACGTAGGGACTTGGTTTTTTGGCGTGAAGTCGTATGGGAACTTGGCGACTTGGTAGCTTAGTATGAGGTCGCGCAACGTGGCTTTTTCAAAGTAACTTGGTGTTTCACTTAGAGTAGCGAACTTGAAGATTAAAGTAACGTTTAAAGTGAAAAAAAGTGAAGTAGAAGCAGAGATTTGGTGTAAAGGGTAAGGTCGAAGGTCGTTGTTGGTGTAGGTTAAGGGTGAAGGTTATTTGTTGTTTGGCGTAGGGATTTAGTCGTTTTTGTAGTAGTAGTACCTACAGTGGTACTAACTTAGCCGTTTACCAACTTGTCGTTTAAGATTTTTAGCGTTTAATCTTAACTCTTTTCAAAAAGTATCAATAAAGATTTCTTAGTATTTTCGATAGCGATACCGTCGCTAACTTCCAGATTAACGTTGTGAGACTGATATAACCCAAAAGTCTTCTCTGTTATCCTACCATTTTGAAACTAATATAGTACTAATAGAGGCCCTTTGTAAAAATATTTCTTCTACTCTAGCCATCATAGCCGTAAAGCGTAACCGGAAAGTAGCTTTTTCTTCTACTTAGCTTATCTATACTTAACTTAGCAGACAAGTACTGATCAGTATTGGTAGGCTTTAGACGTTACAACGTTGTCGATTCGATTGGTCGAAGTAATAATAGTATTGCGTAGTCAGATGGTAGATGTATTGTTCTAGGTTTGGCAGACCGCTAGCCGGTCTGCACTATAATTTGTATGGCCAATTGCTTGGCTTGTGCCTTAGAGTGAAGTTCAGTGTATTTTACTCGACTTACGCCTAATGCGGTAAGTCTCCATAAAGCAATACACTTGCAATACAGTCAACTTTACTGTAAGTAAAGTTGACCTACTGTACTGCATGAAATATTATTCCAACACGTGGGTTTTAAAGGTCCTTTTCAAATTAAGTTAAGTTAAATAAGGTTTTTGTTGATTTTATATAAAAAAAATTAATACATAAATTCCTCGAAGTTTAAGTTTTTCTTTTACATATTAATAATCTATTCGTTGAAAAGTTTACAATATTTACAAAAAGTACGGCTACTGCAGTTACATTTTTAGCCGTCGTTTTGGTTAATAATGTAATAGCCAACGAAGTTAGTAAAATATCTTTCGGTTAAGGTTTCGTTAATATTTTTTTCTTAAACATCATTATTATAGTATCTGGCAAAAATAGGTCCGAATATTTTAAGCGTTTTTTACCCTTTAGGGGCATATAATAGCTTTAAATTGAGTGTTAACGTTAGATATTTTGGGTTTTTAACTTATATAGGACTTATAAACGCATAAGGCGATAAACTTAATGATTTTTAGGCGAAGAGACTTGGTATTTTGATCTAAAGACTTGGTATTTTAGTGTAAAGTCGCGTGGAAACTTAGCGATTTAGAGACTTATTAAATTGGCATAAGATCGCACGACGTAGCTTTCTTAACGCAATTTAACGATTTTTGATATTTTCGCTTAAAATAACGAGCTTAAGGACTAAATTAATGTTAAAAGAGTAAAAAAGTGAAATATAAGTAAAGGTTTAATGTAAAAGATAAGGTCGAACATTGTTATTAGTAGTAAAAAGTAAAGGTTATTTGTTATTTGGCGTAAAAGTTTAGTCGTTTTTTATAGTAGTAACCCGTAATAGTACTAACTTGGCCGTTTATCAATTTACCGAACTTTAAGACTTTTAATAGTTTATTTTAACCTTTTTTAAAAAGAATCAATAAATATTTTTTGGTGTTTTTAATAAACAATATCGTTGTTTACTTTCAAATTGCCGTTGTGAACTAACATAACCCAAAAGTTTTCTTTGTTTTCCTGCTATTGGGGACTAGCGTAGTACTAATGAAGTCCCTTTACAAAAATCTTTCCTTTACCCTATCCGCTGTTATTAACGTAAAGTGTAACCGAAAAGTATTTTTTTTCTTTTACTTGGCTTATCTGTATTTGACCTAGTAGGCAAATAAATACTAATTAGTATTAATAGGCCTTAGACGTTATAACGTTGTCGATTCGATTGGTCGAAGTAACAGTAGTATTACGTGGTCAGATGATGAATTTATTTTTTTAAGTTTTGCAGATCGCTAGCTAGTCTGTACTATAATTTATATGGCTAATTACTTGTCCCGTATACTCAAATAAAGTGCAACGTATTACACTCGACTTACACTCAATGCGGTAAATACGTAAAAAATAATATACTTATTTTGTAATACAATTAACTTTACTATAAGTAAAGTTAACCTACTGTATTACATATAATACTATTCTAACACTGGTGGCTTTTTTTTTTAGTTTGTACGCACGTACGCCAGTATAGCTAACTAATCTTTTCTAGTTAACTCTAAATGGCGGCCTTATACCTCTTTTAAATTCCAATTGACTTTTATATTGTATTATATCCAATTATATGTAAATTAACTCTATTTGGCCTTAATTTCTTTACCGTTTCGAGGTCCGTCTTTATTGACTTCTATAAAAGGTTTTTTCGTTATAGCTTTTTGTAAGTCTTTACTTTAAAGGCTTTACTCGATATAACTTTTATTATAGCATTTGTAGGATTATATTTGTTATGGATTTATTGGAACTCTTTAATTTCCCTCTTTTCGTAGGTTTCGCAAAGTGTTATCGCGTCGATCATTAGGCGTTTTTCACTAATGTTCTCGAATTTTAAAAGGTATTTGAATGGGGTTTTTAAATCGGTATGAATTACCAACGGGATAGGATGAATAAGTGGTTATTTGGTAATGTGGTTAAGGGTTTTTTATAATGTTATATTTACGTCAAAGCCCGTAATTATACCATAAACCTTCGAAAATAATATATTTCGTGTAATCCTTTTATACTTAACAAAGGTTTAGTAAATTAGGTTACCGATAATATTCAATTTATTCTCCCGTTTATCTTCGTTAACGAAGATTATTAAAAAGCCGATTAGTAAAGAAAAATCGGTATTATTTGTAAAGGACCCATTCGTAAAGATTATCAATTTAATCTTTAAAAAGTCGATTAACACTATATTAATTTCGTAGTCTAAGTTTCGCATTTCTTATTCCAACCTTTTATTTAGTCGATTAAAGTCTTTATCCTTTAGTATTTATATTTACACCGTAATAAATAAATCGTATACGGCTTTCAGTTAATATAGGGTAGTAATATAACTATACCGTTTACGTTATTTTAAGTAATGTTAAGCTTTAGCTTTATTAATCTTATTGATTATGGTAAAAATAGCGCCCTAATCTTTTTAACCAAAGTTAAAGCTGGTATTAATACTAAACGTACGAATTAACGATTTATTGAAGTCGAGTTGGGTGTTTTTCGTTAACGTTATTACCGACTTATAATTTTAGACCTTGGATATTTTAATCGTTTGTTATTTTAATATTACAAAGTTAATAGTTTCAACGAAAACGTTGTGGTCAATTTAAATATTTACTACGTTAAAGTCCTTCTTTAAAATTATTAATAAATACGAATCTTATATTGAAAACTTTATTATTACTCGTAATTTAAAATACGACTGGTATATTAAAAACTAGTAAACGTTTAACTTAATTAATCCGTATAATAGCTTAATATAACGTATTTCTATATCTAAAAGGTATATAATACAAAGTTTTAATAATAAGTTTAATAGTATAATCCGTTTTAGATCCGTTATTAATTATATATAGGTTAATTTAATATTATGGCTATTAAGTATAAATTTACTTTTAGTTTTAGTTAATAAACTTATTATTAATGTAATTACTAAACGTTCATTCTTTTTTATATCGTCGGCGATTATGTAAGGATTTAATTTTTACCTTTTTCGTCGTATTTTTAAGCAATCAGTCGTAAATTTTCATAAAATTGCCCTATGGTTTTACCCTTAACTTCGTAAATAATCCTCGACTTAAAATTGTAATATTTAGGTTTTAAAGGTTAAAGTCAGTGTTCGATACAAATTATATAATACCTCGAGTTAATAAGCCGTCTATTTCGACTTTATCCCTTTTTTAAAAAGGTTTTCCGAAAGTTTTGATAATTCTTTATATTCCAAGCTTTACTATTAAATTTTTGTTATCCTTTTTTTTGTTGACCTAAGTAATATTGTAAATACGACCCGGTATATATTTTTCCTTTTTAATATCCTTTTTTAGGGGTCGTCCGTGCTGGTGGAATTTTATTAATTTGTTAATAACGGGTAAAGAAGGTTTATATTAACTCAGTCGTTTCATTTAAGGGTTTTTATCGTTAATATCTTTAATACAAGGCTTAGACTAAATAATTCGAAAGGATATAGGACCGTTAGTAATTTTAACAACTATTTTAAAGTTCGCGATATATAATATCTTATATAACTCCTTTTATTTTCCCGGCTTTCGTTATACGAAGACTTTACTTTATAATGGTGAAATAAATACATCAATTATTATAGACCTGTTTTTGGTATTAAGGGCGTTATCAACTTAACGACGTACCGATTTTTTTCGTAGTTTTTTTAATACTTTTTATAAGCCGTAACACGTTTTTAAGTACTTACCAAAGGCGTAGATTTACTCATTAGGTGTAAATACGCTTGAAAAACTAATAATGTTAACACTAGGTTATTAGAGTTTATAATATCGTTTAAGCCTTTTACTGCTATTTATAAACGTGATTTCTGATCCGTTAAACTTCCAATTTTTAACGTAAAAATATTATACCTTCGGCGAAGTAAAGCGTATGCCTTTTTAACTTTCCTAATACTTTAGTGGGATTTTATAGGTACCTATTTACATTAAATACCTATTATTTTAGCATTCTCTCAAAACTTCGCTATCGTAAAGTTCGTATTAATATCGTAAACGACGACGTTAAGTAAACTCAAGTACGTGTTAATTTATAATATCTTTGATGTTTCCTACGTATTTTTTGTTAAAAAAAACTTTAAAAACACAACCCCGTAAAACAAAGTCATGAAGTTAAGAATATGAAAGATAAGCTTATAATCCAAGTAAAATATATTAATAAAATTTCGTAATTAAAGTCTTTATCGTTTTTTAATATAATTTAAATTTTCGGAGGGTTTCGGTATATATTCAGTAGTAATAATTAAGCCTTTTCATAACTTTTACGTTAAAGTATTCAATCTCGTCATGTTTTACGAACTTTAAAACTTTATATAATTTATTAATAACTAGGTGGTAAAAACGCCGGTACAATTAACGTATTTTAGGCTTCATTAAGTTTAATATTATTATTTTCGAGCTTTAAAGGTAAAATTATAAATATTTTTACTTGAAGGCGAATAGAAACCTTTGGTTATTCTTAACCAATTCTTTTACGTTAACGTCAAAGTTAACGCCGAAATTTTTTGTATCTTTTAAGTAGAGAAGGAAAAGGGTAGTGTATTTAAAAATATAAAATGTAATCGTTCCTATAATAGTTTAAATTATTATTATCCATAATAACGATAATCATTCGCTTAGGCTAAAGCTAACTTTAACATTATTAACATCGTAACGGTTAATCTTAATAGCTATAGTGTTTTCCCTCTATAGTATCACATATTATAAATAAACTCCTATTAAATACCTTATAGTTTAGTATCTAATATAATACTTTAAAACGTGTAATTCGCGCAACGATTACGAAGATTAAAGGTATATAAAGGATTAAAAGTATAATTAAAGTAAAGGTAAGGGTTTTTACCATTTAAACGATATAAAAAGACATATTCGACTAATTACTAAACCACTGTATTAAAAGTAGTATTTTCGTACCATTTAATTTATTTAGAAACGTTAACGACGTTAATTAACTTATCACCTTTAGTTTTTACAAGTTAATTCAAATATTCTTATTTTAAAATAATAAGGTATTAAACGTAATACGTTTTTTTTTTATATTACGTTCGATGGGGGGGTACCGAATTAATTAATAACTAATTTTACCATAAATTTAATATCTTTTATTATTATTACAACGATAATACTTACGATTGATAGGTTCGTTTGAATTTTGTTAAGGTTCACTTAGGTATTATTTTTATTCTAGGGCCAAAGTAAATAGGCCTGGTTTTAAACGTTATAAATGCCTGTATTTACAATCGATGTAATTAATTACCGTAAGTTCTTTTTTATTTACGTTAAGGAAATTGCCGGTTTGGAAATATATATCGAACGAGTTTGTTATACGTATTATTAGGGTAGTAAAAGAGATAAGTAATGAGTTAAAAAAGTGTTTACAAGTGGCATTTAAACGTTATAAGGCGTATTCGAATTTACTACCACCCGTAACAACTACCCGTACCTACTTACGAAATATAGCTTCGCTAACGTAGGTCTTTCCCATTATCTTTTAATATATTATCAACCTGTTATCCATTTAATTAAAAATATTTATTAATAATTTTCTTCTTTTTTCTTTGTGATTATTTCAATTTACTACGTGGTAGCTTAATTTATTTAATATTACGTAAGGTAAACGTAGTATTCGGAGTAATCTTTTATATTATCGTAAATCTCGCGAAACGTGATAATGTTCGTTAAAAAGGTTATATAATAATATTCAATATAACTTATAAGGATTTCGGAAAATAATAAGTGAAAACCAAAAGGTAAAACCTTTATTCATTTGCAAATATTTAAAAAGAGTATTATTTTAATATTAAAAAGATTATAAAGCTTTTCGTCATACTTTTTTATATTATCCTAGATTTTAGCGAAGTCCATTATTAATTTGTAATTAATATCAACTATTTTAATAGGTTTTGGAAAAAGGTCGCGATAATTATTTTAAGCTTAGTTAATATTTTTAACGGTTTAAATTTTAAAGGTTTTAAGGATTAGTACTAAGGGTAATTACCAATTATTTAACTGAAAGGGTAAAGTTCTATAATAAGGCTTATAATCAGCTTTCTTACGTAAATAAGTTGAAAGGGAAAAGGTTTTTAAGGGTTTTAACAATAAAATCGTTAAGAGACGATATGAACTTAAAGGTTTTGAAAAGCCTAACGATTTTTTCTAATTAATTAATATAAAACTTTAACGTTAATACCTTTGGCCGCGTTAACTGCCTTTACCTCGCGTATTTTTCTGCCGTTAAAGGCGTACTTCGCACTATTACGTAATAGAACTAAACCGCCGAATAAATTAACAGATTTTTTATTGTTAACGCGTAAAAAGACTTAATTTAGTTAAAGTTAAAAGGAAGGTTTTTTTAATTGTATATTAAGACGTTAAGGTTCCTTAACGCTCTTTCCTTTAAACCGTAAGTTTTAAGAGTATTTTTTAAACTAGATTAAGTTCAATAAAGTCTTTATTAATTTTATAAAGCTTTTTTTTAATACGTAAATCCCTCGGCGTTAAGTTTTTCTTTTAACTTGAATTTAACAACTTTTCAACTTTTCTTCCACATATCAATAATTTAGTTATCGAAAAGTTTACAATTTTTATAAAAAGTACGGCTACCATGGTTACGTTTTTCGCCACCGTTTTAATTAATAATGTAATAGCCGACGAAGTTGGTAAAATATCCTTCGGTTAAGTTTTCGTTAATATCTTCCTTTTAAAGATTACTATTATAGTATTTAGCGAAAATAGGTTTAAGTACTTTAAGTGTTTTTCTCTTTTCAGGGTCGATAATGGCTTTAAATTGGGCGTTAACGGTAAATATCTTAAGGTTTCAACTTATATAGAACGTGTAAACGTATAAGGCGATAAATTTAATGATTTTTAGGCGTAGGGACTTGGTATTTTGGCGTAAAGTCGCGTGAAAACTTGGCAACTTACAGATTTGATAACTTGGCATAAGATCGTACGACGCAGCTTTTTTAACGCGATTGAACGATTTTTGTTATTTTCGCTTAAAATAACGAACTTCACGATTAAATTAACGTAAAAGGGGTCAAAAAGTAAAATATAAGTAAAGGTTTAATATAAAGGGTAAGGTCGAAGATCATTGTTAGTAATAGAGGGCGAAGGTTATTTATTATTTAATGTAAGGACTTAGTCGTTTTTTTATATTAATAACACCCGTAATAGTACTAACTTAGCCGTTTATCAACTTACCAAACTTTAAAACTTTTAACAGTTAATTTTAACGTCTTTTAAAAGAATGAATCAAGATTTTTTGGTGTTTTTAAGTAACGATATCGTCTTTTACTTTCAAATTACCGTTGTGAACTAACGTAACCCAAAGTCTTCTCTGTTTTCCTACTGTTGAGAACTGGCGTAGTACTAATAAAAACCCTTTACAAAAATCTTTCCTTTACTCTAGCCGCCATTATTAACGTAAAGCATAACTAAAAAGTAACTTTTTCTTTTACTTAGCTTATCTGTGCTTAACCTAGCAGGCAAACAAATATTACTTAGTGTTAATAAACCTTAAACGTTACAATGCTGTCGATTCGATTGGTCGAAGTAACAGTAATATTGTGTGGTCAGATGGTGGATGTATTATTTTAGGTTTGGCAGACCGCTAGCCGGTTTGCACTGTAATTTGTATGGTCAATTGCTTGGCCCGTGCCGTAGAGTGAAGTGCAGCGTACTGCACTCGACTTACACCCAATGCGGTAAGTCCGCACAAAGCAATACACTCAACTTGCAGTACAGTCAACTTTACTGTAAGTAAAGTTGACCTACTGCACTGCATGTAATACTATTCCAACATTTATAGTATTTTTTTAACGTAGCAGGTAGTGTAGCTTATAAGTGTGTGTTTATCACTATAAAAAAACACTGGGATTTGGCGAATGATCACCTAGAACCCGTAACAGCACAGATGGGTTGTCAGTAGGTTAGTAGAGTTGATGTTCGCTTCATCGCTGAAGTATTCGTGTACGGACTTGAAGTCTGTATAGTAAGTACTGTCTGTACCTGTCAAGCAGACACAAAAGGCACAACACTTTCAACCCACCAATAAACCACACTTGTATCCAAAGTTTTGATACATCGCTGCAATCATAGTGCGTGCCTTATAAGCAGCATCCCTCCTTCCCTCATCTCACACTGCCTATGCCAGTCCAGGGCAATCACATCGGAGTCAACATCCAGACCAGCATCAGCCAGAATACGTTGGAACCAAATCCCATCGCGTTCGACTTCGCGACTTATCTTCGGGATGTCACTGGCACAGGATAGACCATAGAGGCGTTGACTGAAGGTAACGCCATCCGTGTCGCTCGGGCCATCGAGCTGGCAGAGGAAGAAGCTGACGCCAATGTCGAAGAGCCGCATGGGCTAGCATCAACCACGGCCGTGGAGCATACTAAACACCAGGCCGAAGCTTCAACTGGGGGAGAAGTCCATCGTACTGACGCAGGCTCCTCCATACTTCGCCCAAGCCCCCCTGGCTTCCCCTTTCCGCAGAAAGCGACAAGTACGCATCTCCTTCTCCCAACTCGCCACCATTGGTGGCACCACAGCTAACATCTGGCCCAGGATGTGGAAGCCCAGGCTCTCCGACTATCGCTCCGACAGGCATTCGGGAAGCCTGGTCCTCGTTCCTCGGCTGCTGCACCATGATCAGACCAAAAAGCACGTCCTGATCCAGTCGGGCCTCGGGCCTCATCCGTCCTTGGACCGGTGGCCGGCGTCAGGGATCGACCACCGAAGACGAAGTACGGTGCGCCGGCAGAAAGCTGGGAGCCTATCTTGCCAGGATCCACTTGCCAGGATCCAATGCATCAGCGACGAGGTAGAAAAACCCCCGGGCCTCCACAACGAAGACGCAGAGTCCGTCATGCACACCGTCATCAAGATCGCCGCCGGCTTCATGAAGGACGCCGGGGTGGAGGACTGGGAGGCTCTTGGGGCCATGGCCCAGGACCACTGGACCGCTTGTGAACGCATCTTTTTGGAATAACTGGGCGACATATGGTTTGGCACGGTCTTGGTCGAGTCGAGGCCTGATGCCACTATCCAGACTCGACTCCAGCCAGTCGACGGTTGTCGATGGCCAGCACCGTGTCAACGGAGGTGCGCCTCAACACGGTTTTGTTGCGCGCGGCCACAGCTGCGAGGTCTTGATGATGTTCTTGATCTACCGTCCACTCAGCTTCATCTTGGCCAAGTCATGGACATCCACGTCTGTGATGTCCGGCTTCTGCTTGCACATGGCGAGGAAGTTCTTCCAGACCTGGGCCTGCGGTTCGTCCAAGGAGACGTGGATGCGCGACTGGAAGGCCGGGTCGATGTTGTCGACGCGGTTCGTAATCATGCACAGCATGCCTTGGTAGTTAGGACTCGAGCGTGCACAGGAAGATAGAGACGACCTTGCTCCGCTGCAGGTCGTGCGTGGAGCGCGCTTCGAGGAAGACATCGCACTCGTCCAGGAGGAGGATGGCGTTCTAGCGGGCGACTAGCTCGAGGTCCGTCGCGGTCCAGCCGCCGAGCCAGCGCCTCGTTCCATTCGAAGGCCGACAGTGGGCCCTTGTGGGCAGCGGGGACGACGCATCCGGGCTGGAAGACGATCCTGGATGTGGATGTTGGTTAGCGGTCGACTCGCAACGGACGGCCGAAGCCCGGCAACTCACCAGCGATGCTTGCATGTAACGACGCCGTTCTGGAGGTAGTCCTCGGACGCCCTGATCGAGTCTCCCATCTCATACTGCAGAGCGTCGTGGAGCACGGCCAAGTGCTCGGCGGCCCTTGCATCCAGATCGCCACGCTGCATGTACGCCTTCAAGTCCGTCCAGCGGTGGGCCCAAGGGCTTGAAGGGCGCCTCGAACGCCACGCGGCCCAGCTCGCACGCAACGCCCGGGTTACATCCCTCGGGATGTGCTCGCCCAGCGCCCTCTTCCGGCCACGGGCTCTGGACCACGAACGAGTGGGCCTCGCGCTTCGCAAGTATCGTTCACGAATCGTCGGTTGATGGTGGCGCGCTGTGGCTATCTACTTTGACTGTTCCGCATGCGGGAGTCCACCAGAATCTGGTGCCATGCGTCCTCGGCCTTGTTTGCTCCCTCCAGGGGCCGGCTGTGAGTCGCACCAGATGATGCGCCGCGGCCTGCTGCTGCCTTGCGGTGCTGCAGTGCGGTGCTTGGAGGAGGAGGTGGGCCACGCAGACGGCCGGCATCGGGAGAAGTGAACAACTGCCGTGGGTGACACCGCCTATGTTGGGAAGCCAGCAAGCAGCACTGCCTAGGTAGCCAAGAGTGGACTGATACGATGGGGTCCCTGCAGTTGGCTGCCCGTCGGCCAGTGATCGTTGCTATGGAATGAGGCCGAGAGATGATGACTCGGGGCGCAAGTGTTTTTTGCCTGACTGAAAAACACTCACGTTGGGTGGGTTCACTAAGTGGAGCCCCGAGCTGGTCGCGCCCTCCAGCCCGTCCACCACAAACAGCATCGGGCGCACCAAGCTGCTGTTCGTCAAGTGCGTGTCCCACCACCACACGGTGCCCGTGCCCGTCGAGCTAGCCGCCGCCGCCGCCGCCGCCGCCGCCGCCGAAGATGCGGACGTCGGCGCATGCTCAGTCAAGTGCAGAGCGGGTTAAGGTTGAATTTTGATAGGCCGCCCTTGATCGAAGGCTGGCTTGTTGGTGTGGACGGAAGCTAGATAGCAAAAACAGGCACAGGTACAACATCGGCAGCAGCATCGAATATAGAATGGTCGTCTAGTGGCGTGAGCAACCGAGACTCACCCCCCTTCTCTTCCTTCACACCATCTCAAGCAGACTCGACAATCCTGCCGACTTGCCCTCTGCAAACCTCCACACATCCACCTCGCCCGCCGTCAGCGCGAGCAAATGCTGCTCCCAGTAGCCAAGCATCGGCTCCTCCGGCAGAACCCTCACCAGCGGGCCGACCTCCTTGCCCACGCTGTTCTTGACGACGCCGTCCTGCTGCAGCACCCACTTCCAGCAGCCGTCGCCGGCCTGCGGCTCGTACCGGGCGCCGCCGTAGCCCGTCCTGCGCCGCTCGTCCGTCCAGAACGCGCGCCCCAGCTGCAGCTGCCGCGGGTCGACTGCGCTGCCGCGTTCCAGCCGCCACAGCGGCCTGCGCGCGGGGCTGTCGTCGGCGGCTAGCGCGCTGCAGCGCCAGGGCCCCCCTTGGTCGTCCAGGCCCAGGCCGCGGCAGGCCAGCCGCACGCGCACGCTGCTGTGCACCCGCTCGTTGGTGTTGGCCAGCGGCTCCTGCGTGTCCTTGTTCGTGGCCGGGTCCACCCGCATGAAGCACCCGGGCCGCCGCACGACGGTCCCCGCCGCCAGCATCAGCTTGTGGGTCGGCGTCCTGATCTGGCCCAGGCCCCAGTCGCGCCCGCGGTACTGCCAGAGCGCTTGATAGGGCCCGTTGGGGTGGTAGTCCTTGCCTGTGCAGGCGATGGTGTCTCTGCGCTGGGAAGGCTCGGGCTTTGGGCAAGGGGTCGGTGTGGAAGCCCATGAAATCGGGGCTTGGTGTTTGAGTAGGATGGTCCAGACCCAGGAGGGCAGAAAGAGGTGCGGGCTGGGAACGTAGGGGTACGGATGGGCGGCGGAGTATCGGAGAGAGGAAGTGAAGATGTCATTGAGGCGATGCTCCGAAAACTCTACGCCGAGCGGCGTGAGCTGGTCGCATATCCCTGGACAGCCACTCAGCACAAGCCTGGAAAAGGGGCTACGGCGTGTCACTCACAGGCCAGCGTGATACAGGCAACCTGCTGATCGGGACACCCGCCGCCGATATTGGCATGAGAGCCTGGGAACCATACCTGCTTCAGGTGGGTGACCGTGTTCCCTTCAAGCCGCTCCCACAACGCAGGCCGGAACGAGGCTCTGGGCTCGTCCAGCGAAAGGGCTTGGAAGGCGTGTACGACCTTGGAACTTATTTGCGTGTTTGTGAATTTCCATGTGAAGCCAAGTTGTCAGCCTATTGAACAGCCAAATGTGGGCTTGGGGGACTTATTGAGCTGCTGATCCGTGGAGTCCAATGATCGGGGTGGCGGGAATGCCGAGGGACCCAACCGTATCCCAGACTGCCACGGCTCTGATTCTGATGATGGTGCCGTCTTCATGGGTGTCTCGAGTCCAGTGCCTCTGCGCCTGTGTTAGTTCCAAGCACATTCAAGCTGTGTCGCGACGGTGCTGGTCACTCACATCCTTGAGCCACTGCCTGTACTCGTCCTTCCGCTTGTTCTCCCAGAGGATCTTGCCTTTGCCCTCCTGACCATTGTAGCCGGTGAGGTACCTGCCCGAGTCCTCCAGGAAGTCGTGCGCATGCCGGAGCTCCTCTCCCATGTTCTCGTAGTCGTCGAATATTGCGGAGAATTCGGCCATGCCGTCGACAGTCAGGAGTCCGATCGAGCCGAACAGATCGGCGACAGACCGGGCTGTAAACGCGCCGCGCGAGTATCCGATCAGGACGATTTCGTCGCCGTCGACGAAATTGGCGCAGATAAAGTTGTAGGCCTCGCAGATATCCTCCACCCGGCTGTCAGTAAGGGCTGCTAGCCTCGTTGCGCACCGCTCATGATGGGCAACCAACGCACCTCGGCCAGCCCCATCCCAAAGGCGCCCCCCAGCAGCATGTCCAGCTTGCCGCCGGTCCCGACGCCCGGATGGTAGTAGACGATTTGGCTGGTGCCATCGGCGCAGACCTGTTTGAGGGACCGCGATAGCCTCGTCACGTTTGTCTGGGGCTGCCCGCTGTCTGCTGCGAGGGCATTCTCCCATGTGCCGTCACACGCGACAATGAGCCGCTTTGGCTTGGGGCCCTGAGGCTTGGCGGAGCCCATTGTGGAGTGGGAGTGCTTTGAAGATGGCGGTCTGGTCTGCAGGCCGAGCTGGGAAGAGCCAGATCACAGTTGGCGATGCGCGGGTACTTGTACTTGAGGTGTGGCCTGGTCGATGGCCTATGTAGGCTCCAGGGCACGGGATGCAGAAGCGGAAGATGGTGTGCAGGTGAATGTCACAGCCCAGCTGATGCATGCATCCATCACATGGTCTTGTGTTTGGGGTGTAGCATTTTCTTTCCCGAGTTGCGTTGATCGCGGGGGACTGATCATGTGTGGTTTGGATGTTTGGTGGCCGGCCAGCAGGATGTAGTAGCGAGACCTCGGAACTCGAGAGACACGGCTGCCATTGACAAGAATGTCGCTGCTGATTGATTTTCGTTGCGTTCAAATGCTATATTGTGGGGCGTATCGTGATAGTTTCATACAGGACAGCCGTGCTCTCCATGGATTGTGGCCCGCGGTGGAACGCTAGCAGCCAGCCATAGTAAGGTTGTTTTCGTGTTCACCACCCATCTGAACTGTCCGCGACACTGGGTTCAAGGTCGGATATATGTCCAAGTCTCCTTTCTTGAAGACATCGGAACCTTGGAAGGCGGCTTGCCCAAGTCAGCTTGCCAAAGTGCGTGGTCATGCACATGGCATCCGTGGGGGGGAGCGAGGTCAGGCAGATAGATACATACCATACTGATGGGCCTTGTGATTGGAACCAAGCACGTGGGCATGGCATGGCATCAAGCCTACCTATACCTAGCCTTTGTCGCAATCACTACCCGTGAGGGTTCTGCTCCAAGCTGTCACAGGCCAGAAAGGTCTCAAGTCCATTATAGGGTTAGGGTAGGTAGGTACGTAGTTGGGGTAGGGGTAGGGTAGAGAAGCCAGGCTCAGGGGTTGTGTACCTACCAAGGATGGTTGATGGTCGGCCCACCAGCCACTGCGTCTCCATTGTAAGGTTTGCTCCTGTACCATAGCAGCCATAGCAGTAGTAGCTACTACCCCGGATCTCGGATCTCCGTATGCGGGATGGGGACCTGGAAAATGGACTCGAACTCGAACTCGAACTTGTCCATCAAAACGTGGCCGGATTCTTCCACGGCCCGTACGTAGAGTGTAGAGTTACAGTGTAGAGTGTACAGTCAGGCAGCCACCAGCCAAGCATTGGCATCTGTGGCAACTATGACATCAATTGTAAGCGTGCACAGCATCGAACGTCAAACGGCAACCAACCCTGCCGCCATGACCTCATCTCCTTCCAACCCTATGTTTCTGTGTATCCTCACCAGAGTAGTCAGAATGGCAACTGCCTTGCGCACATGCTCTTGTGCTCTTGTGCTCTTGTGCCCGCTTTCAACTTCATCCAGCCTTCGCCCTTCCCCTTCCCCCTTCCCCTTCCCCCTTCCCCCGTCCTCCTTCACCTTCTCTACCATGCTCTTGAATATCTACAACCTGCGCAAATTACCAAATTCTCTGCACCGTATCATCGGCATCGGCTTCGGCATCGGCTTCGGCATCGGCTTCGGCATCGGCTTCGGTTTCGGCAATGCCAATCAGTTGTCATGAGGGAACACGATCATGAGCCTCCCCAAGGCGACCAGTTCGAGGTCATGTCGCCGGCCCACGGACCATCGTCGCCTTCAGCCACAGGAGCGCACGACTACACAAGCGAGAAGCCTCGAACTAGTCTGCACTCGCACCGCCATAGAGCTCCCAGCCGAGCAGGCCGCCACTCCCTCGATACCGGACGTCTGCCCCCCGCCCACCAGAATGGCCACCCCATGGCCAAACAAGACCGATCAAACACTGTACCCATGCCGGGACACAAGAACATCGAGCTGGGCCCAGAGCAGCCGCTACCCATTCATGCCCCAGCCAGTGTGCAGTCTTCTCGCCAAAGGGCCGTCAGATCCAGCGCCGAGTTCGACAGACGGTTCGATGGCCCCTTCGGACGTCCCAGCATTGCCATGGCAAGGCACGTGTCCTCACAACGGGAAGAGTCGCCCGCTGCAGCTGCGGTTTTGTCCGATGGCCAGGGAGAGGTCACGACAGCCTCCTCGGGCTCTGGCCCAGAGCTGTTGGAGCCGCGGCCACCACCACTCAACTATACCTTGCGCACCCGCAAAATGTCAATCTTCATTTTCTGGTCCTTCATCGTCTTCGACTCTGTCGTCATGCCCATCGCGCTCTACTTTGGCCTCTGGTACGGCGTCGGTCCTCCGGCAGAGGAGCAGAAGTTGTCGGCCAACGCTGTCTTCTCGATTGTCACTGCTGCTATTGGAGGCGCCAGCATTGTCGAGTACGCCGTGCGGTTCTGGAGACTGTGGAAGAAGAACAGCACCTGCCGCGTCATAGGAGCTCGTCGGTGCTATCTCGACCTTTTCCACTGGAACTATTCCCTGGCTTGGATCATCGTCATGTTCGAGCTCATTATGTACGTCGCTGACGCAAATCGAGGCCGCATCACGAGAGCTAACCAGACATCACAGTGGCACTTGCCAAGAATGGCCACCCATCCGGCTCCTGTCACTGCCTTTGACCACAATGCTGTTTACCTTCGGCACAGAGCTGCTTCTCGTCGACACTCTCCGTCTCTTCCGCGTCCCAGCACCCATACGCATGTCCTCAATCCCCAAAGGGGCCCAGTTGCGTCCGTGCATATACACCATGATTGAGGATGTAGTGGCCGTGGATGGTTCCGGAGGGACAGCCTACCGCGAGGCGCTGAACAGGCGGTACGAAGCAAGTCATGTCTTTCGAACGATGCTCCGACGGCTGGGGCTTTTCTGGGCCGTGGGTGCCGAGGCCATGGCCGTTGTCTGCATGATCCTCGTCTTCACGGTCAGCGATGATGCCGCATTTTCCATTGGCTGGTCGGTACCGTTTGCTTGGGCAGGGGTGTGGACGCTGTGTACGGTGTGGTATGTGAAGAGGGAATTGAGGAAGGAGAAAACCGGGTGGACAGAGCAAATCTCCAAGACGAACGCGGCTTGAGTCATATTGGTCCGATCATCGATAAAGGGCACTGTAATAATACGATCCCGGTCCGCTACCAAGAGAGGCGTTCGGATGACAAGGCATGGACCGTCCGCAGCCCGATTGGGATGATTTCAAGCTTTCTAGCCGCTGGGACGTGGCCGGCGCCGCGCAGATGGACTGTGGATGTGCCGCGAAACGCGAAAGGATCTATGCAGGGTCGGGTCTTGGGTGCTTTGGGGTCACATCTCGACAGCTACTCGCCGCCCACGTGGACTCGGACCCGGTATGTATGGGATAGGTAAACACGTATACGGAGCTCGATCCGGAACCACAGTACTCCATGACTCGTGCCCGCGATCTCAATCGAAAACCGTATCTTGCCGAGAAATCGCATCCAGCTTTTCGATCATTCCGAATCTGGTTCCATGATGCTGACTCAGGATATGGACTTCAACCTCCTCCGATCTCTCCGATCTAGACTGCTGATTCCTGAACTGAATCCACAGTGCCTACTCCCGAGATCCTTTGAGCCGCCTCTGCGGGCAAGCGATATGAGTTGGAGTGCCAAGGACCGCAGCCAAAAACACGCCGTATGCAGGATGGCAGCAGGTCGGCAGGTGGCATCGCGAATTTCCCTTCAATGAGAGCTCGCTCGCATCAGATCGCAGGTTGCAATACAGCATGTCAGGGGGGCCTTCCTGCAGGGTGCGAGCGCCCCGCCATCGCCCGACGGGCAAATCGAGAAGACGGACAGATTGAGAAGACGCTGAGCGCCCAATTGGCCACAGCTGCCAGGGGCCTTGCCGCCTCTGGAGCCGCATGATTGCGCGAGGTTGCCTACTAGGTTGCCATTTAATTTCAGCCAGGAGGCTTGTGAGACTGGAATAGCTGGCCCGGCGTTGTGGATGGAGGGCAGTGAGAGGCAAGTGATGGATCGACGGCCTTGGTACGTTGCTGCCGCGCCGCTCT
Source organism: Anisogramma anomala (assembly GCA_038502455.1). Lineage (NCBI taxonomy): Eukaryota > Fungi > Ascomycota > Sordariomycetes > Diaporthales > Gnomoniaceae > Anisogramma > Anisogramma anomala. The sequence goes on along the minus strand of JASMMZ010000005.1, from coordinate 1,643,892 downwards.
ACGTATGCCCTCGTTTCGAAGACACCTGCGCAGGCGGCTGTGGCGTACTTCCTTCCAGTTCCGGAGTCCAACATGTGGGCCTGCACCCTCCTTTCCATCGTAACCGCTGAAGATATGGCGGCTTGGGCATTGCTGTACGTGCGTAGGTGGCCATCATCTTGTATATAAGGTGAGCCTCTCCGACCTGCAGACACGTTTTTGTCTGCCCCTTCCATCCCCAAGAAACTCACACACTACATTCATTCATTCCGTTTCTTTGGACAACCTCGAGCTCAATTCTTTCAACTGTGTTGACTGCAGTCGTTCGTTCCGCAAGCCGGTATTCCGCAAACCTCTTCAAGACTTGTCCAGCCCCTATCACTTCCCACCCCAAAATCAAAATGCCTTCCAACATGCAGCTCCTGGCCATGGCCGCCTGTGCCAGCCTTGTCAGTGCTCACGGGTACGTCTCCTCATGGAAGATGGGTGGTGAGACCCACGCTGGCTTCGACGAGATGTGGGCTGTCTCTTCCGGCACCGGCTCCAGCAGCGGTCATCAGTTCATTGCCTGGTCTGAGTCCGCCTCGGACAACGGCTTTGTTGCACCGAGTGCTTATGCCAGTGGCGACATCATCTGCCACAGGGGTGCCACCAACGGCGCTCTCAACAACGCTACTGTCCCCGCCGGAAGCAACGTCACAGCCATCTGGAACACCTGGCCCCTATCCGTACGTGCTATCCATGCCCAACAAGTGTTCGCCTCATTCCGTATATCACTGACCCACTGAATAGCACCACGGGCCCATCATCACCTACATCGCCGCTGCCGACGACCCCACCACCGTTGATAAGACCACCCTCGAGTGGATCAAGATCGACGCCCAGGGTCTGGTCTCGGGCTCTAACCCCGGCGTGTGGGCAACGGACAATCTCATCGCCAACAACCTGGCCTACGACATCCCCATCCCCAAGGAGCTCAAGCCCGGCAACTACGTGATGCGCCATGAGATCCTCGCCCTCCACTCGGCCGGCAACGCCGACGGCGCCCAGAACTACCCCTTCTGCGTCAACCTCCGGGTCACCGGCACCGGCACCGAGCTGCCCGCCGGCACCCTCGGCACTGCGCTCTACACCGCGACCGACCCCGGCATCCTCTTCAACCTGTACCAAGCCTTCACCTCCTATACCATTCCCGGCCCCGCCCTGGCCTTCGGCGGCGGCGCCTTGCCGCCCGCTGTTGTGAGCCCCACCACCGCCGCCACGACCAAGCCCACTGCTCTTGGCGCCGCGAATGCCGTGCCGCCCGCTGTTGTGAGCCCCACCACCGCCGCCGCGACCAAGCCCACTGCTCTTGGCGCCGCGAATGCCGTGCCGCTCGCTGATGTGAGCCCCACCGACGCCGCCGCGACCAAGCCCACTGCTCTTGGCGCCGCGACTGCCGCGCCCGCTGCCGCGTCTGGCAAGAGCAGCTGCTACACGCGCCGACACGCTCGTGCCCTCAAGGAGACCTAACTATTGGCTTTCATGATGCCTGCAGGACAGATGAGAGGGTGTGTTGGATGGGAGAGGACAAGCTTGGGACCTTTTTACTCAAGTTTCTTGTAAATTACTCTGAAACGGTGCTGTTTCCCCATGTGCGGGAGCGGCCTCTGGTGCCTGTCTCGACGACGGGGCTGTGGCCCCCCCCCCCCCCCCGGATGGGCGGTGCCGCCCTTATATCTTTAGATCTTTAGATAAAGTGTCAATGCATTGTGATGACCTGAAGTTCTGACCTTTTTTTTAATTTTTAATTTTCAATTTTTTTATATTTCAATGTGGTGATGGTACATGTGGACTTTGACACACCCAGGCTTGGGGTAGATCATCTCGTCCCCCATGCCAAGCCTTGGGAGCCGGGGCCGGTATTTACAAAGCCCGTGTCCCATAGCTTCCGAGTGTGAATCCTCAGGAAAACGACAAGAAGGCGAGCCAACAATAGGTCTCCGACAGACTGCATTGGTGGGGTTGGCGTCATGATCCTCTAGACAGCCCACAGGCCACCAGGCGTCGGCGAGAAGCATCCTCCCGCCCCACCCTAGCTAATCAGGCACATCAAGCCCTTTCACCGTAAGTACCTGCTTGCTCATCACGATCAAAGAGTGATGCCGGAACCCCACCACGTCTTGGTGCGGTGTTTTTTTTTTTTGGGGGGGGGGGCTCATCAGGATAGGTAGCAAACAAACAACCAGCAGCCTTATGTACGCTGTGACATACATCGGGGCACACGCAAAACATCCGAACCCACCCCAGACATGGTGAGCCCACCACAAGGAAACGTACCAAGGGAAGCAAATTGGCAATCGTAGGTCAAGCTTAATTTGAAATTCAGCTAAGGTTTTGATATTAAGGTTTACTTTCGCGTAAAACTTAGTAGCTTAGTTCAGGTGCCATTATGATGATAATTTTCGTTGGTGGAAAAAACTTGTCTTTGCTCTTTTTGCTCTCGCGTTGGAACAGCAGTCAATTGCAGTACAGCCAAGTCAACTGTACTGACTGTAAGTTGATTGCACTGACTACAAGTCGAAGACTGCAAGTCAAGTACAGGGAGTGCGCAATTCAGATTAGGGCACGGGCCAAGCAATTACTCATACAGAGTAGTGTGCAGACGGGCTAACGGTCTGGCAAACTTAAAAGTAACCACATCAGCACTCTTTGAATATAATACCAGTTACTTCGACTACGATTCGAATCGACTACTTTACAATGATAAAGGCCTACCAAAAGTGATTAGTGTTTATTAGGTTAATGACAGATAAGCTAGGTAAAAGAAAGATTCTTACAAAATGCCCCTATAAGCTGTGCAGTTATTTGCGGCAGCAAGTAAGGAGAGCTTATAAACTGTGTAATTATCCACGACAGTCTATAAGTGGCGATAGTATTGTTATTAACAACATTAATGAATCTTTATTAAACCAGTGGTGAAAGAAAAATCGTTGAGATAAACCGCTGAAAAATCTCTAATTCTTCAAATTACTAAGTCTATAAGGTAAAAAAAGTACTATAGTTGTTAAATCACTAAAGCTAATAAACGGCTAAATCGCTATTATTATTACTATTACTAAAAATAACAAATTATAAACGGCTTACTCATATAACCCATTGAATAATAAATATTAACTTTAACAATAAATAACCTACAACCTATATTTTTATATATTTCTCTTCTGTGTACTACTTGAATATTTTTTCATCCTTAATTTACCACGTAATTGTTGAATCAATTGTCGAAAACGCTAAGATCAACATTTTTAGCAATTCCACTAACAAGTCATTAAAAGTTTCCGATTGATATATATTAAACACTTTAATAATTACTTATAATAAATAAACGTCGACGAAAACTCTTTCCCACAATACTTTATTAATTATATCAGCTTCTTTATCTCTTATTTAAATCTAATAGAATTTAATTTTAGGATTGAATGTATTGAAATATTTTTAAAAATGGTTTAATAAGTGAATTTTAAATCTATAGAATACAGTATATAGGTAATTAAGGATAAAGCTAAAAGTTAAACTATATAAACAAGGAATTCACCTTCCCATAAAAATATTGAAAGATGGTAACTGGTCAAAAATATCATATGAATGTACTATGGATGAAACCCTTTAATAGATATCAAAATATGAAGGTAAAGATACTGCTAATGATAATAATCCTTAACACTTTTATATACGTTCGTAAAGTTTAACTTAAACCTAAATAAGTTGTTAAACCTTTTTAACTAAAAAATACTAACGCGTTAGCGCCGTTAACAATGCTAAAAATTCAAATGCATGGGATATAATAAGTATTTAAATCTATCAGTTAATCAAGTAGAAATCCTACGGAAAAAAACCCTTAATTGTTGTAACATTGATTAAGTCCAGTACAATCAAATCAATTATACTAATTGTAAGTTGATTGTACTGACTGCAAATCGACTGTATTTTTGTGGGATTGATTGTGTTAATTGTAAGTTAAATACAATAAGTACCTACATCATATTACAGTATGGGCAAAGAAATAGACTATATAAATTAGTATACGGACCGGCTAACGATGTGTTAAACTTAAAAGTAATACATCCACCACTTGACTACGCAATACTACTATTACTTCGACAGATTCGGATTGACAATGTTACAATATCTATAAACCTATCAACATTAATACCAATAAAATTATTAATGAGTTTATGATAATCCTTAAGTCACTTAACATGTATAATTGCAATAGATTCGCTAAAAGTATCGAATACAACTGTAAGAAAAGACAGGCTTTATACGAAAATCTACAATAGGCATAACTATTAGTTTTTTTCATTTAAACTCTAATAAAGACAATTACTTTATCTACCAATACTATCGCATCTAGTTAAAAATAAACCAAAGGGTTTATATTACTATTATTGTTGGTAGTCCTTAGACGTGGTAACGTTCTCGATTCGATTGGTCGAAGTAACAGTAGTATTGTGTAGTTAGATGGTGGATATATTGTTTTAGGTTTAGCAGACCGCTAGCCAGTCTGCACTGTAATTTGTATGGCCAATTGCTTGGCCTGTGATCTAGAGTGAATTGCAGTGTACTGTACTCAACTTACACACAATGCAGTAAATTCGTAAAAAGCAGTACACTTGCAGTACGGTCAACTTTACTGTAAGCAAAGTTGACCTACTACACTGTATGTAATACTATTCCAACAATTATAATACTTTTTTTCCTCGATATGTCTTTATAATAGATTTGGATTACGTTAAGATCTCGACTTTTATAAAGTCTATAATAATAAGAAAAAATATAACGGTAAATTGTATAACTTTCTAGATGTTAAATTACGATACTTTTATGACATTTAATATTAAATAAAGATTGAGCTACCTGGTTTTCACTTTCTGTTTCCCAATATCCTTACCGCTTAAAACGAAACCTATTACCTTCAATATTTAATGGATTACTCTTTATTTCGAAATATTTACAATAATTTATGAAATTACTGCGACTATAAGTTTTACCACAATAGAAGCTACATAAACTCAAATATCACTAAATATTACCAAATGTCAAAATATAAAGAAAATCGAAAAACAGGATAAACTTCTTTCATTAAATGCTTTACAAGATAATATTTTACTACTAAAAGATAAAGAACATAGAGGTTGAAAAAAATGTATTATGATAACAAGTTTTTCAAGTCGTTACAAGCTATAATAAGTTTTAATATACCTTATAATTCCTGGATGCTATTTAGAAAGAATTTTTTAACCAATCATTTTTGTAAAGTGATTAAGTTAAATATGTTGCTTAAAGTAGTCGGGTACTGCCTATAATCCTCGATAAAAAGAGAATAAGAGAGAAGTCTTTGTTATAAAGCGGCTCGAAGTATAAATAGTATGTAACTAACAGCTATATATCTCGTTAGCATAAACTGAATGGTATATTTTCATGAGCCGAAATAGCGTTGTTTTTTTGTATTGATTGAGCAAAGGAATTTCATGTGTTAAGATTAGCTTTTTAACAATAATTAGGTAGGTATTTATTTGTAATATAACCTTCGGTTTACTCATCGTTGGCATTAGTCGATTTGTAGTTATCAGTTAGCGATATCATTGGGGGCAGTTAAACGTTAATGTTATGTTAACATCAAATCCGTAGTATAAATAAACTTTTTTAAACTTTAACCCTGTTTAACTTTTTTCTTTTTCATTTTTAAACAACTAATTTTATTACGTGCCTCCGCTCCTTTTCACCCTCTTTTTTTCTCTTTTTGTGTTTTATAACAAACTACAATTAAATATAATGACGTAATGTATAACTAAATAAATTGTAACATATATAATTGTTATAGTATATAAATATTTCTCAAAGTGGTTCTATCTTAGTTAACAAATTATCAAAAAGATAATTTAAGCTTCATTGTATTACATCTACCAGATATATGCGAATAAACTTATTTCGAATATATAGCTTATGAAATTATTAATCTTTAACTATTTTACAAAAAAGTTAATAGTATATATTTTTGTGAATGTTAATAACTTATAACATATTAATTTACCGTTTGAATTAAGATGTACGTTGTTAGGATTACGTGTATAACTGTTGGTAGGCTTTTATCGTTGCAACATAATCGATTCAAATCACTGTAATTGAACCAACTAGTGCTGCATTTAAATTGGTTGTAGTGTTGAAAGTTCTAAGTTTGGCAAACCGCTAGCTGGTCTACACGCTAATTTGTATTACCAAATGCTTTAGCCTATGCCCCACTTTAAAGTGGGTACCTACTGTAATGCATTTACAGTGTAGTCCTACAAACTGTAGTTAATTTGCAGTAAGTACAATCTACTAAACTGACAGTTTAATTGACTTGACCTTACTGCATTTGACTGTTATTTCAACAAAATCCCTATTATTCTAGTATTCATTAGGAATTTTACCATATAAATGTTTGATTAGTATTGTGAATTAATATATTTGGGAATTTTAGCCATATATTAATTTCTAGCGTATATAACACTTCCCATATTTTTATGTAATAGTTTTGAAAAACTTGGCTCTATGGAATGTTTTTATCGAATCGATGACGTAATGCAAAGGTTTTTTATTGAAGTGAAGTATGTTGACGAAAACTTCGAAATTAAAGTTTAAAACCCTTGTCAAATAAATTTAAACTTGAGAAGCGTTTGAAAATGCCTTCAATAATATAACATAGATTTTTTATCCCTTTTAATACAAACAAGTTCACATCTTTATAACTAGTTATTTTAAGGATTTTATATTGCTTTTTAGGTGCGGGGTAATCGAATTTTCGGTGGAATAAATAAAGTTTCATCTTTATTAAGTTGAGTACCATTACTTCTGATTTTAAAAAGTAAAACCAAATATATCGCTAGTTCAAATGAAGTGAGAACTTCTAACCATTAATTTCAATCAGTTCGTCAATCTAAACGTTAACGTAGAAGTTAACGTTTGTTATATTTTTTAAGCAAAGCAAAAAGAGAATATAAGATTCCGAAATATAGAAAATAACAGGTTCAACAACAATAATTACAGTCGTTAATCTAAGTAAAAATAATTCCTTTCTAGAGTTAAATCCAATACTGGCTTTACCGGCATCTGTATAATTAATATCTGTAACGATATTAATATTATTCTATAATACAACATATTATGATTAACGTTTTGTTGACTATAACGTTACTATAATATCTTGTATAATTCTTCAATAAATTTCTTCGCATAACAATCGCCGATATTGAATAGATAAGTAAATACAGGGTCGTTGTTGTTATAACAATGATAAGGGTTTTATCTATCAGGAGATATGGGAAGGCGTAATCAACTAGTCATACATGGTATCGGGAGGAAGGATGAGTGCATACATGGCAACCGTTGGCCTTGCCTTCCAAGTACCTCAGTGCCCTCGACAAGCCTACACCAGCTCTCCTACGTGAGGGGGCGATTTCTCGCTGGATACAGGCCACTCCACCTTGTCACCACACTGGCCCTGCTCCTCTATCCACCTACGGATCTTGTCGACATCCCATCCGCTGACCGTGCGATCTTTCTCCGCCTCTCTTTTTTTCAATGGCTTTCCGATCCTGAAACTGGCATGCATGGAGCAGCATTCGTCATGCCAACTGAACTGGAAGCACTGGTCGTGCTCCAGACACGCCGCTCTGCAATTCTCCCAGCTGGTGTGTGCGACTTTCTCTGTTTCCTTCTTGACCTCCTCTTTCACCGCGCGTTCCTCTTGCCGGTCTCCCCATGTGTGCCCCGGCCGGTCAAAGTCGATGTAGACCCAGCCGTCGGCAGCACCGTTGTCCCAGTCCTCGCGAATGGGCTGGAGCCTCGGCCCGAAGAACTCGTCGTAGACTTCGCTGAATGTCAACGCTGTCTGGCTTGTGCGGTAGCGCTTGCGCTCGAACTCCCAGAACGAGGTGACCTCCTCGCTGTCCATGTGATGCATCATGCCCACAGCGTGGCACCAGGTGTTCGGCCCGAATGGGATCGTGAATGGCTTCTCGCCGTTGGACAGGGGCCACTGGAATGGAAGAACAGATGTCAGTATTCACCCTCCCACGCCTTGCGTCACCCCCCGCACAAGTGGTCGTGGGCCGTGGCCCGGTCATCGGGATGGAAGTGCACCTACAAACCCCTCTACCTCTATACCGAGGATTTCTCTGAGGGCCACCGCGAACATGTAGTCGCCGCAGCAGTTGTTCTGGGTCTCCACGTCCCATTTGTTTGCGATGCCCGGGTGCTTTCCCGCGAAGCCCTTCATTGTGGCGCGAGACACAACATAACCGCTTCCTCCATGGGCGAAAAGGTGGCCTCCGTTCATCCAAGTTGGGCTGCCCAGGTACCGCTCCTTCGCTGGATCCATTCTCTTCAGAGCGAGTGCCATGTTGGGCCACGAGACGTACGTGTCGGCGTCCACGAAGATGTACCAGTCGTAGTCTGGCCGCAGCCGGTAGGCCTTCTCGGCCATGTGGATATTTTTGTACTTGTCAAGCATCCAGCCCGCCGAGTCCGCACCGTCCAGGAGCTTGGTGCACCCGTCCTGGTTGACGATGCATTCTTGCTGTGCTCGGTACAGATCGAAGTCGGAGTTGTTTTCTTTGGCTTCAGGCAAGACTGTCTCGAGGCTGTCGCGAACGTGGTGGCCGCCGATGTACTGGTCAAGATCGGAAAACAGCAGAAAGTCAGGCAGGCATTTGAGAGCGGTCATGATCTGGACGGGGAGTTTGTCGTAGGCCTCCGTGGCGCCCGTTTTCATGACGACCAGAAGGCCCGAGGTATCTGGAAAGCCGTCGCAGATGAGGTAGTGGCTGGGTGCTTGTTGTTGGCTCACGTTGCCTGCTGGCGGCGAGAGCGCCTTGCCGGCGGCGTGGTTGATCGAGTTCGGGCTGGCAGAAGGGTGATCCGCGGCACCAGTTGTGTCCAAAGGGGTATCTTGTGTCGCTGTGGTCACCGTGCCAACCTTCTCATCTGTCTCTTCGCCGGCGGGAGGCTGTAGCCAAAAAAAACCTGTATCAACATGGCCAGTATCCCAGGTGGCCTGGTCTAGGCTCCTTGCGGCCAACAGAAGGACAACTGCTGATATAAAGGCAAAGGATATGATGGCGAAAGAGCGACTTGATACCGTCCTGGCAATCATGGCTGCGTGAGTAGCCTCTTCTAGATAGTAAGCATAGTACAGAGCACCAAAGAACAGAGGCCAAGGGAAAGGTCTCAAGGACTTTAAGAAAGGCGAAGGAGCCCATGTAGACAAGCGGCAGGCTGCATTTCGAGTCCATCAGCCACAGGGAGGCCTACGGTGACATACATTCACTGTAGTCTGTGGCTGTCTGTGGATTCGACTTTTGTTGCTGTTTCCATGCGTTCGTAAATGAGGGTGTGGCTCAGGCTTGCACATCTTTACCGTGCAGAAATTTGTGCCCATGTCTCACACATGCTTTGTGCCACAAAGCTAGGATATTTACATTCCCACATACTGACACAAGTTAATACGTGCGGCTTCACTAACACTTCAACATCTCGTGGCTCATTGGCGCGCTTCTTCCATGCGGCTTTCACTGAATCATCAAAACTCAGTGGGCGCTTGTCCAGGGTAGCACGTACGCTCCACGTTTCGATCATGTTGGGAGCCATGAATGATGGGATAGCTTCCCCCGGCGACGCCGCTGTCTTTCTGAGTACGTGCTTCGGGAACCAGAGCCTAGTTTCATTTTGCCATGTCTCAAATCCAAAGACACGCATACTCCGAGGAGTACGACGGGAGTACCATATATCACCGACCTTTGCACTCCCGTACCTTTGCATGCGTTTTGCCACACACACTGATCAGATTCCACTTACACGCATTCAACCAATATCAAATCAATCTAAATATAAATCATATATTCAAAACTCTTTGCACATGTTTCATTTCGCAGTCAAAGACGTCCCAATTGAGAGATTGTTGGAGAACTTGGGCTGTTGAAATTGTTGGCCATTGCAGCACCTACTGTTTTGTTAATCTTTCTCAAAACATGAACATTACATTGCAACCCCACCCTATGTCGAAAACAACCCTAAAACAAAATGTTTCAAAGACTCGTCAATTTTTTATCAGACTGAATAACAACAGTACTTAATTCACAAAGAACAACAATGTACATTGAAAAACTATAAAAAATGACATTAGTTTATTTTGGAATTTAATTCAACATGGTTTTGAAATTCAAAAATACATGATTTTCATTGAAATTATACATATTTCATTGAAATGCCGTTGATTGAAGACTTTTTATTACCTAATCATGTGTTAGTTGTTTTTATGACTTTTAAAGTAAAACTTTAAGTTGTTTTGACAACTTTTAATTATATTTTTATGCGAATTAAGAACCATAATTGTAATTTTTTAAAACTTATAAATCTCATATCTTTATAATGTTTCTTTATCTTTATCTTTAATAAAACATTTGATTTAAATGTTTCATTTATTTAAAAGAATGATATTTTAGTTTTGATTTTGTCATTTGTGTCAAGTGATTTCAAATCGTAATATAATACAACTGTTGGTTAGCCTTTGTCATTGCAACGTAGTCGATATGAATCTCTGGTTGAAGTAACTGGTGTATTGCATTGAAAGTGGTCATGTGTTACTTCTAAGTTCGGCAGACCGCTAGCCGGTCTGCACACTAATTTGTATGGCCAATTGCTTGGCCCGTGCCCTAGTTTGAAGTGGGTACCTACTGCACTTGACTTGCAGTCAATGCAGTCAATCCCACAAACTACAGCCAATTTGCAGTCAATACAATCAACTAACTGTAAGTATAGTTGATTTGACTGTACTGCAATTGACTGCTATTCTAACACTGGCAACTTTTTGTTTTTGTGCCTGCTTACGCCAGTGTGGCCAAACACTTACTCGCGGTAAGCCCTGAACTCCCTCCTCAATCCATATGCCAGACCCTTGCCGATTCCAGTCAATTTGCATTAAAACTGATTTTCCATTACGGTCTTTTGCCCCACATTCCCGAGTCCTTCGTTCCTCAACTCCCGTACACAAGTTTTTTGCCACAGACTTATATACATTACAAACAAATACGCCACCAATTGCGTACCCTTTACCAGTAGGTTCGAGCATGCTTTTCTTATACACTACTACTACCACCGTTACCCTTGCAGTCTTCCATTTTGCCAAGGCATCCCTATTCCTCCACGTTACGTGTCAGGCGGTTTACGTAGCCCTCGATTCGTACGGTTAGTGTATTGCGGTTTACAAACATCTTTGGAGCGTTATCAAACGTAGCTTTAGTTATAATGTTAATGGAGTTGTTTTTGCTGTTAATTTACCAGAACTTGTCGATTTCCCAAACTTTGTATACTTCTTTTAAAGTTATTACATCTATTATTAGACGTTTTTTATTAATTATTTTGACAAATATTTGTGAAAGCGTTGTGAGTTTGTATACATAATTATAGGTATTAGAGGTAATCCTAGTTATTTAGTGATGATCCTTCATTTATTATTTGTTGGATAACTCAAGAAGTAAAAACTAATATAGTAATGAAATAACGAATGTAGTAAATTGATATGAATAGTATTGATGTATAAGAGAAGAAGACTAGGTTTGACCTATAAGGCCAAACAGACAAGAGAAACTAAGTATGTAAAGTCGAGTACAAATTACCTGCAATGCTCATACTTATAAGAATCCTTAGTCAATTCCATTAACCTTAACCTCCTAAATCAATACAACACCATTAGTTATTATACTGATATTGAAATTTGTTATTATGTTGTAAACCTTTAATCTTAACACGTTTTACATTATATACTTATATTTAACAAATGTTTGATATACAAGGTTGCTGGTAATCGTAAATTGCCTATTGGATTTCTTTTTGTTAACAAATATTATGAAAAATCCTATTTACGATATAAGGTTATTATTAATGCTAAAAAAAACCGCTCGTAAAAACTATTAACTTTAATATTGTTAAATTCACTGATACTATATTAATACCTTTTTAAAAATTATTTATTTACCACTAAATTTTCTTATTTCACTTGTTCAAATACTTAGTTTATTGGTTTTGAGTTTATATTGTAGTCGGTGAATCGTAGGATACTTTCAGTTATTATAATGTGGAAATATATACCGTTCGAACTCTTGATTTCAAGTATTGTCATAATTTTATTTCGTCGATTTTATTAATTTTGGTTAACATCATAGTTTATGTTTTTAACGTAAATTAAAGTACGTATTCCGGGTATTGTTAACATTGTAAATGCAGATTGAAAATTTGTTAAAGTTAAGTTGTATACCTTTAGCTAATGTATTAATCGGTTTATATATCCAAATGCCTGATTTTTCGATGGTACATTATTTCGCTACTATAAATTTAACGTTCTCAAAAAAGGTATCTTTAATTTATATATTAATAATATTTAACATTTCTATTTGTGTAATTGATAAATGCAGGTCCAACGTTAAAGTTTTTATATTTAATTTATTTTTCAAATACGTTCAATATATTATAAACTAATAAATACATGTTCTTGTTAATTCATATAAATGTTAAATATATCGTATAACCGTATTATCTCGAAACTTATCTTTTTTTGATAGTTTAAATAATATAATTTGTTCAAAATTTGTAGCGGATTATATGTACGTTTATATAATGTTACGACTATTAAATGTCAACTTACTATTTGCGTTAATAGTTTAATTGGTAGTCATTGCGATGATTAAATGTTTCTTGATTTCTTATTCTGTAGGCGATTAAGTGAAGATTTCATTTTCACTTTTATTTCCGTATTTGTAAATGATTAGATATAATTTTTCGTACAGCTAGATTATGATTTTTCCATTAACCTTATACATTATTTTGAATTTGTAGATTATAATATTTTACACTTTAAATTACATTAACGGTGCAAATTGAACGATTTGTCATATAAAGTGGCCGTCCATTTTTACTTGGTTGTTTTCTTTAAAAGGTTCATCTGGTATGTTAATAATACCCTTTGTTGAAAATATAACAGATATAGACTCTCATAAATAGGGCAATCAGTACTTGTTACAACAACCAGTACTTAATACGTCTCTACACTAAAGATGAAGAATACTCTGAAGATGAGTATATCTACCAGAGCACTAGTAGGAACACTAGTAAGAGGACTAAGGAATAGTATACTAAGGTATAAGAGGATCGAGAAGGAAATGACATTTTTACTAGTACTTACTAGTATAAAGTACTAATACTAACTAGTACGGGGGATTAACACGGAGATGTTACTTAGCATTAGTATTTACTAGTATTGAGGAACTAGTATTTACTAATAATAACTAGTATTAACTAGTACAGAGCTTCGACCTTGATGATCAAAATTTTTATGAGGATTCTTTTAATCATATATAAAGAAGTTCTTTATATAAATTCTAGCATATATATGAATCTATTGGTACAAAAAGTATATCGTACGTTACAATAGAAAAGATGGGTGGTTGAATATTGAATTGGTTTCTTTGCTTGTTGTTGTAACTAGCAGGAATAATGGTAAATACTCAAGTGAATAAAGGTATGTATACAATGTAGTAACCCCTATAGTACTTGTCATCTCTGTCAAGCTTGCTACCTATCAAGCTTGCCATCTGCCAACGTAAGCCACTATTCTACAGAATCTATAAGCCTATACAATTTCTTGTATAATAACTTCAATACATTATTCGTATGATTATACCCTATTGTTGTACTATTCCACTAATTTTATTTCAATACTTTTCCCAAGCATAGATTAAAGATGTCCACTTCTTTTAGACCTTTTAATACTTTTGAGAATGCCTTGATAGTATCCCTAGAACGTGGATTTTTGTCCCCACTACTAGGACTGTTTTACTGCAGTACCAGTGATTATAGTCATCCTTTACAGAAAACAGTTATTGCTTCCAGCCCCTCAAGTCCTTCTGGACCTTCAGTTTTCCCTTTTTTCCCTTTTTGAATCCTTATCCCTTCGTTTTCTACGTTCCAGGGCTACTCACATTGCCTTATAGGTTCTGGATCCTGAGGCCCTGTTGAGTAAAGGGCGAAAAGCATTTCGTGATTCCCGTAAGGTTGGAGTTGAGAAAGAATATAAAGTTGTTAATGCTATTGATTTTGCTGATAAGGAGGTAGAAGTTAGAGTTATTAATGCCCAAAATCACATAAACTGGAAAGAGCTCAAATTAGTTATTGATTTATATGATAAGCTGTTTACTGAGCTTGAAGAAGGTTTCAAAAGACTTTATATACCAAAATCGGAATAATATACGTTGATAAAGACTATTTCAAGAAGAAATAATGAAGAAAATATTAAAACCCCCTTTTTAAAGTTAAGGATAGGAGCCTATGTTTGAAGCTTAATTTATAATCGTTTAAACAATGTGAATATTTGATATTTTCTAATATAAATATATGGCTAATAGTAATTAAAATATATACTGTTAGTTATAACTATTTTCATAGTTTGGAAGAAATTTGTAGGATTAAAGTGAATATAGTTTTTATAAAAATGAATTATATTTCTTTGTTTATCATTATCGTTTATAGTTTAGCAGGAAATCTTCGAAATTATTCATACTCGAATTTGTGTCTGCAGTATAATTACTTCTTTTATTACTTTAGATCTTTTAGCTGTTATCATTAGCATTAAAATCCCTTGTAAGGATTTTTTTAAGTTGATTAGTACATGCTAAGTTATTAAACTGATCGATTACTAAGGAAGTCTCAAAAAATATCGTTTTTTTTACCCTTAATCTCATTTAACATTTAATCCCTTTAAAACAACTTTTGAAAGAACTAAAAAAAGCCTTATTGACCAAAGCTGTTAAATTGAATATATTAAGTATTCTTTTAAGTTTTTGTCCTGTAATAAACCCGAATTCCCAGTTTGGATAGTTTTGATGCGAAATAAATTCAGAAAAACTGTTCCTTTCACATTTCGTTAATTACAATCCGACTTCAAATATGAGAATCGTTTTTAACAAGGAAAAACAGTGAATTTCATCGTTCAAAAAAACCCAAAGAAACAACTTATCAACCGAGACTTACTAATTAGTCAATTTAGGAAAAATTTCTCTACTGGTTTATAAAAAGTTTATTTAACATAGGATTTTCGGGTATTTTATTCAAATGTATGGTCTTCTTTTAATTTTGGTAAATTCATTAGCTAAAAACCAACAAAGCGGACACTGTTGTAATTTGATAACGGCAAAGTTAAATCCTATTATAAGCAGCATTATAATTTCATAATGTTGTGACTTACCTTATAAGATATTCAATTTGATTGGTTTATGTTATAAGACACTATACAGGAGACTTCAAGCTTATTAAAAACTGTATTTTACACGGATATTCCCGCTTTGAAAAATACACGTTGAATGTTAAAATATCTACTATTAACGTTAAATTCTCCATTTTTAACGTTCATTCACCGAAACGACTAATAAAAGGCCATACCAGAAGCAGGTAGTGCCGCCATACATGCCTTATTTTCAACATGAAGTCATTAAAACTTAACGTTAAGTTTTATTAATTTCCCTCCATTTTTCACATCACTATATTCTTCTATAGTAGATAATCTCTAGTTTTAAGACATTGTAAAAGTTATTTGAAGTTTAACTTTCCATATTTTTAACGACGAGAAATAGTTCTCTTAACTCAAGATGTAAGGTTCAAGTATCTCAGATTATATACAGGGAGTGATATAATTTAACTTATAAGATGAAGTATGATATAAATATGACTTGAATCGGATAAAATTTATAATTATGATAAGTTAACATTTTGTAATCGTTTTAATTGTTTTAAGTTTATGATAAATCAATACTCTTTTCAAAACTTTGTAACTTAGAAATCAAAATTAAAGGCTTGCCTTCGTTTAAATTACTTACTGAGGAAATATTCGTTATAATAGCTAGCAATTGAACCATTATCTTAATTACGTAGCAGTTTAATTACCATTTTATAACCACAATTGCTTTCAAATTCTTCGATATATTCCTAATATATTAGGTTTAATTACATTCACCTCAAGTTAATAAATACATTGTTTTAGTTATTAGATGGTTTTAAAAGGGATTCAAACAACGTTTCGATCTTATTTATATTCCTTATTAGTTCTTCAAAAGTATACGATAGCAAACAAGCTTTTAATATAGAAGTCCAGAAAGAGGAGGGTTTTTTTGGATCTTTAACATCTTCCTGTAAATAATTACTATCTTAAAAGATAAACACTATGACCTAATAACTATTAAAATTAATTATAGCTTTAGGGTTTATTATATAATTCTAATTTCATTTTATCATGTATTGAAAATCGTTCATTATATGTTTCAAGACACTTTAAACTGTTATATTGTACCAAAGGGTAGTACTTGCTTTCTCTATAAGTCTGCCTTCTCACGAGATGTGACTGCCTATTCATAAGTTATCCTTCTCATAAGTACTTATTGTTATAATGGTCTGTTAGTGGATTCTTAGCTTTTCCTTAGTCTTTTACCTTCAAATACAGTCTGGAATACCATAATACATTCGCAAGTACAGACAACATAACAAAAAGTAACTATAAGCTAAGATTTTACTTGGTACTAAATCGATTAATTTACACAAAACAATTAAATTAAGTTACCAACGCGAAGCTGTAACCATATAGCCTTGCTACTAAAACACCAAAACTCACCATCTTCCGTTACATTTTAATCCTAAATAATAATTTCTTTCTTCTTTCTTTTACTTGACCTTTAATATCACCATATAGTCTCAACTTTATAAGATAGCGAAAGTTACAAGCGTTAGGTATTACACCAAATAAACTCCAAACCCCTCGTCACATGCATTGGTAGACTCGTATAGAAAAAGTCAGGAAAAAACTTACACCTGCGTCTGCGCCTACACCTTCTCCACTAAACTTAACAACTGTTGCTTTCCCTTTACTTCCACAAAAAATACCAATAAAAGTACTACTTTCGCCTAAGCGTATACCTTTACTTATTTCATCTTAGCATATAGATTTATGTTTTCATACATCTTTAGCTCGTTTCTCACCTACGCCTCCTTGTTAATTGCTCGCTGCAATTGAAAGCTCTTTAATTTCATTCGCTATAAAGCTAGGAAAATATATTCATCGGCTAGCCCAGCCGCTAGTAACGTTAATACCGCGAAAATAGTAATAAGCTTACA
This sequence comes from Anisogramma anomala, assembly GCA_038502455.1. NCBI lineage: Eukaryota > Fungi > Ascomycota > Sordariomycetes > Diaporthales > Gnomoniaceae > Anisogramma > Anisogramma anomala. The sequence goes on along the minus strand of JASMMZ010000005.1, from coordinate 1,626,678 downwards.
ACAAGAATTTGAAAAACGTAACGTTAGAAGACGTATGAAACACGATACTATAATACGACATCTAGACAACTTATCTTTTTAAAGCCGCCATTCTCGCAACCGCCGCGAGCGTAAGCCATCTCGTCCCTATCATCGTCAATCTTCACCCATTTCTATAACTTGATCGAATACCTCTAAAGGTAACCGCCACTACTATCTCCACAAAGGGAAGAAGCTTAAGCACTCGTTATACGAACGTTATCGCCGATCTCGCAACCTTCGAGAACGCGAGCTTTTTCGCGACCGCCGCGAGTGTAAACCCTCTCGCCGCTATCACTCGTGTAACCGCTGCGAACGCGAACTCTCTTATCGTTGTCGCTCTCGTTCTCGAACTCACCACGAGCCTTTTCGAATCCCAAACACAATAACTACTTAATACTCAATCGGCAGCACTCGTCATTTAAAACATAAAGAGATTAGTGTATTTAACTATAAGTATCATGATGTACAGGATATAGGTATTATCATGGTAGGTAAATATATGGTCTTAACTCACGTATAAAACTTTTAACAACGTTTAAACATTTTCATGGATACTGATTCAGGTTTGGAAAGTTAAATAGTGAAGATGTTTTCCACTTTACTATAGGGATTTGTAGTATACTGATGAAATACGAAAGTCGCTTTTTACAAGTATCGTAAGATTTTTTGTTGTAACTTCGTATATATTATAGGTATTTTCGTAAATCATTTCCCTATTAATCATAGTAAAGCTACTATGGAGTTCAAAAAGGCCAAGGTTTCGTTATGTAACCTGTTAGAAAACGAATACGGCTTATAGAAGTATATTCTAACAAAAATATGTTATATAAAGGTTATAAGTATATTAGACCAATATAATGATAATTGGTATATCATTATAATTGATATCTGATGCAACTTAGACTTGAGTATTTAACAATACCCTCCTTTACCACATTGAAAGCAAACTATATAAAATACCTAATTAAAGTTAAAAAATTAAAAATTGTGTTATTTACAATAATAATACAGTGATACTCTAACTATTAGCCCCTTTATGAAGATGCTCGCGATAGGTATAATTCCAAATATTTTCGCAAAGCTAGCCTTGTAAGAACAAGTACTAGCCTCGTAACTCTGAAAAAAATAAAAAGAGATACGAAATACGCTACTTAAAAGAGTATAATCGCAAACGCTATGATAACTATTATTCTCATGAGAATGTTGACCGAAACCATAGTCGAGATAAACGCGAAAGAAAACGCGGTTATAACAACTAAAAACGTAATAAATACCGTTTTCGCAAATACCGTATTGACCGAGGTAGTAGTCGGAATAATCGCGACTGAAATTACGAGATGTAATAATCGCAAATATAGATTTAACAATATGTAGTCTGATATAAACGATGTTGACCATTTGGATCAGAAAACCCATTCTTATTATTCACAAATATCTTCATAAGTAAATTCATATTATTTTAGTAGTAAAATGGACTATATATTGGAACCTAATATCACACCGTCTAGTCATCAGAATTACGTATGTTGTGGCGAAAATTGCGGCTTGCTTAACTCTTTGTTTAAGTATTTAAAGACTTTTGTGTAGAAAAATAGCTTTTCCTTAAAAGATATGAAAAAACGTATGCGATAGTTGGACCGTATATGCCCGTAGATGGCCTGGATACTGTTGTGAATAACACGGAAAATCTTGAAATTATTGTAGCTAAACCTGTTAAAAAGGAGGTGGTATTCGTTATTAATAGTTACCGTTACCTATAAATCGCTATACGTGCCAACTCTATAGGTAAAAACTATATACTTTGTCCTAACACAAGTGTCGATAAGAACCATGTATCCAAATTCTGGCTAAATATAGACTTCTCACATTATGTTATAACAGACGTACCTGTAGCCGAACGCGAGATAATTAGTGGTGTAATAGTTCCTTTTATTCGCCTTATCACTAGGACACGTTAGATTTTCTATGCTCTTAAGTATAAATCTAATGAAATTTCTGCCTTTTTATAGGAAATAACTAAGACATGGTTTATTGATCGCCTAGATACAGGAGCTTTATTAACAATTAATTGGATAAAACCTCGTGATATAAATATTCTAATATTTGGAAATGTGGTTTATATTAAAGATAACTACTTCGAAATTATTTTTTTAATATATAAAGTTGTTATATAACCCATCGTTCGCAAAAATATTTCTCACATTAAAAATGTTTCGTAACGCGGATAAACGTTATAAATAGCTATAAAATATATCGCTCTTCTTAAAGGAAAAATGTTTATATTTACCGCTCAAAATCCATGATCTTTCAATGATTTAATCAAAATAATCACTCCATATGTAGTGCGAATTCATAATTATACAGATAAAGCGGTATGTTTCACGAAGCATACGCGTTTGGAAACTATTAAAGAATGCGAAGACGACGCCTATATTTGGATAGATTGAAAGGAAGTTATACAGACCTTTACATAGTCTATAGATATTGATAACGTGTTCTTCATGGTTGTGTAACCTACGAAAATGTTTGTTGATAACTATCAAGTTTCTTTTGTCCCTATAAGAGCCTTAGATAAATTTACTACTGTATCAGTAATTAGTATTGAATTCGAGTTGAATTTTTTAACTCTTCGTACTGATATATCGTCCGCGAGTAGACCTTCTTTCACTAAGGCGTTTGTTAAGACTTAATTAGACACCCCTTTTCTGAATGCTTTCGTATGCCTGATTTAAAAATTTAGGATTTATGAGGTTATAAACATTATTGATAATAAAGCGGATTTCGTTAAACTTTGCGATAAGCTAAGTTATTGAAACACCTTGTTTGGTATAAAAATACCTAAAAAGTGCTTATAGTAAAAACCACGTAAGGCACTTGTGGATATATATATCCCTATAGTTAGTAAGTAGCTGCGGTGCGGAATGCACCCTTGCAGCAGTGCACGGTAACGTACCACTCTGCAAGGTGCATTCCTACAGAGTGCATGATAGCTTGCCACTGCCTGGAAGTGGTATTTGCAGAGTGCATGGTAAAGTACCACTACCTGGGTAATAGGTTTATAACCTCTCACTTAAGGCGTATACTCTCTGAATGCTTCTTCCTTATTATCAATCTTTACGATTACTCTTCTACTCTTTTACGTTTACGCAAATAAGAAGAGATCTTACCGATACTAATTAGTAGCCGAATACGTCAACTACGGATAATCTAAGAAAGAAGAGACAAACCCAAGTTGAATACCTATAACAGAATGTTATTATGGTCCCAATTATTTGTACTTTAACACTACGCTTTATAAAAACTATACGGGAGTGTAAAATTACGCGGAAGCGCCTTTAAAACCCAAAGTATAATAAGGACTATAAAATCAGAAGTAACTTTAAAAAGGATTACTTTAATAAGATATTATTAACTAGTTAGTACCCTATTTATTAAAAGCTCCATTACGTTAACCATTAACTCGCTTTAAAGTTGCAAACATATTTAAGAACTTTTTAAAGAGCGTCCTATTACTTATTGGGCCACGCGAGCTAAAACTACTAAGTTTCGGAATCCTCTATTGAAACCCGACCGATCCAAACACAATATCCAAACCGTTTACGAAATCCAGGAGCGGCTAAAACAAAACATACACATTGCTTACGAAACCCGAAAGCGGTTACAATATAATACCCAAAACCGCGCAAAAATAATAAGAGCTGTTATAACACGATATCCGAATCTTTTACCAAATACGAACCGAGTTTTATACATCTAACTACATATATAAACCTCTCCACACCTACACTTTTCCCCGCACCCCCCCTTTCATATTTTCACTATCCGCCTTACCTCGCTTGCTTTATATTACTATTATAAACTTATTACTTGTAACGTTAAAGTTTTTCCTAGCTGTTTGGCTAGTGTAACGTTCATAAAACGTTAACAAAACTAATTTGAAGCGACTAATTAGCCTATAAACACGCTTCATCTACACCCTATTTAATTTTGAATTATATTAGTAAAAGTTAAAGCTCCAAATTGACCGTTTTATTATACCCCATTTTTAACTTTATATATATATAAGATTTTTATTTTGGTTATTTAAATACTATACCCCAAATATACTCGGATCTAGTACACTTCATAAAACCGACATTTATACTGCTCTAACATTTTAAATACATTTCAAAGTCACCTTTTCAAAAGTTCCAATACACTATAAACGTTTATAAATATTGTTTTCCAAGTAAAAGACCTAATGAAAGCCAACGAATATATAGAATACCTGTTTACGGATACGTTATTTCGTAGTAGTATTTGAAAGTATTTAGACCTCAATTTATGAGATAATAAAATCGAGGTATTAGTGGAGGATTTGGACCCTTTTACGATAAATACGTATATTATCAACATAACCTTCAATTACTTTAACAGTGAAATTGAAAGGCGCGACTTGTTCGACAATTTTAAAGAGGATTTTGCAGACTAGACGCTGGACATATAGTGTATAATCAATAGTACAATCTCCAGAATATTACGAAAATAATTACGAATTAAGGATATTGATCAAACCGGTGGAAACAATAGCCTTAATATAAAGGCCTTGTAGGTAACTTCCTAGTTTATATAAATACCAAATTAAACGAACGGTGAAGTGATGAAAGTGAAGTTTGTAAAGAGATATTGACTGAAAAAGCGCTGGGATCGCCTACTTGAAATAACAGATTGGAAACGAAAAAAGCTTCCGCAAATAGAAAAGAAACGCTTAGTAAAGCTAAACTCCTGTCGCGAAGTCGAAACGAAGCTAAAGGAATCGACGGAAAAAGATAAAGTACCGTGAAAATTGTCTACAACGTAAGTTAACAAAGAACCTTTTCCGAAATACAGTTTTGAATAGATACTAATATAAAACCGCGCTTTCAATACCGTTAATAATTAACTTAACTACGATAAAAGCGGCACAAACAAAAAAAAAAAGGCCCGCCCAAAGTTGGTATAAACGACGTAAAACGCCAATACATACCTTACAAACTAATGTTCGCTAACTACGACCCCTACCATAACCTTTTACCGTATTACTTTCCTACTAATAGGAGCAATATTATAAAACTTACCAGATTCGCCAAACTTTAAGATAATGATAAGATTTATAACGGTGAACTATATAATATACTCGATAATAGAATATATACAATACTAAATACGTGTAAAAGGCTAAATATTAAACCATCTTAATTCCACTTTATTTTATTCGGTATATTATTAAGGTAAGTTAAAAGGTAGTATATATATTACCGTCTGTAAATAAATAAATTTGTAAAGTGTAACAACCGTTTAAAATTACATTTAGATACGAAAATCAATTGTAAACTTCATGATAGGGATGTGACTGACATAAATTGGTGATCCGTAAAAAAGTAGCGCAAAAACATCAATAAAAACACATAAGAAATACTAAATACCCTATTAACAAATTTTTAAAAGTGTTAGGCGGCTTTTAAACCGGAATATGAAGGTAATAAAATATTTATTCAAATAGTAACAAAAATATGCCGTAAAACCCTAAACTTCGAACTTATACTATTGAAGCCAAAAATTGAATAGATTTTTATACAAGTTTTAAAACATTGTTTAAAATATTTATACAACTATAATTGAGTATTAAATTAACATCTACAACCGATAAAACTAAAGCAAGGACCAAATTACCAAAAAAGACCTTGCCGAAACAATTTACTATGTTTTAAACCAAACATTTAAAATATACCTAAAACAAATAACCAGCCTAAATACGAATTTTTTAAAAAATATATTTGGGGTGGAACCCTAAGAAAAAAAGGTAAAACGGCTATTACTAAGGACGATTATACGGTTGAAGATGAAATGCACCGCAGTTATAACAATACCTACAGAAAAGTATATGAGGTTTCGTGGGTTTATAAAAACGTTATATTGTATATGGAAAAATCGGTTACTGGTTTACTAACTACTTGGTATACGAATAAATTCGGACTTAACGAAAGTTTTAAACCGATTACCCATCTAATGAACAGATAAAACACAATTTTACAACGTACGTAGCTGAGTGCAAAGGCGCAAAAGATAAGTTGAACGCTTACTTTTACGAATACACCTCTGGTGAAAAAAACTTTAAGATAACAATACTTATCTGACAACCTAGGATAATGAAACTGCCTAAAGTATTTTATAAGCCTGTAATAAGATTCATTTCTATATAATACAGGCCTAAACTACGAAGACAACGTGTTAAACGCCTATATAACGACGTAATTTACACTTTGAAACAAATATGGTAACCTATTTCAGGGTATTATGCCTAATACCAGCGTGGCCGAAATCTTAACGGCTGGAAAACGAAAATTCGACGCGTTTACAGCGAAATTTCCGAAATTTCAGCTCGACCGTACAAGGGAATATCGAAAAATCATATTTGATAAAAGCAAAATATCATCGTTTAACAAAATCGTTATAAATACACGATTCTAACCAATTAATTTCTATGTAATAAACTTTAAAACGTTATTCCTGCTTTCGTTAACTAATATAAATAAACTCGAAATTGAGGTCCAGAATACAACTAACAAACTTATCTGCACTTCGGATAATTTATCTATACCATTCCGGCTTAAATTCGACTATATATATATTTTCCCTAAAACACGTATAATTAAAATAGTTTACCTCATACAGCCAAAATTACGGATGTTATACCGCCGATTCGGATACCCAACTATAAAACGCCTTTTATAGCTACTTCATATCGCAAGCTACATCAATGTATGGGGAAAAACGTTTAAAGCTATCGAAAAGTTTTATTATAAATACCATCTATATATACAAAATCAACGGCGGTTTGAATTCCTCCATTAAAACGATATAGACTTTAATTACAAGGTAATTGTAAATATAATATACCTTGATGGCCAGATAATACTATACACTATCTACGCAGCAATATTATTTCAAGCCGCAAAATTTACACGAAACGTTTTCACTACAAATGACTTAGATACTTTGGTTAACTATCAATTAAACGTTTTCTTATGGCCTTCGAACTGGATTACTTACGACGCTAATACAGCCTTTAACTCCACTGAATAGCGTATTAAAACTAGGATTGTTGATAACAAATATAAACCAATACTAGTAAAAGTACCATAAATCATTAAAAATTATAAAAGGTACTATAAACCGCTTGAAAAGGCGTATACAGTATTGTCCAAAAATTTAAAGGGTATAAGTTCCAAGGAATCTATTTTACAAATAGCGGTTAACGTTATTAATAACACTTTTAACATGAATAGACTTATCTCCACACTTTTCATTTGCAATATTTACCCGAAAATCTATATAAACTTTATAATATTACTTACCATGGTATAAAAAGCGAATGTTATAGCGAAAGCTATAATAGAGTTACGTTCCCTACAAATTAAAAACAATATCTTCAAAGCGTTGGCTGCAAGGAACAACCTATATGAAACCAGCGTTTTAAACTAACTATTATAATTTAATATCCTAATTTGGAAAACTAAAAAGTGATAAACTATCCCGTGAGAAATTAACGGCCTACAAAGCTATAATATATTCGTTAATTTGTAAAATAGTATAAATTTGTTTCGGTGAATAAAAATACGAAAACATAAAAAGGAAAAGATAAAGAAAAGCGTCCCGAAACCGTAATTCGACTAATGATATCGGCGAAACCACTCTTACGATGGCGGATTTAAACCGCCCCTAAATCCAATACAATCTCCGGATCGCACTTTCAACTCTATCACTACATGAAAACGGCCCACCCGTAATAACACCACAAACATCTTGCTGCCGAGGCTGCCTACTTGGCTCGAAAAACAAAAAGCGCCCCGATACCTTTGCCATAAACTCCTTTATCACTTAAAAAGAGATAATTAACTGTAAGCTTAGCTTAAAACTCTGCTGCGAAGGAATTATTACCACTTTAGGCGCTCAGTTCGAATATTTTATTTAAACGGAAATATTTACACTAATCCAATAAGGCGTTTTTCGCTCTGAACGGTTTGACCTAACGATTCACGGCGCTTACAAAAGTTTTCCTACTCGCCTCGTATTTAAATTGAAGGATAAAACCGGGAAATTATACGAAAAAACCCGCCTAATTATAAAAGATTACAATGAAGACATCAAAAAGAATATTATAATCCAATCACCTACCTTATAACAGGTAAGCTATTGTTTCATTCTTATATTTATACCCTCTTTTCGAATCTTTTAGAACCTGCATATTAAATTTCATAATATTACGTAAACTTATATATAATTCAAAAAGCGGTTTAAACGACATATTTACGTCGATATAGCTATAAATTCAATGAAAATATCACTTATTTCAAACGATTTTAAGTATTATGAAAACGTTTTATAGTATAGCTATAGTTGGTACATATTAATATAACACTTACTAAAAATATTATAAAAATCGATTCGAATTAACTAACTCAACTTTCGACATATATTTATTAATTTTAACGGCTTGTTTCAAAATCTTTATACTAACGGGGATATAAACAGATAATATGTTGACATTATGTAATGCATCCTTTTCCGTATCCAAAAAATAAAACTTTTAAAAGCTGGTTTTAAAGTAAAACCTAAGACGTACCTAATAGAGAACTACATAATCGACTTTAATAAAGCGACTATCACTTTTCGAAACGGCGTTTTAGGTCTTACGAAAAAGGGGTAATTGGACAAAGTTACTCTTATTGCTTTGGAAAATATAAAACGAGCCGATGAATATAAATACTAACGCATATATAGCGCTTAGGTTACTTGAATAATATAATTAAAATCGGCGTTCGACTTTTTAGTCGCCGCGTAATATTAAACTAACAATATGGATGATATATATAAGGCGTTTGACAAACGACTTACGTAACAAATATATAATTTAAAACGCAGTTTATATTTTGTACCGTTAAAAGTATATATAGCGAAACTATTTATTTTACCAACGGTTTCTTCGCTAATAATTTTCATTATAACTCGAAAATATAGCTCGTTTTTTTTTTGGTAACGAAATACCAGCTCGGAACGTATTTATGTTCCGTAAAAATATTATTTTTTCAAATTTGACCAAGTGTAAACAGGTTACATGAAACGTTTTAGCCTTAAAATTCATTACATAGTTTAAGGCTTCGATTTAGGTACTACTATAACGATAACAGTTGGAATAATTACTTTAAATCTTAACACAAAATTTATACCTTTTATTGTTTATATCAAAAAAAATTCGTTATATGAATACCTGGTTGAACTAAGCATTCAAAACGAAAAACGCCTTATAATTAATATTATAGCTTTACGCAAATTATATAAACGTCGGTAAATTAAAAGAAATCTCAAATAAATCGATAGAAAATCAAATCCAGTAAACACAATAACTAAAAAAGTTCCGAACAGGGTATTAAAAGCGCTAATATCGACAAATGACCTTTTTGTTAGTATTATTAAAATGGTTTTAAGGCCTTATTAAGGCTGAAAATTTTCATATTACTTTTGTTTTGTTTTGTTTTGTTTTATACGATTATACCGCTTTTAACATTTTAGAACGGTTCGAAACCCGTTATTTGCGCCGCTCTCCACATTTTCTTTTATTTGAATCTATAACTTCGCACTGCTCCTAATATATTGTTACTTTCAGCTTTATAAACTTTAAAACTATTAGTTTGTTACATCTTAACTTTTTCTTACATTTTTTTATCTACGTTGTGATTTTTTTCAAAAAAAAGAAATAATATTATTATATAACGTATTATATTATAGCTAGGCGCGCCGTTCCGACCATAAGGGACAGCCATTTACTACTAAAAGTAAAGGGAAAGGGCGATGTTATCGGCGTCATCGAAAAGATAGCACTGTGTCCTAGGTCGCATACCTTTAGGTAAAGATGCGGAAGAATCTTTACACTCCCCGCAACAACGCACAATAATATAATTGAACTCACCTACGTAATATATACGCAAGCCCCGATTTTAGGCGGTGATAATGGCTGCCAACTCTTCAATCCGCCGGTTAACACCTATTGCTAATTAGTATCAGTTTATTTTAATTATTTATCATAATAATTGCTTTTATAAGCGCTCTGAACAAAATATTCGGAAAGTAAAAGATAGGGTTCGCTGTTACAATCACAGTTTTTAAATCGCATTTACTGTGAAACCGGCGAATATGTAATACCGTTTCGGCTTACGGACCTAAAATCAACGAAATAAGGGCATATCCACTACTAATCCGCTTATAATGGTAACAAAGGGACGAATAACCCCCATTTTTATAGTAATCGTTAATAAACTGACCCGCGGCTGCGTACGCAATACACGGTATGTAAGGTGTGTCTATTAACAACTTGGGGTTATAAATTGGAATATGCCGCTTTAACGCCTTATAGATTAAAAAGGCTATGTAACGCACCCTCGCAATACGAAGTTTGGGGCGGCAAAGAAGTTGCACCTCGACCGCCTCGTTTATTAGGATATTAATATACCGTAACGTACAAAAAGATTAGATAATACGAATCGCGCTATAACTTTACCAAGTTACGTTTATAATAAAAAAAGGGGGGGGGGGGGGGGTTTCCCCGCAGATAAGGAGGTTTTTACCCGCGAGGATAGGGTAAAGTTTATAACCTTAAAATCTTTTCGTTTCTCCCATTAGGAGTTAAAGAAAAAAGAGGAGAGGGGAAAAGGGGGGGAAGGGGTAATAGTTATAACGGCAGCGGCGGCGGCGGAAGCGAAAAGAAGGGTTGTGATAAAGGCAGTGCTACCTGAAAAAGCAAGGCTGGTATTAGTAATGGTAGCGATGGCGCGGTTGGCGGCGGCGCGGCTGGCGGCGGCGGTGGCCTCGACGCGCTTATGTTTTCGCGTCAAACGCCGTCTAAAGAAGCGATTTCTATACGGTATTTATTTGCAGGCGAAGTTAATACGTAGAAATTAGTTAAATAACTTAGTTATCGAAACGGGTTAAAAAGGTAATTAGAATAGTAAATTAAGTTTATATATACTAATTAACTAGTTAAAATTTATACTAGATGAAGGTACGCGTAGTTGAAGGGATAAAAAGGTTTCCTCTAAACTAATAATAATATATCTTTTTATATTTCTCCTAAAACACATAACGCCGTAATTACCCCTATAAAATCATACTCTTATAACACTTACATAATTAAACTCTTACGAAAAACAATAATAAATACCATTAACAACTATATCGCTACCAATTAACCAAATTAGCCAAACCTTTACTATAATCACTGTCGCAGCTAGGAATTACTAATTCGAACCTTTACGATTTTTGTTATAACTATACTATCATTACAAGACTATGAAAACGGACTACACTACAACTGAACTATCACTACTAAATAAAGGATACAACCCGTAATAAAGAAGAAAAAAGATTGCTAATATGGATATATATATCCCTATAGTTAGTAAGTAGCCGCGGTGCAGAATGCACTCTTGCAGCAGTGCACGGTAACGTACTACTTTGCAAGGTATATTCTTGCAAAGTATATGATATCGTATCATTGCCTGTAAGTGGTATTTGCAGAGTGCATGGTAAAGTACCACTGCCTTGGTGATAGGTTTATAACCTCTCACCTAAGGCGTGCACTCTCTGAATGCTTCTACTTTATTATCAATCTTTACTACTACAATACAAATCTTTACGATTACTCTTATACTCTTTTACGTTCATGTGAATAAGTAGAGACATTACCGACAGCACCCATATTAATACGATAAATTCGACGTAATTTATTCAATTATAAGAAGTTAGCGAGCGATATTCAGCCATCTAAAATGATATAGGTTCAATCGAAATGCCTGTGGATTAGGTGATAAAAGTTTTACTTATGGATAACTCAAAATACACTAAACTAAACCATTATCCCCATTTTATATTCAAAGGCGATAAAAAACCTCTCGACTATTGGTTCAATTTTTTATATAACTAAAAACGTATGGAGTTCTCGCATGATATATTACCATTTGTATTGCTAGTGGTATCAATATAAAAAACTATCCAAGGAGTGGATTAAGGTCGAAGGGTTATATATATTTAACCACTTCATAAGTAGGTTATGTCAGACGCCTATTAACGACCATTACAAAAGGATATAATCGAGTTTATTCGCGAAAAAAATAGATTATAATTGTAAACACTATTAAATTCTTTTCTATCTTATAGTACACTTAGACTACTGCGATTGCTTTACGTTTATTAGTTATCACATACTCAAATTATTTAAAGTCGTACCTATAGGCTTTCGAAGTTCACTATTCACGCTTAACAATTTATAGACCGAATATTAAAGGAATTTCTCTCTTTTTTGTGTATCAATCAACGATATTATGATTTTATCCAATAAATTGAAAAATTACTCCGTATAAATATAAGCTATTTTAAGCTTCTTATAATCAAAAGCGTTACCTTATCCTCAAAAAAGTCTCATATTAAATTTCAATTAGTTTAACTTCTAAAATTCTACCTTAATGACTTAGTTCTTTTAGTTCCTAACTAAATAACTTAAGGTTTTCGAAATCATAAGTTCCTCGTATTTAAAAAGTATTCGAACTGTATTTGAAAATAATAGGGGTTTTACGACTAATAATACTCTATTACACGTGATTGTTAAACTTACTTCAGAAATTGAAAAAAGTATTCATTAATATGGGGAAGAAAATAAGAATGAATTAAAATTAATAATTGTTAGAAATAACTACGGTATATTCTGTTAATAACTATCTATTTTACGTTCAATTAAAAAGAATATTTTGAGGCTACATAAACCGATCTGTTTGAGCATCTTAAATTATTTCACGTAGACTCAAAATGGCAGTTTTTTTTCTCTATATTAATGAAAGCTTCGAACGCGGATTTTGGGTTATGTGTTTGTACCTTCAAAAGGGATATTCTTAAAAACAAAGACAATATATCCCAGTTACTATTATCGAACCAGTTATGTTTTTGAGTCGCCTCTTGATTTGGGCTGAACTCAATTATAGCTCCTCAGAATATTAGATCACTTATTTTGTATGGATATGAAAATAGCTGCATATAACATTACTTATAAATCCTTTACCAACTATTATCCTTACTGATCATAAAGTTATACGAAACATTATAAAATAGATTTCACTAAAAACACCATTTTGAAACAGGGTAAATCGTTGACTCTTCAATATGTCAATTTACCTATATTTATACTCTTTCGAAATAGTTTACTTTCTAGGACAGTTCAATTTGGTATCAAACATCTTTAATCGTCTGCCTTCTTATAAGGACAAATAACTTCATAATTTAGACGTGCCAATACTAAATTAAATTATTAATAAATTATGAAAGTTAGACGAATATTATCTTATCATGTACCTCACGGAGGCGGAATTTGATAGTAATATACGACTTCGAGTTTGAATCGATTATCATAAGGATACGGTTTCATATGGAATTCTGCAAAATCTATTAGGCAAAAAAAAAACGATAAAAACATGCTTTTCGATACTTTTAAGCTTAGTTACCTATTTTGATTGGTTAATCTCTTGTTTTATAATCGCGACTTGAAAAGATGTAAAAGACTTGTAGTTTTTATAACATTTATGTAGGATGTTTTTACCGAAACATATAGTAAAAAGAACCATTGAGAACGTAAAAAAATGATGGTAATCTTTAATGAAGTGTATTTTCATTAAAATCATAAATTTCTAAAAATATATATTAGTTATTGTATATTATAAGAAGATGTACCTAACAACAAATAGAAACCACTAGACTGCCTTAAAACTATTGAAACGTTAAAGAAATCAATGCATGCGATTTATATGAATTTTGTAGTCGTATTACTAGCAGTGTCATCCGAAAGTATATTTTGGATATTAATAGGAAATGATTTATTTCATATAATAATACCAAGTACATGAAAAACTCCCTAACAAATACCCCTTATCTCTAATTACACTTTATATAGAGAAGAAAATTTAGCTGTAGTTTTGGTTCAATAATTTCTGTTATATGATTAGCTTTGCCCGCAACAGATTATCTCAAATGAAGATGTTAAGTTTGTGTTAGAATTTTGGAAAAGTTTGTGAAAAGGCTTTGGAAAACGTTTAATAATAATAAAAGTCTATTATCCACAAGTTAATGAGTAAGTAGAAAAAAGAATCAAGTAGTGGAATTGGCTTTACGCCACTTCGTAGCCGAATATCCCGTGCTATAATAGGTTAATATTGTGCCGACTTTACATTAAAACCCTAATAATATATATTCGCGTACCCTAAAAGCTAGTCTTCATGAATTTCTATTTCGATTCAAACTCAACGTATTATTAAATATTTTTATAATAACTTTACAACATATAAAAGCAGAGATTCGGTTTATATGAAAACATTTGTAACGAAACGCATAATTAACGATGGATATTATCAATATTACGGCGAAAAACAATATAATCAAAATATTCTTAGTATAAACTTACTATAAGAGATAAAGTATAATTAAAGTTGGAAAAATCCTATATATTTCTACATAAATGACTTAAGTTGTCGCTACCGCGTATAAAGTTATATAAAATTGTATAAAAGATCAATAATTTGGCTGTTACCTCAAACTTTCCCCAAAGATTGGTTGTTTATCCAACTATTAATATGTCCTATTCATTGTCTTATCGTTCCCCTACAAATAATTTGTTTAATAGAATGACACTACTATCTATAACAATCAAATACTAAGATAATTTATTATATATATAGAATTGGAAAGTGGAACGTTTACTAGTTAAACAAGTGGATCGCCACCATCGTAAGGGAGATTAAATGTAATATCTTTTTAAATGAAGAAGATTTACAGCTTGCTACGACGAAGAGAAACCAGTATCAAATTTAAACTGTCCTAACTATATTGAGGCATTTGAAAAGGGCAATGATGAAAAGGTTGTTGTTTGGATATAATAAGGATATCATTTTTTCTTTCTTTTAGCCACTGGTATTTGTTGTATTATACCCAGGGGTGGTACTTGCCTTCCTCATAAGACTTCCTACTTATGACGTATTCTTTTTATGAGTACTTATTTTCATGATGGTCTGGTAGTGGGTTCCCAGCTTTTCTTTTAGTGTTTCACCTTCAAATACAGTCTGGAATACCATAATACGTTCCTTTATACATATAGTACAACAGAAACGTATTCAATATATTATAAACTTTATAATTCTTAATAATAGTAGCAAACGAGTTCATTATTTAATTCGAAAGATATTGAAATAACGTATTTACCATTAAGTGATTCTTACCATATACCTTTAAAGAAAAAAGAACTTCCGAACGCTTTGATAAAATAATATTGTAAAAATGCGGATTTTACCGTTGAAATAACAGTGCCATATTAGTTACGGATTTATCTATTCCAAATAACTATTATTTTATCTAACTTATCGGTTAACAATAGGAGAAGGATATAGTATACCACTCCTTATAAGGGTTTTTACTTTAAAGTAAAGGGGTGAGGGAATTATAAACTTAACATCAAGTTTGACTTTACTCCCAGCTTTACCATAATAGTCTATATACCCTTTGTAACACGAGTAAAGGGTTATAAGACTGATTTAATAGAAGAAAGGGGAATCTTTATTTCGTGACAGTTTTTTAATATCATAAAGCCTTATTATATTTTTTTTGGTTTACCTACCAAATCAGCTAGGTATTTTTACTAGGAAGATTATTCACAATTTTAACCTAACGGTCTTTAAAATGATTATTACAGGACTTCTCAAATCAGTTGTAAGGTGAGAAGATGTTATCGAGGTTAGTATCCCTTAAAATAATACAACGGCTGCTCCAAATTCTAAGCAAAAAGTAGTATATAATAGATAGCAGAAAGAATAGCAAATATTTTGACAGAAAATGCTATTATTGAAAATGATATGGGCCAGTGAATGCTTTTACTCAACAAATAATATAATTAATTAATTATGAAGGTAACTTTAGAGGGTCCGGAATCCGAACACTAGAAAAAGGATCTCTAAAGTGAAATACATAGTTTACTTTCTTTCAAGGTCTTTGGAGCTATTTAAAGTGATAGAAACTGTTATGACTTAAGCATGAGAAAATTTACCAAGATGAAGATCAATTCCAACAATAAGATCAAGAAGTATAAAGTTAAGATATTTATAAGAGAATTTACGTAATGGTATGATGTTGATTATATTAAAACCTTCGAAATTATAATCAAGTCTTGTACGTGGAGGATCCTTATTACCTTTGTTGCTTTTTATGGCTGGGATATTGACAAAATCGACATCGATTTAGCTTTCTTAAATGGATAATTGAAAGAACTAATCTTGATTAAGATCCCGAACACAATTTAGAACTTTATTCTATAGTATCCAAAGGAAAATGATACTGTTTTTCATCTTATAATTAACCAAGTTTTCTAGGTTTTCATTTCTTTATATAAGCTAAAACAGACTTTAAGACAATAGTGAAAAAAAAATTAAATGTAATTTCTGATGTTTTCAAGTTTAACAGTTCAGTTTTCATAACGCAGTAAACGCTCACTATCGTTATTAGCTCATCATCTATACTTAAGTTCACGATTTCCTTATTATTAGTCCTAATACAAACGTTATTAAAGTCTTTAAAATGGATATTGGAAAGCACTTTAAGTATAAGTACCTGAGAGAGGTTAAGTATTTATTGGGAGTATATTTTTAAGGAATAGAAACACGCATAGAATTATCTTATCATACAATGCGTATATTGAAATAGTGCTAGAATTTATGGTAGAAAAATGAAGTGAACGCCCAGCTTCAATCCCTATTACTATTGGCTTACTCATTATACAGTACTTTTTAAACGTTAGGCTGATAAATTATAAACTGAGAAGTATTAGTTAAATATTTTGTTTTTTTGGCTATATAATATACCAAACTAGGCCCTATATAGCGTTCCTTATATTAGTATCTTCACTTTTCAGCCATAATTCTTTATTTAAAAATTATGGATTACAAGTAGGTATTTTTTTGTATTATCGTATTGAACCGTTATAAATTTTTGCTAAAATTATCATCAAGATTCCTAAAGACTTTAAATTATCGGCTCATATAATTCCTATTGTAAGGGAGATAAGGTTACTAGAAAGTTAACCTATGTACATTTAGTTCAAATTGTCAACATTAAGATCAACTGGGAATTCAAACGAGGATTCAAAGTATATTCATCTTTTGTCAATGTTGAATCTGTGATTGTGATAAGAATTACTCAGAATACCATTTGGACGAGAAAACTATTTACAAAGCTATGTATTCCTATTATCGTTACTATATATTATGATAATAAAGCATCTATCAGGTTGTTCATTCATAGAAAATATTATAAACGTATATAACATACTCCCTTTAAAGAATACTTTGTAACGGATGAGGTAGAACGTGGTATTATACAAATCAAGTGGGGTTTTGCATATATATAATTGGCTGACGTGTTAATAGAGCTATTGCCGAGGGTAAAATACGAATTGATAATGTAAAAGCTTGGCTTGGTTAAGTTGACTTGAGTTTAAATTAATAGTTTATGAATATTCGTGTTCTAAATTACCTTGTAGTATTGAGGGTATGGAATAGTGAAATGTTTATTATTGTAAACTTTGGGATATTAACAAAGACTACTGTGAATATTATCGGTTTAAATCGGACTACACAAGTCTTCTTGCTTTTTGCATCTACCAAACTTCACTTTACACTATGTTTCCTTTACATTTTCACTCTGCCCTTTGTTTTATTTTGATTAATCTTCCTTTTATTTTTCTTTATAAGCAAACATTACCTCTTTAGAGAGTTTGTTGAAAATATAACATGTATATTCATTTATTAATAGTGTCAGCTAGTACTTGATATAATAACCAGTATTTGATACGTCTCTACACCAAAGATGAGGAATACTTTGGAGATGAGGATATTCACCGGAGCACTAGTGGGACTACTAGCGAGAGGATTAGAGAATATTATACTAAGGTATAGGAGTATTGAGAAGGAGATGACACCTGGATTAGTACCTACTAGTACAAGGGTACTAGTACTATCTAGTATAGAGTATTAATACAGTGATGTTGCTTAGCAATGATATTTATTAGTAATAACTAGTATTAACTAATACAGATCCTCAACTTTAATAATCAAAATCTTTATAAGGATTCTCTTGACCACATTTCAAGAAGTTCTCCATGTAGATTCTAATATATATCTAAATCCATAAGCGTATACAATATCTTTTTGTATATCAACTTCAACACCTTGAGCTTATAAATTGAAGGTTAAGTCTCCATCAAACTTTTTCTTTTAAAATACACATACCATTGTATATATTTTCAAAGGCTTGGAGTTCTCTTTAACATACTTTTTCACAGTGTATAACCTCATTTTAGGTGTTTTTTCTACGCATTCAACGTTTTATTGGCTTATTAACGATCGTCTCGGAAGAATTGTATTAGTTAATTCGTTTGACTTAAAGGTTTTCAACTTAAGGATTTTTATCGGATTTAAAGAGTTTTCTATACAATGTGATCCATATAATATGGAAAGTGATGAGACCGTTAATAATTTTAACCATTACATTTAGATTGGCGTTGTTTAGTATATTATGAAGGTTTTCTCATTAGTTTTGTTCTTTCCTTGTAATGAGTTTACTCTAAAGAGATTAAAATAGTATATTTGTTATCGATAATCCGTTCATAATGCTAAAGACATTATTAATCTGGCGGCTTACCAATTCTTTCCTTAATTTATTCAAGGCTGTTGGTAGGTATTAATCGTTGCAAAGTAGTTGATTCGAATCACTGAAGTCGAAGTAACTGGTGCTGCGTTGATATTGATGATTGAGGTTTGTAAGTTCTAAGTTTGGCAGACCGTTAGCTGGTCTGTACACTAATTTGTATAGCCAAACGCTTTAGCCTATGCCCTACTTTGAAGTGGGTACCTACTGCACTGTACTTGCAGTGCAATACCATAAACTATAGCCAATTTAGCAGTCAGTATAATCAACTTTACTGCAAGTAAAGTTAATTTGGTTGTACCGCATTTGACTGTTATTCCAACACTGGCGGCTTTTTGTTTTGTGCCTGCGCGCTAGCGTGGCATGTCATCAATTGGTGGCAAACTCTGAGATCCCTCCTCAATCTGTAATCCAAATCCCTGTTAATTCTAGTCAATTTATATTAAAATTGACATTCATTACAGCCCTTCGTGGCCCTTTTTCTCCACTCTTCCGAGACCTTTGTTCCTTAATTCTCGTGCACAGATCTTTTTCCATAAACCTGTACAAATCAAATATGTTACCAATTGCATACCTTTTGCCAGTAATTCAAACTCCTTCCATTACCACCTTTTTTATCGTTACTATTAACTTTACCACTCTGGCGTTCTTTTAATTTGTTAGGGCCACCCTATTCCTTCACGTTACGTGCCGGGCGATCTACGTAGCCCTCGATTCGTATGGCTAGCGTATTGCTATTTACAAACCTTTTTAAGGCGTCATTGGATGTAGCCTTAGTTATAGCGTCAATAGGGTAATTTTTGCCGTTAATCTACTTAAATTTATCTATTTCCAGGGCTTTGTATACCTCCCTTAAAGCCATTATGTTTATTATTAGGCGTTCTTCATTAGTTTTACCCAGCTTCAATAGGCATTCGTAAAGGCTCCGTAAGTTAGTACATACTACTACAGGTATCGGAGGTAATCCTAGATATTTGGTATTAATTTTTAGTATACTGTTAGTTACTATACCGATGTTAAAACCCGTCATTATACCATAAACTTTTAAAGCTAACACGCTCTAGATTATACGCTTATACTTAAAGGATAACCAGTACATAAGGTTTTTGGTAATTGTAAATTAACTTTCTAACCTATCCTCGTTAACGAGTATTATGAAAAAGCCGATTTGCAATACAAGGTTAGTATTATTAGCAAATAACCCGTCCGTAAATATTATTAGCTTCGTTTTCGTCAGATTTATATAAACCACATTAATTCCTCTTTACACATAGTCCATTTATTACTAAATACGCTTATTCAACCTATTAAAGTCCTTATCTTATGGATCTTGTGCCTATGACATAATGGAAAAGTCGTACGATACTTTCGGTTGGTATATAGTAGTGATATAGGCTATATGTGCCCTTTGCTTTAAGTATCTCTATAATGTTGCTCCGTCGTTCTTGTCGATAATAGTCAGGCTTGTGGCTCACCCTTTTCAGCGTAGCCTAATGTAGGTGCCGTTTTCAGCCTTAACACCATAGATGCGGATTAAAGATTTATTAAAGTAAATTTGAATGCTTTTAGCCAACGTTTCGACTGGCTTATAATGTTAAAGGCCTGATTTCTCGATGGTACGTTTTTTAGCTGCTATAAATCCAACATTTCCGAAGAAAAAGGTATCGTTGGTTTATATACCTACGATACCAAAGTCTTTACCCTTTAAAATTAATAGGCACGTATCAAATATTAAAGTCTTTATGCCTATCCTATTTTTAAAATACATTTGATACATTCAAAACCAGTAGACACCTACTTCGGCTAGTTTGTACAAACGCTTAATACAACGTATTATTGTGCTGGCCGAAAACTTATCCCTTTTTTTGCAGTTTTAGCAATATAATCCGTTAAAGATCAGTGGTAGGTTACATGTACATTTATGTGATTTCCTAGCTATTAAGTGTAAACTGACCTTTTGCGTTAGCAATCAAACTGGCAACAATTACGACGATTAAATGCTGGCTAATCTTTTGGATTGTAAGCGATTAAATAAGGATTCAGTCCTTACCTTTATTATTGTATCTTTAAGTAATTAGTTTCAACTATTCGTACAGCCGGTCCGTAGTCTTACCTTTAACCTTGTAAACTATTCTCGACTTAAAAATAATGACATCTTAGCCTTTAAATTACGTTAACTATATAAATTGTATAACCCCTCGTAAAAGAAAGCCTTTAATCCCTACGTCGACATTTTCCTTAAAAAGTTTGCTCGGTATATTAATAATTCCCTCAGAATGTAGCTTAAGAGTAGGTTCTCCGTCAGACTTCTCCTTTTTAAGACACCTATTCTGTTATATATACTTTGTCAGGTCTGTAATTCCTATCGCCGTCCTTCTCTTTAGTGTATATCCTTTTCTTAGGTAATTTTCTAGGCTTTCGTCGTTTTATTAGCTTGTCAACGTTCTGTTTGGAAGGGTTGTATTAACTAATCAGTTCGATTTGGAAGTCATCAACGTCAAGATCTTTATTAGATTTAAGGGGCCTAAAAGGTTTTTGGTACAACTTAACTCATGTAACTCGGAAAGTCAAGGAGCCGTTAACAATGTTAACAATTATATTTAAGTAATCAATACTTAAAATATTATACAACCTATCATATTTACCTGGCTCGCGTTATGTAAAAACTTTACTTCAAAGGGAAAGAGATAGCATGTCTGTTATTAAAGGTTTATTTCTAGTATTAAGGGTATCGTTGAATTAATGGCGTGCCGATTCCTTCTTTAGTTTCTTTAAGGCTTTTCTATATGTTATAACACGTTTTTAAATACTTAGCGATAATGGAGACTTAGTTATTCTACGTGAATAAGCCCCAAATATTAGTAAAATTGGTATGAGTCCGTTAGGGTTAACATTATCATTAAGGCCTTTTACCGTTATTTAAAGCTGTATTTTTAGCTTGTAAAGCTTTTCATTTCCAATATAAGGATATTTTAAGCCCTTCGTAAAAGGTTATATACCCTTTCGACTTAAATAATACCCTAGTTAACCACAATAAAGACCTATTTACACTAAATCCTTATCGACTTTACTTTAACTTAAAACTTTATTACAATAAAATTAATGTCGGTATCATCAATTAACATGTTTGGTAACTTAAGGTACGTGTTAATTTATAAAGAGTATATTGCCTTTTACCTTTCCTTCCCTAAAATAGTTTTATGAAACTTAGCGTCATGAAAAGCCGTAGCGGAGTTTATAATATGTAGTATTAGCTTACTATTTGGGTAAAACACGTTTACGAAAACTTTCGAGTTAAAATTTTAATTTTCCTTTAACGTAAATTTAAACTTTGAGAGGGCTTACAGGTGTATTTGGCAGTGGTAGTAAAGTCATTCAATTACCTTTAACGTTAATAAGTCTACATTTTGCTAAATAGCTACCTTTAAGACCTTGTAAAGTCTATTGGTCGTAGTAGAGTTAAACCTCCGATATAATTAACGAAGTTCCGCTTCCGTTAAGTTTAATATTACTGCTTTTATTGCTTAAAGACAGAATTAAAAGTGCCTCTATTTAAAGCTGAGTGAAAACGTTTTACCGGCTTTAACTTGTATTAGCTCATTAGTTTGGACGTCTATGTTAACGCCGAGATTTTTTATATATTTAAGGAAAATGATAAAGGAGGTAGAGGATTCTAAGATGTGAAAAATAATAGGGCTAATAATAGTCTTGACCATCGTCAATCCCAGTGAAAATAGCTCTTTTTCAAGGCTAAAGCTAATCTTAACTTTACCGGAATCCGTATAGTTAAGTTACGTAGCAATATTAGTATCTCTTCGTAATGCAATATATTGTAAATAACCTCCTATTAAATACCATGACGCCGCCATATCCGGCACAATCCCCTAAAAGACCTGTTTCGCATAGCAATCTTAAATGGTAAAAAGGTATCTAGGGTTAGAGTCTTTATTATTATGTTAGAGATAGGGATCTATACCTGTAAGACGGTATAAAAAGGTGTAATTGACGAGTTATTACGTTGCTTTCGGGTTAGTACCGATGTTATCATCTTCGTGCCAACCGATAGCCTTTTACTTATTTCCTTTTTCTTTAACTTTATTTCATTAAAACTATGCAGTTAGCTCGACGTTGTCCTAGTTAAAAGTAAAGGAGAATTATATGTAATATACTACCTACTTTGTTTTACGTTCAGCGGCATTATAAATTATTAATTAGCAGCTCTTTTTACCGTAAATTTAGAATCTTTTGGCGTTTAAAGTAAACTAGTTTGAACTATTTAAAAACTTTGAAAAAGAGGAATACCCTTTTCTATAGGTAGAGATCTAGGCTTTCCGTTAACTATACTAGCTGGGTCTTTCATATGTTCTATTGATGTAGGACGAGTGAGAGGGGTCTTTTTCTTCGTCACTGAATTCCGAAGCTTAATGGTATATACCGGTCGAGCCGAAGACTCGATCTATTACAGTTGTTAGCGAGAGACATAATTAGCTAAAAAAAAAAAAAAAAAAAAAAAAAAAAAAAAAAAACCCTTCTCAAGTGGCATATGGGTATTATAAGGCGTCTTCGAACTCCTTATAGTCCATAACAGCCTGCTAGACCTATTGGTGTAGAGTACTTTTACCAGTTCCTACGTTTCCTATTACTCATTAGCAAAGCATTAGCCTATAAAGCATCTGATTAAAAAGATCAATTTTACTTTCCGACTCTTTCTTATAATCTATTATATAAGATTACTTAATAATATTTTATTCGATGTTATACTAGGAAAAATTAACATCGTATTCGAAGTAGTTCTTTAGGCTATCGTTAATTTCGTGGAAAAAGAAGAAATTCGTTAGAAACTAAAGGTAGTAATATTCGACTCGACCGGTAAGGATACTAGGAAATAACGAGTAGAAATATTTCAATTTAACTTTTATCTGTCGGTATATGTTAAAGAACGGGTGCGACTTGACGTCGAAGAAGTTATACGGCTTAACGTTATACTTTTTCTTTCCTCTCTTGATTTTAACGAACGTGGTCATTGCTGTGCAATCTTTATCTATTATAGAAACACGTCGATGGGAAAGGGTAATGTATTAGTTGTAGGAATCTTTAAGATTTTTCAGCTGGAAAAAAGGTTAATATTACTAATATTGGTGTGTAAGATAGTTTGAGCGGAGTTTAAAAGGAAGAAACTAGTGTTCGTACGCATAATAAGTTCGCATGTAAAGCTAGTTCGCCCTTAGTTTAGCTGCTAAAACTAAACGTGTTAAGGGGTTTGGGGGAAAGATACTTGAGGGTTTCTGCCGCGGGGGACTTAATAATAATCCTTTTAGTGTTAAGGGGTATATTGAAGTTCTTACTTAATTGACTGGTAGACTTAAAGGTTTTTAGCCCGTAGGTCAATTAATTCTTTACGGCTAATGATATCATATCGTTAATCTTATATAAAAGGGTCTAAGGAATTCATTTAAGCTTGGAAAGGTCTTTTCGAACGCGTATAGGATTATTGAGGGATGCTATCACTAGTAATACATTTACCTTAAGCTTTCAAAATCTACTAAAAATTATTATCGATGGTACATTCATAAAGTATATTGATTAGATTACCTTTTTTTACTTTCTTAACTAGGAGATCGAGCCCTCGATTAACGAGCTTAGTTTTTAGCCTGAACTTGACATTCCTATTCTTTATCTTTCATATGTCGATAGTCCAATCCTGTAATGATCACACTAAATACCCGTGAGTAAATAGAAGGTGTCAGGGGATTTATATTAGCAGTAAGGTAGCAGAGGTAACAAAGGTGCAATATCAGAAGATGTTTGTTCGTGTTGTAGAATGATAATTAGCTGTTGGGCTATTCAGGTGTGTAGACTGAATACTTAGATTGACAACTGAAGAGCTATAAAGTAAATACTATCTATGTGGTGATGGCCGTGTCCTTATATCCTATGGCCTTCATACTATCTTCAGTACTGAGGCTTACCGGTACTCACTGAGGCTCACCGGTACTCACTTGTTATCTAGATAACCCTAACCCTGAAGGGTTGCCTAGTATGGTGCTGACAAAGAGATGTTCCCCACCTGATGTGTTGGACTTCAGGCTCTTGGTAGCTCAGCTGCATGGTGGCCTGTTTCCTGATCCGCTAATGAGCTTGGGTCATAACAAATCCCTAAAGTATTTTTGAAAATCTTCCTGCGTTTGTAACCATCACACAGTTCCAATAGGGTTTAAATCAAAAACATAGGAACCGATGGCATCAGTAAGGTATTTGACCGTGAAGTTTTCGTACAGTTTAGCGAACTAAAAGTCTTTATTGTAATGTTTTTCTAATGTAATACCAAAAGTGATAATCGTTTTTTTCCTGGCGAAATTGGTAACGGCATTAATTTTAGCGCTTTTTAAAGCTATCGTAACGAAGATTAAAGGGTATAAAGGGAAAAAAGTAGCAGGTCGTAGGTTAAAGGTCTTAAGACTTATTTGTTTTTGCGATTTGCAATTTGCAGTAGTAATACCTATGATAGCGGCCGTAATAATACTAACTTAGCCGTTTATCAACTTGTTGGGTTGGTAATATTTAATACTTTTAAGCGGTTAATCTAAACGCCTTTAAAAAGAATTAATTAATATTTCTTGGTGTTTTCTAGTAGCGATACCGTCGCTTACTTATAGATTACCGCGAATAACCAATACAGCCTATAATTCTTCCCTACTTACTACCGCGAATAACCGACACAGATTATAGGGTTCCTTCGTATAAACATTTCCTTTACCTTTGGCTGTCTTTTTAACGTATAACGTAGCTAGAAAGCAGCTTCTTCTTTTACTTAGCTAATCTATGCTTAACCTAATAATCACTAATCAATATTAGTAGGCCTTTATCGTTACAATGTAGTCGATTCGAATCACTATGGTCGAAGTAACTGGTGCTACGTTAATATTGTTGATTAAGGTATGTAAGTTTTAAGTTTGGCAGACCGTTAGCCGATCTTCACACTAATTTGTATAGCTAAACACTTTAGCCTGTACCCCACTTTGAAGTTTGCACCTACTGCACTGCACTTGCAGTGCAGTTTAGGAGTGTATTTAGCAGTAATAGTATACTGGCTTAAATTCTTTTAACGTTATAAAGTTCATATCTTTATAGCTAGTTACTTTATCGATTTTTTACAGCCTAGTGGTTCCCGGATAGTTAAACTGTCGAAGTAATTAACGAAATTTTTACTTTGTTAAATGTAACAGTATTTTACTTTAATCTTGAAGATATAATTAAAAGTGTTTTTATTTTAGATTCAATGGGAATAGTTGACTGCTGTTAACCTTGACTAGTTTATTAGTTTGAATATCAACGTTAACACCAATGTTTTTCATGTTTTAAGTGGTAGAGAAAAGGGTTAGAGGATTTCAAAATGTGGAATATAATAGGTTCAATAACTATAATAATAGTCGTTAATCTTAGCGATTTTTTTTCCAGGGTTAAAGCTAACTTTGGTTTTACCAGTATCCGTATGTTCAAGTTTTGTAGTAGTAGTAGTAGTAGTATGTCTTTGTGACGCACCGTATTGCGAATATCCTTTTGTTAAGTACTGTTTTTCCTCAATTTCTAGCATAATACCTTGAAAGACTTGCTCCATATAATGATTACAAATAGTAAACAAGTGCTTAAGGCTATAGTTTTTATAATTATGATAACGATTGGTATTTTTATCTATTAGGCGGTATAATAAGGAATATTCAGCTAGTTATTCCATTGTTCCATAATCAGTACCACTCTTTTCATGACGACCGATAGCCTTAGGCTTTTTTTAAAAAAAAAATTCTTTTCCATGCTCTCAAAACCCACAACGTATTTAATATATTCCTATTAAAAGTTGAGGGGTATTATATATGGTATATTACTTGCTTCCAGTAGCGTTCAGAAATGTTATGGTATATTAACTAGCAGCCTTATTTACTTTAAATACAATATCATTTGGTATTTGGGGATAATTTACCTGGTTGATGTAAAGATTTTGATCAAAAATTATATCTTCCTCTTTATGTAACTTAACGATCATATATCCAGTTCCGGGATTTTCGTTGATTGTATTACCTGGGCCTGCCGTTTTCACGGTCCATGTAATGCATGTAGGAGAGGTTTTTATAGTAATCGTTAAACTCGTAAGCTTAGGGGTATATACTAGTCAAATCAAACACTTGTATCATTACGGTCGTAAACGAGGACCGTAACTAGTTAAACAAGTTTTTATAGGTGGATTTAGGGTGTTATCAAGCGTATTTGAACTTTTTGTGGCCTTTGATAGCCTGGCGAGTTTGTTAACATAATATTCTTTCATTAATTCCTATTTTCTCTATTATTTGTTCGCAAAACATCAGCTTATTAAACATTTAATTAAGGAAGTTTATCATACTTGCCAACTCTCTTTTATAATTGAATATATAGGATCAATTAATTATATTTTAATTCGTATAATGTTGGGAGATACTGATATTCTATTTAGATTAACCCTCAAAATTATCATAGATTTCTCCACATAATAAGTAATTTATTAAATAACGGAGTTGATAATTTTAGATTTAATCGTTAAAAACATCGGGAAAAAACGATTTAAGGCTTAGTAATTCAATTCTAATGTGGAGTAAAATGCTGAAAAATAAACGTAACTTAATGCTAAAGAGGTTATACAGCTTATTGTTATATTTTCTTTCTTTTTTCTCTACATTTTGAGAAAGATTTTCATTACTACGCAATCCGTATCCATTACAAAAATAAACCGAGGGGAAAAACTAATGTATTGTAATAGGGACCCTTTAAATACTTCGATAGGTAGTGTTAGGGCAGGTACTAATATTGGTAAGTAGGATTATTACCTTTAGTAAAGTTTTAAAGAAAAAAATCAATCGTCGTATCCATTGTAAACTCGCGTGTGAAGCTGATTTTTCCTTGGTTGAATTACTAAAACTATACTTATTGAGGGGCTTAAAGATTGTCGTAGGGGATTTGACAATAATTCTAATAGTATTAAGGGGTTCTTCGAGGTTCCTATTTAATTAACTAGTGGATTTAAGAGCTTTCCGTACTTGAGTCAATTAATTTCTTATAGATATTGGCCTGTTCGAGATTCTGGGTAAGAGAGTTTAAAGAACTTATCTATGTTTGGGCAGGTCTTTGCGAATGTATGTGAGGGTGTTAAAAAAAGGCTGTCGCTAACGATATCTTTGCCTCTAGCCTTGGTCTATAGTGAGTTTTTATCTGTTGCATTTTTGTAGAGCATATTTTTTTTGCATTGTACTATCACTAGGCAGTGCCCACTATATGGCCAATATAGTATGACCCTCAATAATGTTAAGTTACATATACTGGTGGGAAGGCTCGCGATATGAGTATCCTCAACGTACACGACCACCAGCATATTGAATTCCCCATTTTCAGGTTATACTCTTTAATTTGTTGAACAAACCACCTTATGCCTTATGGTACAAATACATAAACTGAAAACGTATCCTTCATACCTATAGCCAATTTCCGAACCTTGCTCTATATGTAGTTGTTGAATACCTGCCAAAGGGGTCTTATATCAATCATATTCATTCCCGCTTCATGAAGAAGCCTTTCCGCCCAAAGAATGTGGATCGCATTCGTATAGATGTTATTAATGTGGTTACATAGAAAGATAGTACCCACCACTAGGTATATTGAATATTAGTTTTCAACACTGAACCTGTAATATATAAAAGAATGATAGCTTTTTCCCATAAAACAGATTGTCAAGTAAAACCTTTGACGAAGAAACCGGACATCAGATCAAACTTCTAATTAAGGCCTTAAGATACCCTATAGTTTAGAGACTTGTAAGGGCGTAAGATCTATAGCCTTGGCCAGGCTGTGTTATACAGCCATTTTAGGCCCCTTTCGACACCTCCACTTATTGAAGATCTGATAGCTCTAAAAGAGTGGAAGACTTATAAAACACATATACCTTGGTCTAAATCTCGTGGCGATGTTGAAGACATACTTTACAACTCGTTGGGAAAATATACTGCACAGCTTAAGCCACCTTTTCTACTACAAGCCGTAAACCTGAAAAGTATAAAAGAACGTAAAATAGGATATACTATTGAGCGGGTGGTGTGCCGAGAGAAATGTCTTTTCTGGACAGCTAAAGATATCCAAGGTGAAGTTAAAAACAAAGAGCCCACTAAGCGGGTGGGGCGCCAATATAGTTGATGACAGCCCACAGTTCAATGAATAGATGAATGAAAAATAAATGAATAAATGAAAAATTGAAAATTTAAATTAATGAATGAAAAATGAATAGAGCCGTCATATGCTAGAGCTTATAATAAAGGTTATTTTTAAGACTTCAACGTGAAAAATGAGTTAGATTTTGGTTGTATTGTAATGTAAGTCTAAAAAGCCACGTTGAAACAAGTAACGAGGGACGGAATCGTTAGTTGTGAGGGCTGTCCTCTGAATGTACCATTGCGTAGGTGGTGCGCTGGGCCAACGAAGATATTTATGGCTAAAAAGGGGTCACCAGAAAAGATTCAAGTGGTAACAAAGTCGATTAGTAATGTTGTAGTGGAATAGGATGTATGTTAAGTAATGTTATTGAGAGCAGCTGAACCTGAAAAATTTTCTCGAAGGTAGGAACTGTTAGGATTTATAATGTAGGTCCCTAACCTTTCTTAAAAAGCTGGTTCGTATACCTATTCCAAGAAAGTTAATGTTAGGTCGAAAATGCGTAGAGTATATTTGTTAGATTGCCCCCTATCCCTTTATTACCAAACTTGTTAATGCTTTAATTCAACAGTTTAGTTATTATCCTCATTTTGACTTTCTTATTTTTTTTTCTATATATTTGAAGTCCAGTTTATAAACTATTTTTAAAAGTTTTAAAGTATTCGAGTTTTTTTCACGGTTTTAATAGCTTTTAAGTCGAGGATAAAGCGGTCGATCACGTTGGTCAAGTATTTAAGGGTTAAGTTTTTGTTAGGGTCTAAAAACCAGAGATCTTCGTTATAGTGTTTGGAAAAGATGGTGCCAAGGGCGTTAATCGTTTCTTTTTTGGTGGGGTTGGCAATTTCATCTATTAAGACATTTTCAGAAGTTATTGTGACAAAGATTTGAGGGTGTATAGATAAAAATAGTGGTGTAGGAGAAAGGTTATAGGTTGTTTACCATCGAAGTTGTTGTTTAATTGAGGGTCGTAGGATTCAGTTGTTTTTGCGATTTCAAATTTGCAGGAGTAGTACTCGCAATAGTACTGACTTCGCCGTTTTACAACTTAACTTGGCCGTTTACCAACTTGATAACCTGACGATTTTAGAGACTTTTAGTGGTTAATTTTCATACTTCTAGGACTGGTTTAATGCATATTTCGTGGTATTTTCAACCGCGATACCGTCGCCACTCTTAAATTGCCGCGAAAACTGATACAATTTATAGACCTTCTTTATTATATTCCAGCGGAAACTAATACAGTATTGTAGGCGAAATTCGAAAAAAACTTTCCTCTACCTTGCCTAAACAAAGTGTAACAACCATAAAGTGGCTTCTTCTTCTACCTAGTTTATCTTTGTTTAAGCTAATAAGCACTGATTAGTGTTGTTAAGCCTTTGTTGTTGCAACGTAGTGGATTTGAATCTCTGGTTGAAGTAACTAGTATATTGCATTAAAAGTTGTTATATGTTACTTCTAAGTTTGGTAGACCGCTAGCTAGTCTGCAAACAAATTTGTATGGCCAATTGCTTGGCTTATGCTCTAGTCAGAAGTGGGTACCTACTACACTTAACTTTCAGTCAATACAGTCAATCCAACAAACTATAGTCAATTTGCAGTTAATACAATCAACCAATTATAAGTATAGTTGACTTGACTGTATTGCAATTGACTGCTATTCCAGTAACAACTTAAACATCTTTTCATTTAAACTTAAACAAATAATTTAATTACTGATTTCAAAAAGGGTTTTTCTTTAATCAATAGTTAATAACTTATTGGTTCATTTACATTATATAAACCTGGGTATAATTGTCTCTGATTATTAGGATATATGTTTTACTTCACAGTTTCATGTTATAATAGTTGATTCAACTAGTTGTAATGATCACACTAAATACCCGTGAGTATATAAAAGGTGTCAGAGGGTTTATGTTATCAAGAAGGTAGCAGAGGTGCTGAGTAAATAATATTGCAACCGTACAAGTAATGATCAAAAGCCGTGAGGCTATTCAGAATATACTGAGACTGAATACTTAGATTGACAACTGAAGAGCTATCTACTGAATCTAGGAAATGCCTAGAGAGTGTGTTCCTTATATATTCAGCTCTTCAGTCCGGAATCACTTGCCTATATTGCTAGGCGGCATAGGCGGTCTCCTGCCTATGCTGCCTACATCCTGATTCTTCTTAGGCGTAACCCTATCCCTGGGTTGCTGACATAAGAGATGTGTGTTCCCCGTCTGATGTGTTGGACACCTGGCTCTGAGTGGCTCAGCTGCCTGCTGGCTTGTTTCCTGACCCAACCGTTATCTGGGTCATAACACTAGTAACCAGTTTATTTAAACTAATTTCTTTAGTGAATAAATTGTATAAAGTTTTGAATTCATGATATTTGTTACAAAAAGGCTTTTCATTGATTTAATTATCATTCAAAAAATTTATAATGAACTATATTTCCTTCAAATTTGAATTTTACTCATTTTCATTTCTTCCCTCATATTTTCATGATTTCAATCATATTTTCATTCAGTTTGTTCATTCATAGTATCATATAGGAGATTTCGTCAACTAGATTAATTATTTTTATATAGCTTTTGGTGTATTTAATTTCCATTATATTTAACTTTTAAGATTTCCAAAAAAAATATCCATGAGTAAAGTATATCATTTTTGTATTATAGTTTCATTTATTTATTTATTTTTTGTCCCTTCATCCTTCACGGATTATATTACTCTATTCGTAACGTTTTTCATCGATTGTCCTTTCTTGATCTTTTCATAAATTCGTCATTTGAATTAGAATAAATATTGTGATCATAGTAACTTCAATAAATATACATTGAATATATAGGTGCTAAAAATTCAAAATATTTTTAAAAAAATTCAGTCGAATTTTTGCTTTTTACTTTAATTGATACATAGTTGTATGTAATTATTGTTAAACCAACAAGAACTATGATCTCCCCAAAAAAAGGGCCTCTACATTATATTCATACTCCTCTTTTAAAAAAAATCTTTTGAAGTAGAATATTTACCAATACACACCAAATCCCATAGAACAAAAGAATCGGTAATACCCTTATAATCAATCAATTCAACAAGTTCAATATAAATAGAACAACGTGAAATAAAACACAACATACTTACGGTCAAACGAATACCTATATCAACCATGAAAATTGTTTCACTAGCTTGTTATAAGACTTTGACGTTACAAACGGTTCTTACTGATTACCTTCACCAATATATCCTTTACTACATGTTGAATACCATAATTAGCATCTGATACAGCAGAGTTTATCTAGTGTTTCATCTAGAATTTCCTAGGATATTCGCTTATTTTTTGTTTCATTGCCTTATAGATTTGTAATATACATAAATGATTCAAGAAAACAAAATTCTCTTAAAAGATTTCTCCACTACATCATCATAAAAATATTGGACTCTTACATTCGAATAAATCTCAAAAATGATGAAAAAATTGTATTCAATACCAAACCGCCTATATACTTCAAAACCGTATGAATCTCTATCTTGAATCACATTATATGTTTCATTTCTTTAATGACTTAAGTGTATAAACTTTTACAAATTATATTTCATAATTAACCTAAATATTACTCTAATTACAGTTTCGATGACGAATGCTTGAATATAAGTAAGAGCCTAATTAATAAAACTCAATATATTCCTCCATAAAAATTTCCAACAAAACTTCATATTGAATGATGAATTGAATAAACCCCAGACTGTACAATTTCCCAAAGCCTATTATTCATAGTTGAAAACTTCTTGATAAATTTTTAGTCATTTCATGAAGATAAACATATTTGAAATACTATTTGAAAGTTGAAACATAAAAAGTCAGATTTATATCCGGTATTTTAAAAGATGATATCGTAAAATATATTTCATCGATTTATTTTCTCGTTTCAATTTTATTTATATTTGCATACGATGAATTATAATCATTGATAGTTTTATTGAAAAAAGTTTCATAATCGTAAACGAAGCAAACAAAATCTTTTCAAATTACAACCTAGATAGTTACTGAAGATTACATGAAATTACTTAATAGTGATTATAGTAGAAAATCATTATTTCATATTTAATCATGTAAATTAATTATTCCAAAATTCGAGGCATTATTTAATAAATATTTTCCCCATAAATTGAAAACTTGAAACAGTTGATACTTTGATTTTGAAAAGAATTGGGTGGTTTGAATTGACTAGTAAATAAGTTATACTATGATTAAAATCATGTGTATAATATAAGAAAATATTCTGACACATAAAATAAGCGTAAATTATGAAAAAAATATTAATTTTCATCCTGATACTATTTGAAACAAATGTAATTGAAGTAGTCATTTTTAATCCATTTTTATTAAGAACAAATATCTGAAAACTTTGATGCTATTATTATAGTTGTTTATTATGATTAAATAAACATTATATTTGTTATCTCATATAGTCACAATGAAATATTCCTGTTGAAGTTACTGCACAAGAAGATATTGTGTAGGCTTGTAGATTCAAGTATTCTAGAATCTATAGATGGAAGAAGAGAGGGCTTGATGTATGATCAAGTGTATTCTTACCCTCTGTATTCGTCAGTGCTAGTTTATACTATGAAGTACTAGTTTCTAGTATTTGTAAATATTTGTGTAGGCAGCTGGCTTCCAGCTGACTAGTTCTCTGTACTAGTTCCTATACTAGTCAATACTAGTACTTGCACCAGTAGATACTAGTGCCTTCAGTGAATGTCATTATCTTCAGCTGAGTTCTCCTCATCCTGTTGAATTCCTCATCCTTTGGTATTGTGACGTGTTCAGTACTTGTGGTTGTGCCAAGTACTGACTAACCATGTTGTCACTCTATTGTTATGTATACTGAGTGACTGTACCTGTTGTATTTCAACAGTTCCACCGAAATAAAAGAATGGATTCCACTTTTTTTCCTTTTCAAAATTCAAATTATATAAAAACCTCAAAAACGGAATGAATTTTATTGTTTGAAATATTTAATTACATTTTTATAATTCATATCACCTGAAAAAATTCCTTCAAAACCCTCAGGTATAAAATTACAGAAATATAATGAAAAACGCAAATCGTTTCGAAATTATGATGTTTGTTGATAAGTCTTTAGACGTTGCAACGATTGTCGATTCGAATCAGTTGAGATCACAGTAGTATTACAGTCGTCAAGTGGTGGATGTATTGTTTTAAGTTTGACAGATCGCTAGCAGGTCTGCACACTAGTTTGTATAGCCAATTGCTTGAAATATGCCCTAGTTTGAATTTAGTAATTCATAGTTAACTGATTTGAAGTTAATATAGTCAGCTTGACTGTACTGAAATTGACTTGATCGCATTGCACTTGAATGTAATTCCAACACTGACGGCTTTTTATTTTGTGGTGCCAATGCCGGTATCAATGCGTTTTGTCAGAAAACGTTTCGACCTTGTAAGTTCTTCCCTTTATTAACTCCACTTCCAATCGTATGGCAGAGTAATTACCTATTACTCGTTTTCCCATTAACAAATGTAACACTCACTTTTATATTTCAGTTCTTCAACATATATAACTAAATGTTCAACTGAATCGTACCAATTAATTAAATACTTTTAACGTCAATTTTAACAGTACCTTCAATTCCATAGCATTCTTCCAGTTCACCAGGGTACCCCTATCTTTTTCCTTGTCCGTTATTATGTAATACCTTGACAAATAGCTTTCAGACATAGTCCAAGATCTGTAGGGTTAAATTATTGTTATCCAGAAACCTTTTTAGGATCCTATTCGGTATTAAATTTGTTATGGAGTGAGCAGTATTGTTCTTGCTATCGATTTATAGCAACTACTCGATTTCCCTGTTTTTAAAGGCTTTATAGAAGGTCACAAGTCAATTTTCAAGCGTTTTTTGTTAGTTATTCCCAACTCAAAAAGGAATTCGAATATTCTTTTTGAGTTGGTATAAAAAGCGACCGGAATGTGTATAATACTTAATTACCTGATGAAGATATTGAGTATTTTCCACATAGTTATACCCATACTAAAGTTGGCTATTATGCTGTAGACTTTGGAAGTAAGTACGTTTCGAATATCATTTTTGTATTTAATAAAAGTTTAATCAACTATATTTGTTATCATAGTAAACTGATTGTCCTACAATTTGTCCAAGTTAAAACTCGTTATAATGATTCCAATATTTCACGATAAATTAGTATTGTTAGTAAAGAAGCCATTTGTTAATATTATCAACTTGGTTCTTAACAGGTTAATAAGTATTATATTAATCTTTCGGTTGAAGTTTTTAATTTGCTAGTAAATTATATGTTTTGTCGATCGTAGTTTTTATTAGTTGTATTTTAAGTTTATGACGTTACTGATAAATCGTATGATGTTTTCGGCTGGTATATGGTAGCGATATAGTTGCCGTAAGTACGTTGTTCCAAGTACCTTTAAGTCCTTATTACACCAGTTTCATTAATTTTAGCTAGTTCAGTATTTTGTCCCTTTTAACAAAAAAATGAGGGAGACATATTTAATAGCATGTATATGAATTAAAGATTTGTTAAAGTTTGAATATTTACTATTAATTAAAGTTGTAATCAGCTTGTAATTCCAGAATTTTGAGTCTTCGATCGCACGTTGTTCCGGCGTTATTAAGCCATCAGTTCCAATGAAAAGATTACTGTGGTTTGCATACCAATTATACCAAAAGTTTCATCAGCTTTTATAATGAATAAATATTTGTTTTAAATTGCAGATTTTGTGTTTAACCTATATTTGAAATAT
Source organism: Anisogramma anomala (assembly GCA_038502455.1). Classification (NCBI taxonomy): domain Eukaryota; kingdom Fungi; phylum Ascomycota; class Sordariomycetes; order Diaporthales; family Gnomoniaceae; genus Anisogramma; species Anisogramma anomala. Next base: position 1,590,838 of record JASMMZ010000005.1, on the reverse strand, counting down.
AATTGATAGGTTTGAAACTAATAGACACCTGTTTTCATAAGATTCCAAAGTGGTTTGGTGTATTATATAAACTGTTTAGATAGGTAATTGTTACTGAATTTTTAGAATACCTTTGATAGAACGATATTTAGTAGATCAATTGTTGATTGCATGTACGTTAATTTCCTATCACTACTGCTAAGGGTAAATTTTATGATCATTTGTTAAGACACTTACTGTTCATTGAATTATTAGGTGTTGTTCAATATTTTGAATTGTTAGCGATTGTATACAGATTTGAATTTTGCCTTGATCGTTGTATATATAAGCTATTAGATATGACCTTTCTTTTGATTTACCAATAGTTTTACCCTTAACCTTGTGAATTATTCTCGTTTCAAAAATTGTAATGTTGTGATCATGAGAGTGGAATTTGCGTTTGGGTAGAAATTATATAGCTTCTCGTTTGAGGAGTCCATTAATTTCGATCTTATCGCTTTTTTCAACCGGTTGACCTACAGTATTCATGATTAGTTATATACAGATTTCAAACAAAGTTCTGATTGTTATTATCTTTCCTATTGATCTAAGTAGTAATATAAGTGCACCCTAGTATACATTCCTCGTTCTTAATGTTTTTACTCTTTAATGATCGGCTGCATCGCTGTCGTTTTACCGATTTGTTGATTAAAAATATAAAAAATAAAAAGGGGAGGTAAGGGTTGTGTTAGCTAATTTGATTGCTTTGATGATCTTTATAGTTAATCTTTATAATATCAGGTTTGATTTGAGTTGTGCAAAACATTGTAGAATCGTTAGCAGTTTCAACAAATACTTTTAGATTGGCGATACCTAAGATTTTGAACAAACCAATTTATTTGCCTAGCTTTCATCATACGAAGATTTCGTTTTATAATGATAAAGTTAGCACGTCGATCATCGTAGGTCCGTTTCTGGTGTTAAGGTCTTTTTTAACTTGGCACCTAGTAAATTACTTCTGTAATTTCTTTAAAGCCTTATAGTGAACTATAGCTTTTTTTGGGTACTTATTAATAGTTAAGATTCATTTCTTAGATAAGGATATGTTTTAAAGATTAGTAGTATTCGTACCAAACGTTTTGGACCTACGATGTTATTTAGGCTTTTAACCGCTGTTTCAAAACGTAACTTTTGTTTTGGTAAGTTTCATATTTCTAACATAAGGATATTATTCTTTTTGTGAAGTAAATCATATACTATTTTCATCATTTCAATTCTCTAGTAAGCCTTAATAGGTATTTGTTGGATTGAATTCTAATTATCTCAACATTAGTTTAGAATTTCGCCGTAGCAAAGTTGGGGTCAACGTCGTAAACGATAACGTTTGGTGGCCTTAAGTATGTATCGATTTATAATAACTTTAACGTTTCCGAAGTTTGTTATGCTGATAACAATTTAAAGAACTTAGAATTGTGAAAAAGATTGCCGGTTTTATATTATAAAGAATAAATTTATTATCTAAGTTAGAAATATTAATTAGTATTCTATAATTGATTTTTTCCCCAAGTAAATTTGAATTTTTGTAGGGTTTAGTTGTGGCTTTGGCAGTGGTGGCAGTGCTTTTTAATAGTTTTGAGCGAAAAGTACTTCACATTTTCCTTTTGAGGATTTGAGGATTTTGTATAACTTGTTAAAGGCCGGATACGTAAAACCTTAGTATTACTAACGTATTTCAGATTTTGTTCAGTTTATTACTGTTATCTCTTTTTTTTAAAAGTGGAATTATAACTGTCGGTTGGAATAGCAGTTAAGCACAGTAAAATCAAGTCAACTATACTAATAGTTAGTTTATTGTACTAATTGAAAATTGACTGGAGTTTGTAGGATTTAGTGCATTGATTACAACTCAAGTACAGTAAGTTCCCACTTCAGACTAAGGCACGGGACAAGAAATTAACCATATAAATAAGTGTGGAGACCGGCTAGCGGTCTACCAAACTTAAAAGTAGTATATTACCACTTTCAATGCAATACTAATTACTTCAACCAGAGATTCGAATCGACTATTTTGCAATAATAGAGAACTACCAACATTGATTAATACTTATCAGGTTGAATACAAATGATCATGGTAAAAGAAGAAACTAATTTCCAGTTATTACGCTTTGTTTAGATAGGGTAAAGGAAATATTCTTGCTAAGTGCCCCTATAACACAGTGTTAGTTTTTGCGTCAATAGAGTAGGTATAGATTTTGAATTACGTTAGTTTTCGTAGCAATTAAGTAGCGGCGACGGTATAGCCGTTATCGAAAACAATAAGAAAATTCTATTCAACTAGTCTTAGAAGAAAATCATTGAGATTGACCGTTAAAATTCTTAATATTATTAATTAGGCAAACTAACTTAATATTATTACGGGTACTACTTCTCCAAATTTCAAATCGCAATACAACTAAGTATTACAACCTTTAACTATAGACAACAACTTTAACAATAAACAACTTACAACCCACTCGCCTATACCAATCCCCTCCGCCCTACTCCCCCTATACTTTTTAATATTCATTAAGATGGATTTTAAAGACGTCGAAATCTGTATAATTGCCAACCCTGTTGGGAAAGAGGTAATTAAGGCCTTCGAAATCATTTTTACCAAACATTACAATAAAAACTTCTAGTTTACAGACGCTAACAAAAACCTAACCTTCGAGAACTTTACTAACCTAATTAGCCTCTTAATACCCAAATAGAACCCTAATAAAACTAATCAAGAACCTATAACACTTTATGAATTTCAACAATAGTTTGAGGATTAGACCTGAAATATTTTAAAGAAGATGAATAAACAATTTAAAGAAAGGATAAAGACAACTATTCAATCAAGGAATCAAGCTTCCTATAAAGAAAGGGAAAGAAGGCAATCTGGCAAACATACTCTTCAAGTGCGTAACAGATAAAGATCCTGAGTAACCTGAACTAAAAGTAAAGGTATCGCTGGCGACAACGTTTCTAAATGCTCTTACATACTTTCTTAAATCCTTCCAACTAAAAAGCTTAATGCGCTAGAGACCGCTAGCCGTAAAAAATCGATTGATTAAAACCTGATGAATCCTTGAATTTACTAATTAATTAAGTAAAAATTTCGGGAAACCTCCCAATACTAATATGATTATCATCAAGTTCCCTATGACATTCCTCAATCCCTCTAACACATTGAATTTCAGAAAGTACATTAAGGAAAAAGCAGCTTTACGTGTAAGCCTACTTTTGACACGACTATTAGTGTTATGGACTCAGGCCATTAGCTATTGAGTCTATAGTTTACGTGACTGTGCACGTAACGAGATATGCAGTACCCGGTTCAGACCAAGTACGGACTCGGACCGGGCGTGGTCCGCACATGATACGTGTAAGGGCACTTGATGAGCTGAGCATTAGCCGTACCCATAGGTCCTGCATGAAGGACCACCGTAGCCTCTTCTAGTCTTCTGCTTATACCTCAATAGTAAACCCCATTTAGCACCTACTCAGCTTACCATTGTAGGTCGGACCATAATAATTATCTTTTTCCCTCCAATTTTTTCCGGAGATAACTATCCTACCTACCAACACTAAGACCTTCCCCAACACCACCGGTCGATAAATCTAAAGAGTTTTTACGAACAGTACATTACTTTTCCCCCTAGAAATGTTCACATGATGGATACAGATTGCACGACAATCGCGACTTTTGTTAAAATGTGAGGAAAAAGGAAACAATATAAATTTAAACTGTATAAACTTCTTGACGTCAAATTACAACCGTTCTTTAACATTTGCCGCCAAATAAAGCTCAATCTATCTGGTTTTTTCTCGTTATTCACCAATATTTTCACTAGCTAAACCTAGGATTGCTACCTCCGATATTCAACAAATTAATTTTCGTTTCGGAAGTTTATAATAACTTGAAACGTTACTTCAAACACTATGTTGATATTGTTTTATATCGTACGGATTGGATCAATATTAAATTGGTTTACATGTTAGATTACAATGAATAGTCGAAAAGTAAAATAAATCTTTTGCATTGAATAATTAAAAGGTTAATGCTTTACCAACAAGCTATAATTAATATGAAAGCTAGTTAAAGCCAATTATAGTAATAAGTGGGCTAGGTTATTACGGTTACAAAGAGTTTTAATATGTTTTATAATACCTTAACGCGACTTGTGAAGGTTTTTTTTAGCTAGTTGCGATCTTCTTTTACAACTATGATATTACGAGTACCAACTTCGACTGGTATATACCCCTAAGCTTACAGCTTTAGCAACGATGATAAAAACCTTGTCAGTACGCATTATATTGACCGTCAATACGGAAGGCCCAGGTAATACGATTAATAAAAGGATTTGACCTAGAAGTCTAACTATCAAGATATATAAGGATGAGGATATTCCGATTTTTGAAGATCTTTAACTCAGCCACATACATCTATTCAAAACACCAATAAATATTGGATTTATGGCTAACTAGGTTACTAGGCAATACGACAGATAACTGATAAATGTAAACTGAAAAAGGTAATATACTACATTGAATAATTATCTTTATTTGCTTAGTAATAGATTCAACGCATTACAAACTTTGAAATCACAGAGTAATAAGATAACAAAAATCAGATCCAAGGTTATTGTTTGATATGAAGATACTAGAATTAGTTCGGAAATATTTATAATCAGCCGACTACGCTTTTTTATACCGCTTGGCAGGTGAAGACCCCTATTGTTGTTATAACGATAAAGATCCTAGCCCTACATATTTATTCACTATTTGTTATTATTACAAGAAGTCAATCTTTTAAGATATTATACCAAATACCACTGCAACAATGTACTAAATAGGAGGCTATTCTCAATACGTCATATTACAAAAAAATACTGATATTACTACAGAACTTGACTCCACAAATGCTGGTAAGGTTAGAGTTAGCTTTAGCCCTAAAAAGTCTATGACAATAATCTTTAGTCTTATTATCTTTCATATCTTGAAACACCCTACCCCTTTTTTCTTTCACCTGGAAAATGAAACGAATTTCAGCATTAACTTCAATATTTAAACTACCGAATTAGTTAACGATAAGGACCAAAGGCTTCTATTTAATTTGAAATGAAGATATCTTGGGTTTTTACCCTAAAAGCCTAAAGAAGTGGTGTTAAACTTAAAGGTGTTAAATTTTGATAAATTATATCGTTCTTTTAAGTATCCAGCTATTGACAATTATATAAAGTCCTTGAGACATATGTCTAGAAAAATGTGGACTTATAAGCGTTAAAAAAATTGAATGTCTTAGCTATTAATGCGAAACACACTTTTACATCCCCCTAAAATTTAAATTTATAATGGAACAAGATTGAAATTTCAACTTTAAAGTTTTTTTCGATGTATTCTACTTAGATGGTAAGTTTGTAGTTGACTTTATGAACTTCGTCACAGCGATTCACATCGTCAATATTTTGAAATTATTACGGCAAAGAAAATGATTGGAGGTATTTTGTATTTTGAGGATTGATACGTATTTGAAACCCTTATATTTAGTAATTTACCAAATCAATATTGACTTTATGATGATAAAGTCTCAAGTTAAGGTTTAATTAATAGGGGTTTAATGTAAAAAGTTTTCGTTAAAGTTTATTAGAGTATTAGTAAAGTCGAAAGGGCTTAAATACTTTTGTATAAGGTTTACAATATCTTTACTTTAAAAATTGACAATTTTATAATCTTCGAAGTACGGTTATAAATAGCAGTGAAATAACTTAACGATGTTGTTAGCCACAATGGGTTGGTGTTAACTTTACTGGTATTTGAAGCGTACTAACATATAATAAAGAAATCCCGGCTATTATCAAACACCCCAAAACTAGTTATGGCATATAGTAAATTACTAAACAAACTAAAAAATAAATAGTAAAGCTGATAAATCAAAGATGCCATTAATACCAGGAACGTACTATCGACAATAAACGTGTTATATTTGCCTTTAAAAAGTAAATTCCTTACGTGGAAAGAGCCAGGTAAATATGATAGACTTTATAGGATATTAAGTATCGCCAACCAAAACGTAGTGGTTAAAATCGTTAACGGTTTCATCATTTTCCATATTATGTAGGTTTAGTCATAAAATATAACCTTCAATTCAATAAAGATTTTCAAGCCAAAAACTCTTGAGCCGAACGAGTTAATTAATATAACCCTTCAGAGCCGATTGTTGATAAGTTGATGAAATATTAACGGCGTGAAAAATTACTCAAAAAGAGGATATACATTGAAAAAGAGGATTCCGATAAAGACTATAATATTTGAAAGATTAATATAATGGTATATATATTTTAAAATTGAATTTTTAATAGTGATTTTTCCTTTAAGTTACAAAATAAAGGTATTATTCAAAAACCGGTTAAGTCTTTTAAGGAAAGCGATGAAGTAAAAATAGATGGCCTCCTTATACAAAACGTTATTTAGTTTGTACCATCAACATAATTTCAAGGGTAAAACATTACGATTTCTAAGTCAAGGATGGTTTACAAGGTTGAGTGTATGATAAATAATAGTTTGTATACAAAGTTAAATCTAATAGTTTAAGTATTCATTAATAAAGTTGAAAATTGAATCATTTAATAATTAATGATTTAAAAGATGAGTTTTCATTTAATCGTTGTAATGTATATAAGTTTTACTTTGAAAGTAAACGGTAAACATCCCTTAATAGCCTTGATATTACGCAAGAGTACATGAAATCCGCTAAAATATTCAGTAGTGTTGGAATAATATTATATGCAGTACAGTAGGTCAACTTTACTTACAGTAAAGTTGACTGTACTGCAAGTGTATTGCTTTGTAGAGACTTACCGCATTGGGTGTAAGTCGAGTACAGTACGCTGCACTTCACTCTAGGGCACTGGCCAAGCACTTGATAATACAAATTACAGTATAGACCAGCTAGCGGTCTGCCAAACCTAGAACAATACATCCACCATCTGACCAAGCAATACTACTGTTACTTCGAAGATCAATCGAATCGACAACGTTGCAACGTCTAAGGCCTACCAACACTTATCAGTACTTGCCTACCTATTAGGTCAAGTACAAACAAGCTAAGTAGAAGAAGAAGCTACTTTCCGGTTACGCTCTAGGTCAACAACAGCGAATAGGGTAGAGGAAAGATTCTTCTCAAGGGCTTCTATTAGTACTGCATCAGTTCTCAACGGCAAAAAAACAGAGAAGATTTCTTAGGTTGCGTCAGTCCTCAACGGCAATCTGGAAGTAGGCGACGGTATCGCTACTTGAAAACAACAAAAAATCTTCATTGATCCTTCTTGAAAAACGTTGAGACTGACCGCTAAAAGTCTTAAACAACAAGTTGGCAAATGGCCAAGTCAGTACTACTGTGGGTGCTACTATTGCAAAAAAAAACGACTAAGTCACACGGCCTATAACAAACAACTTTCGCCCTCTGCCACTACCACCGACCTTCGACCTTACTCACTATACCAGACCTTTGCCCTACTTTACTCTTTTCACTCCCTACTTTGCTTATCTCAATCGTCAAGTTCGCTGCTTTAAGTGAAAACACCAAGTTACACCGAGAAAGCCACATTACGTAACCCCACGCCAAGTTACCAAGTCACTAAGTCACCAAGTCACCAAGTCGCCAAGTTCACACGCGACTTCACGCCAAAACACCAAGTCCCTATGGCCAAAAGATCACCAAACTCCTCACCCTATACATCTACTAAGTCCTATACAAGCCGAAACGCTAAGATATCTACCGCCAGCGCTCAGTTTGAAGCTATCACCGACCCCGACCAGAAAGAAGCAATTAAAGCCCTTGGATACGCTTTTACCAAGTTTTACGACGACGACCTTTAGGCGTTAAATATTAACGAAAAATCAACCGAAAAATACCTTACCAATTTCGTCGGATGTTTTATTGTTAAATCTAACATTAACCACGACCTCAATCGTACTTTGTATATATACCGTAACTTTTTCAAAAACTAAATAATAGATATGTGAAAAGTAGTTTAGAAAGGGGTTAAGTTAAGGCTTAAGTTTAAAGTAAAAAAAAGAGGAATATTTGTTTAAGTATAAAGCACTACGATGTTAACTCAAACCCTCTTCAATTTGACCTAGTTTAAAAAATGCCCTCAAAACCCACGATCCAAAAGGAAAGGCGTTGAAGAACCTTAATGCCCCTACACGCGATTCAAAGAACCTCCACTCCAGCCTTAACTAAGTTAAGATTTTTCGCGCGATAATGATAAGGAATCTATTAACCTACTAGGAAACTCAATACTACTATGTAACAATGCGAAGTAACGGCCGTCAAAGTGGCTAAAGGCATTAACGTTAACGCTTTACACAAGTCAATTAAGTAAGATCTTTAGGCTTCCAAAAACCTTTAAATACCTATCGTTCCTTAGCAAGTCCACTGCTAAGACCCTTAAAAACCCTTTTCCTTTAAATACACTTACGCGCGCAAATCTACTATAGGTCTTATTACAAAACTTTACCCCTTGGACTGGGCAACTAGTAATTACTCTTAATACCATACCGTAAAACCTACAAAATTTAAACCGTTAGGAAACACCAATTAAGTTTAGGATAACTATTGCAACCTTTTTCCAAAACCGGTTAAAATACTTAATATTAATTATAAATTAATGACGGACTTCGTTGAAATTTGAAATAATATAAAAAAGTATAACGAGAAGCCTTATAACCTTTTCGATATTAAAATAATACCTTTTCTAAATATTTGTAAGTAAATAGATATCATATTTTTTTAGTTTTTACTTACTATTCCCCGAAATCCTTATAATACACGATGAAAATTTCTATTTAACCTTCCTAACAAACGTTACTACGTTATACGAAATTTACGATAGCATAAAGGGCTATTTCGAATACGACGTCCATTTTTCGTAATGTTATACAAACTGGGCTATTCCGTGGTAAACTATAAAAATAGTAAAGAAAAATATCACTAATAAATATTTTAAATTAAATGTTTCAAAAGTTAATAATATGTTAAAAGGCAATGAAAAAGGTTTATGTTAGCTAAACTACATTTTTCAAACAGGTACGTGCAGTTATTACGGGTGTTGATAAGTTTGAATACGCTTTATAACGTCCAAATACCACTTGTAAAGGCTTTTTTAGCCAATTAAATTCCTCTCTTACCTCCGTAAAAGTATATATACCAAAATTATTCGGTATATATTCTTAAGCCAGTAACTTTCTTAACATGGATAAGGAAGACCTTATAATAGTTAACTACATCGACCGTAAATATAGGCGCTTACAACGCCTAAAGTCAGGTCTATTAACCTCGGCCCTAAATTAAAGGTAAAACCTACATTAACGTCAATAGGATTTAGGCAAACCTATTAACTATAAGTATCATCGTCTTAATAATGGTAAAAGACATTGGATTTATAGTAAAGCCAACTACTAGTTAATTCGTCACCCCCTAGTTGAGCGTAACAATAGAAAAATAACGTATTATATCTAGTAACTTACTACTTCGGAATAAAATTACTTCAACCAGGTTATAAATGTTAAAGATGATAAGCCAAATAACGCCATTAACGCCCCTAAAAAGATTAAATGGTACGAATATACTAATTTTAGTAAGACAGTCTAATAACTAGCCAACCATACCTTTTTATACCACTTAAGTAATAAAAACTCTTACCTTTACCTTAACTATACCTCTAATCCCTTATACACCTTTAATATTCGTAATCGTTATACGGATTATACATTCCAGGATATTATACCACATACAGGGGTAATAAGGTACTTAATAGGAGGTTATTTACGATACGTGGCGTTGCGAAGGTAAAACATTACAACCACTAAAATTGATAGTCACGATACGGGTAAGGCTAAATTTGGCATTAACCCAGACGTATACATATCGTCATTAGGGATAACAGTAATTCAAACTATTATAAAAACAATTACGTTCTACATCCTTAAGTTTCCTACTCCTTTTTTACTTTGCTTAAAGAATATAAAAACTCTTGGCGTTAACGTGGACGTTAACGTAAACGAACTGGTTAAAAACGGCAAAAGGTTTTTACTCGCCTTTAAATAGGAATACCTATGGTTTTATCTTTAAAGTTAGAAAGTAGTGGTGTTAAATCTAACGGGGCGAGAGATACGTTAACTATATCAGCGTTTTAACCATTTAGCTGTCAATAAACTATACAAAGTCCTAAAGTCCGTAAAATATAATAATATAGAATACTTTACCCTAAAAGTTATCAAAAGACTTTATTATTGCTACCAAACGTATACCTACTTCCTCCGGAGGTTTAAGTTTACAATAAAAGACGATAATTACTTTAACTGTAAAATCTTTATTAATGCGTTTTGCTTAGATATTAAGCCTGTTTTTTACGTCGTTAACTCCGCAACATTTTTTTATGAAATTAAATTTCTAAAGTCCCTTTCGGTAAAAGATACATGGAAAACGTTAAGATTGTTATAGATTAACATGTACCTAGGTTCACCCAATTTCTTCATCTAAGATATTAATACTAACTTTACGGTGGAGAAGTTTTAGGAAGATGTTAGAATAATAGGTATCCAGAATAAATAGGTACCTATGAAAGTTTACTAGAGTATTGAAAAGGTTAAAAGTGTATAGGCCCTACTTCTCCGAACGTATAATATTTTTAAGTTGGAAATTGGAAGTTTTAAGAATCCGGAGGCACGCTTACAAATGGCAGTAAAGGATTCAAACGATACTATAGGCTATAACAGCCTGGTACTAACGTTGTTGGTCTTTGAAGCGTACCTACGCCTGACAAGTGAATCTCTGCCCTCAGTAAATACTCAAAAACGTGTTGCGGCTTATAACAAGGCTTTAAGGGAATTGCGAAGGGAATCGGCACGCCGCCAAGTCAATAACACCCTTAACACTAAAAATGGGCCTATAACAATCGATATATTTACTTTATTATGAAAAAGTAAAATCCTCATATAATAAAAGCCGTGTAAATAAAAGGGGCCGTATAAAATATTAAGTATCGTAAACTTTGAAGTAATTAATAAAACTACTAACGGTCTTATATCTTTTCAAATCACTTAGGTTAAACTATATATTAGGGTTACTAACAATAAAAACCCCCAAATTAAACGATCGTGTTGATACGAACCTCCCTTAACGATTATCAATATATTAATAAAACGACGTCAGTACGGACAACCCCCGAAAAAAAGGAATGTTAAAGAAAAGGAATATACACTAAGCTATATCTATAATACTACTTAAGTAAATACAAAAAAAAGATAATGAAAACTTAATGGTAAAACTTAGGGTATAAGGAATTATTAAAACTTTCGGCAAACCCTTTAAAGAAAGCGAAAAGGTTGAAATCAACGGTTTATTAATTAGAAGTATGGTATAATTTGTGTCGAAAATTGATTTCAACCTCCAAAACCTAAACGTTACGATTTTAAATCAAAAATTATCTATGAAGTTAAAGGCAAGACTATGGGGCGGCCGTATAAAAAGTTACGACCAATTTTTTAAAAATACGGCGATAAAGGTAAAGACTAGATCCTTACGTAATCGCTAACGATTTAAAAGATTAATTAACGTTTGGTAATTGCCTTAACAGTAAATTCATTAATAAGTACTAAAAGTAAGTTTATATTTAATAAGCTTAATATTACGTAATCATATATATAGTTATTAACGGATTTATAACGGATTATACTATTTAAGTTGCTATAGGAACTCCATACCAATTAACTACTAGGAACGGTAATACGGTATATTAAACTATTATATAAATTAACCAAACTAGACGTCCATTAATTCCTAACCTATTCGTCGTACTTTAAGTCCCGGCTAACGATAAAGTCTTTAATATACGATCCGTGTTTATTAGTGAAGTAAGAAAAGGATTTCAACATAATAGGTATATAAATTAACGATACTCTTTTTGTTGGAATGGTTGGTTTTATAATATTGAAATAACAAACGATCGTGAACTTTGAGTTTTAGAATTGTAAACCGGTAACGAATTTAACAGAAAACAATCAATTTTACTTTAAAAAATCGTTAATCCGTATACTTAGTGTTAATACCGGCCTGAACTTTCTCCAAAAAGGCCAAAACGCTATTTTCACTATAATCGATAAAATTAATAAGGCTATAGTTTAACAGTATTTGAAATAGAGTATACGGCATAGCTATATTGCCACCCTACGCTAACCGAAGGATTTATACGATTTATCAATTACGGCATAAATATAAATACCAATGGATGAAGACTTTAATCGATTAAATAAAAGGTTGGAGTAACAAATACGGAACCTGGGTCACGGATTTAATATAATGCTAATCTATCTTTTAAAAACCAAGTTGATAATCTTAACAAACGGGTCTTTTACAAATAACATCGACTTATTTTTATGGATAGGCTTTCTAATAACCCTTGTTTACAAAAATCGGTAGGAAGATTTGTTTGGTATTATCGGAAATCTAATTTACTAAACTTCCGTCAAATCTAAAAGAATTACACGAAAAGTGCTGTTTTCAGAGGTTTATGACATGATAGCGGGCTTTAACGTAGGCATGACGCTATGGGAAACCCTTAACCTTATCATTAGGTAGCTAAAGATTCCTTTTATCCCGGTCATAATTTGTATCGACTCTAAGAGCCTTTTCGAGTATCTGTTGAAGCTCGGAATTACTAGCGAAAAACGTCTGATGATCGATGTAATGGCACTCCGTAAAGCTTATGAAGGAAGGGATATTAAGGAGTTCCGATGGATCGATGTCAAAGATAATCCTGCAAATATCATAACGAAAGCCACGTTAAAGAAAACTTTGAAAAGATTTATAAATAGCAATAAGTTAACCGTACGTATCGAGGGCTACGTTGACTAACCGCCGGGAAAACCACGTGACGGCGGACAGGGATGTACTGGTAGATTGAAAGACTGCTAGGGGATTAATAATGACGACCTGTTTAAGTGACACAGTTGAAGTTACAAAAGTTTATGGCGGAAGAACTTTTTGTGGGAGTTAATGAATTCGGACCTTAGGGCAACGATATAATTAAGGTTAAATGGGGTAAATTTTCATGTAATGGGGTGCAATACAGTATAGAAGTTAATCGGAATTGATAGGAGGTACGAGGCCACTGTTCAGCACTAACCGGAGAAGATTAGTTACCTACACTGACGTACACGTACAAACTAAAAAGCCGCCAGTATTGGAATAATATTACATATAGTACAGTAGGTCAACTTTATCCATAGTAAAGTTGACTGTACTGCAAGTGTATTGCTTTGTAGAGACTTACCGCATTGGGTGTAAATCGAGTGCAGTACGCTGCACTTCACTCTAGGGCATGGGCCATGCACTTGGCCATACAAATTACAGTGCAGACTGGCTAGCGGTCTGCCAAACCTAGAACAATACATCCATCATCTGACCACGCAATACTACTGTTACTTTGACCATGATTTGAATCGACAACGTTGCAACGTCTAAGGCCTACCAACACATAGATTATATTATTCAAGCTATCGAAAGAGTTAAGGAATAAGATTACTATCGGTACGGTAATACGATACCTGTTGGTAGGCGTTAGATGTTGCAACTTTGTCAATTCGAATCGTGGTTAAAGTAACAGTAGTATTGCGTGATCAGATGGTAGATATATTGTTCTAGGTTTGGCAGACTGCTAGCCGGTCTGCATTGTAATTTGTATAGCTAAGTGCTTGGCCCATGCCCTAAAGTTAAGTGCAGCGTACTACACTCGATTTACACTTAATGCGGTAAGTCTCCACACAAATCAATACACTTGCAGTACGGTCAACTTTACTTACAGTAAAGTTGACTTACTGCACTGCATGCAATACTATTCTAACAATACCTGAAATTTTTATACAGATGAGCGGAAATATATGTTTATTAATTTTTAACGTACTAAACGAACTTTAATAATAAACGAGGTATAATAACGTTAATATTCAACCTATATTTATTGATTACGTGTGGAAGAAACTTTGTCATCATTAGTTTATAAATTAATAACACCCCCTTGGAAACGCTAAATTCATCATAGCGAAATAAAGTATTGTTGAGAAGTTAGGGTTTAAAAAGTGTAAGTCAATTAAAATTTTAATTAAGGATATATAACTTAAATTTAACTAACTATTAATAAGTATACATGATATTAACGATATCCACGGTACATACCTTAACCTATACTAAGAAGAGAAGGTTACGAGCCTAACGAAAATCAGTAAAACCGAAGAAATAAAACTATAGTAATACTTAGAACAAAGAGTTCAAGCGGTTTACATAGCTATATTGTACCAAATTCAAAGCATTTTACGATCTTTCGATTACGGTATAAATTTAAAATCCATAAAATAAAAACTTTAACAAGTTGAATAAACGGATGTAATAGCAAATTCAAAATTCTAACAAAGGCAAAAATATAGTATCTGTGAACTTAATAACGACGAAATTAATAATTTTTCAAACGACTCCTCCGCAAATAATACTAATTTTATATCGTCAATTAAATTTCTTATAATCCTCGTTAATAAGAATATATCTACTAAATAATTCACAATCATTAATAACGTTGAATATCAAATATCCCTTGAATATGAACGTATGATATGAAACGTATTAGTATATAAAGTTTACAAAATAAAATAGTTTTAAATATTAATATAGTCATTAACATTATATTAAGAATTATTACGCGATAATTCTGAATGTCTTTCATACCTTAAATTTTATGTACGAATTCCTGCAACATCAACAAATAAATATTAAAGTAAGTTTCGTGTTAGAGAGGTTATAAGACTTTCCGTTATATTTTTTTGTATTATTTCATATTTAGGGGAAGTCAGTGGGAATTTTGTAGTTGATAACTATTTTGAATGGTTTAGAGGGTAGGTTACGATGATTGTACCAGTCGTTAGTAATGTTTTTTATAATGAACTTATGTTTTGAACCTTTGAAATCGCGGTAATGGGGGTATTTACAAGTCGTTTGGCCTTAGGGGTAAATATTTTTAATCGCATATATTGTTAGCTTACGTGTATAGGCGTAGGTGTACCGGTTACACAAAGTTTTACCTTAAGTGACTTAACGATTCCAAGGAATATTTTGGAGGTTTTGACGATTTTCTTCAATTTATCGTTGGATAGAACCGACATTAATTCCTCTCAATGTGTTGGTATCCGTTCATTCACATGATTTGCCTTATTCAAACTCGTATTTCGCGTTGTTATGAGTGGGAACTGGACTACCTAATAAAATAATAGTTTTCTTGTTATCCGGATGTGAAAATTGGTTACTTTAGGAGTTAGAGGTTTAATTTAATTAGGAAGAGAGTGGTTTCTTTAAAAGTATGTAAGGCTATTGATAGTTTTTAATACCTTTTCTTCTTCTTCGCAGGTTTTAAAGTTAAGGTTTTTAAGAGTTTTGATAGCAGTTTTTCAACTGTACTAATTTAAAAGAGGTTTCTGATAATCCGGTAGGAATTTTGTCTAGAATGAGAATTCCTCGCATGTAACTTGTTATTTTCAATTTGTATTTGATTCTATTTGAATCGTTCTTCATATATTAATAGTTAAGTCGTTGAAAAATTTACGAAAAGTTTGGAAAACGTAAACACTATAAACAATCTCTTCCCTGGTGTTTTAATCGAGGGTGTTATTTCTAATAAAGTTGATTAAGTGCTTCTTAGTTAAATATTTGTTGAAAATATTACCTTCAAGATTTTCATTGTAATATTTGACAACAAGGGGTCCAAAAACTTTGAGTTCCTTTATTCGTTACCAATCATTCTACATCTTGACTTTTTGATTGGTAAGTTGACTTTAATTAAAATAAGATATGAATTTGTTAATTTAAACAAGGGGAATTGACGATTTTGGGGCGGTGTAACATAATTACTTGATGTGGTTTGACAAATTGTAGTATTTAGATCAACATAACCATATCAACTTATTTGCTAAAATATCATATTGAATTTTTTTGGATGTCAGGGGTAGGTAAAAGATTGGTATACAAGGCAAGATTTGAATTTATTTATCGTTAAAGTTGGTGTTTATTGTTATTGGGGTTTTGGATTGAGCGGTTTTCCATTGTAGTAGAGATTTAGCTATTCGCCAGATATAGAGTTTTTGGCAACTTAGTGATTGTTTTTTTTAAAAGGATTCAAGACTTTGGACGGTTAATTTCAATGTTTGTCTTTAATAAGGGTTTATTGAAGATTTCTTAGTGTTTTGTTAATGGCGATGCCGTTGATACCTCTAGACTACCATAGAAACCAACGCACTCTAAAGGTCTTTTTTACTTACTATCTTATCAACTAACGCAGTTTGTTAAGGTCTTTCGCAAAAATTTTTACTTCACCTTGCAGTTGCATAAAGCGTAGCTGGAAAATAGCTTCTTCTTCTACCTTATTTATTTTGGTTTAACCTAATAATCACTAATTAGTGTTGATAGGATTTTAAATGGTACAATATTATTGAGTTGAGTTGAGGTTGAAGTAACAGTAGTATTGTGTGGTTAAGTGGTAGATGTACTGTTTTAAGTTTGGCAGATCGATAACCGGTCTACACACTACTTTGTATAGCCAATTGCTTTGTCTATGCCTTAGTTCGAATTGAGTACTTACTGTACTTGACTTATAGTCAATACCATCAACTTGAATGCACTGCACTTCAATGCAATTCTAACAAAGCTAATGTTAGATCGAAAGAGATTGGATGTAAACAAGTTTTTATTAAAGCCTATTAGGGTATTAGTAAATTTGAAAAGGAATATACGCTTTTATGTAAATTCTACGATATTTTTATATTAGAGATTACCAGTTTCACAAGTTCAAAGGTGTAATGATCACACTAAATACTCGTGAGTAAATAGAAGGTGTCAGGGGGTTTATATTAGCAGTAAGGTAGCAGAGGTAACAAAGGTGCAATATCAAGAAGATGTTTGTTTATGCTGTAGAATGATCACTTGCCGTTAGGCTATTCAGGTGTGTGGACTGAATACTTAGATTGACAACTGAAGAGCTATGAAGTAAATACTATCTATGTGGTGATGACCGTGTCCTTATATATCCGTGCCTTCATACCATCTTTAGTACTGGACCGCTATTCGGTCCTTGCGGTCCCAACCCTAACCCTGGGTCCTTACATAAGAGATATCCCCGCTTGATGTGTTGGACATCAAGCTTCTGATGGCGCAGCAGGCCGCTGACCTGTTCCATGGTCTGCAGTTCGTTCTTGGGTTATAACAAAAGGAAAAATTACAAATAACCGTAAAAGGATCCAATGATACTATTAGTCCCAACGGTCTAATACTATCTTTACTGGTATTTTAAAAGTTCATATTAAACAACTCAATCAATACCATCTATAAGAACTTAGAATTGAGTTGTAATATATAGTAAAACCCTTAAAAAACTGAGGAAAAAATCCGTTCGCCTCTAGATTAATGATACCCTTAATATCACAAACGAACTATTAATAATAGACGTTTTATCTTTGATTTTACAAAGTAAAACCCTTGAATTAAAAAAGCCATGCAAATGTAATAAACCTTATAAACTACTACGTATTATTAAATCAAACGTACTAACTAAAACAATTGAAAGTTTTATTACCTTCTAACTTACATAAGTTAACCCATAGAAAAAAATCTTTGAAATCGATTGAAATCCTACAATCTAGCAAATTAGCTAATATAACCCTCTTGAACCAATTATTAACAAGTGAATAAAACGAAGAAAACGTAGAAGATTATCCAGAAAAAGGATATATTTTAAAGTCAAAGATAGCATTCAAGATTAAAAACTCAACAAAAATACATCATAGCTGAACTATCGAAAAAGGAAAAGTTCTATCACACACTGGCTTTTAGATTAAATGTTACAAATATCATCAACGTATTGAGTAAGCATTTTGAGGAAATCGAGCAAGTTAAGATTAAGAGCTTTTTTACCTGCGGCTTAGTCCTACTTTCATTATCATCATAATTTTAAAGGAAAAATATAACAATATTCAAGTTAAAATAGTTTAAGAAGTCAAAGGTAAAACTAGGAACCGTTCATACGAAAAGTTCAAACCAATTGTTCCAAGATAGAATGATAAAGTTCAAAATTGAATGCTTACTTAATCGCCTACAATTTAGATAATTAACCAACGTTCAATAGTTGAAATTTCTGCTAGTTTAGCTATTAACACAAATTGAAAGTTCACCATTAAGAACCTTGACATTACGAAAACGCAAACGCAATCCGTAACCGATTTTCAACAGATAATATTGTTTAAATTACCGAAATATAGAAGAACAGGTTTCTTACTAGAAAAGTAATACAATATATTGAACCTTTTCACGGATTAGCTCCAATGGGTATTTATTAATTTTGAGGTATTAAAAGTATTTTACGAATGGACTAAGTATGAATACGTTAATATTAAACATATTCCTGTTAATCATTAAAGGTGAAGACTTCGATATTGTTGGTATTCAGACTAACGATATACTATTTCTATAGATTATAAAGTTTGTAACAGCGAAATAACTTGTTATGGAAGATTAAGGTCTTTGAAAATTCAAGTTAATTGAGATATTATCTAAATATATAGAGTTATATTTCAACGGATGGTCAATTTGCATAAATTATATTGATAAAGTCCGTAATATGTACTTTAATCTAGGTGGAAAGGTATAAGCTACGAGCCTAGCAAATATTGATAAGACTAATAAGGAAAAACTGTAAGAGTACCATAATCCAAGGGTTTCAACGGCATATATTGTCACGTTATACCAAATGAAAACATTTGAAACTTTCTATTTCTACAAAATTTGAATTCAATAGGGTAAATATTCTAAAAAGTTAAATAAACTTATATAATAGAAACTAAACAAATTGAATGAATATATTAATATGATACCAGTGAACTTGATGATGTCGAAGATAATAATTTTTGTAGATAGTTGTGTTTGCTAATAATACCAACTTTATCTTGTTGATTGAATTTGTTGTAATGCTTGTCAACAAAAACAAGTCCAATGGATAATTTACGATTACTGGAAACCTTGTATGTTGGATATTTGTTAAGTGTAATCGTGTAATACTAAACGTATTACTAAAGAAGGTTTGTGACATAATGATAGGATTTGATGTTGGTATGGTAACTACCGGTACGTTACAAGTTATTATTAAATATTCAAAACTACTTCCGATATATATAGTAGTCTATATTAACTCTCGAATCCTTTACAGGTACCTTTCCACACTCGATATAACGATTACAAAACGTTCAATAAAGAATATAACACTATAAAATATTTAAGAAACTCGAAAGATTAACAAATTCACGTAGATTAAAGGAAAATATAATACTGCCGACTCTGTAACTAAGGCCACAACTAACAGCGGCTTGAAAAGGTTTGTAAATACCAATAGACTCATTGTATGGATTAAGGCATATGTGGACCAGCCTACATGTAATGCGAGGCAAAAAAGATACCTTGACAAACTGAAAAGCTACCAAAGTAGTAATACTCAAAGGAAACGCATTCAAATCTACTAACAAAGGGTACAGTATTAGTAACACATAAGTCTATAACAGAATACTTATATATAGGAATAAAAGAAGCAAACACCTGGAAC
The DNA here is from genome assembly GCA_038502455.1 of Anisogramma anomala. NCBI lineage: Eukaryota > Fungi > Ascomycota > Sordariomycetes > Diaporthales > Gnomoniaceae > Anisogramma > Anisogramma anomala. The sequence goes on along the minus strand of JASMMZ010000005.1, from coordinate 1,571,162 downwards.
TATAGGGCAGAGGACTACAATTAAAGTTAATTTGAATGCAAAAAAACTAGAATTGATAAGAATATTACCGATAGAGATAAAAGGAATTTTAGTAATTACCATAAATTAGTTATTAGCCACTTTAGCACGCGCGTAAGCAAACAAAAAGTTGACAGTATTGAAATAGCAGTCAATTTCAGTATAGGCAATTAAATTACACTGACTTCAAGTACAAAAAGTGACTAATTTAGCTTAGAAAACAAGCCAAGCAGTGACCTATAAAGATAAGTGTTTAGAACGGCCAACGGTCTTCCAAGCTTAGGGGTAACTACACAACCACTTCTAATACAATATACCAGTTACTTCGACTACGATTCTAATCGACTAGATTACAACGATAAAGACTTAACAACAAATCTGCTTGTATAGAAATTTATTTTTACTAATACCAAATTACATTTTGGTGTTGAAAGTCATTCAAACAAATAATTTTGTGAGAGGTAGGGGTTAAGTTAACTTATTATAGGTGTTTTTGTTTTTAGTTATATTTTTTTAGTAATAGCTTTGAATCTCGGTTTTCTAATATATTGGCTTTTAGTAAGCCTTCATTATTATAACGTAGTCGATTTAAATCTCTGGTCGAAGTAACTGGTATTGAATCGAAAGTGGTAATGTGTTATTTTTAAGTTTGATAGACTGCTAGCCGCTTTGCAAACTCATTTGTGTAGCCAATTGTTTTGCCCGTGCTCCAGTAAGAATTAGGTACTGACTGTACTTAACTTACAGTTAATACAATCAACTTATAAACAATGTGGCCAACTTTTAGTCATTATAATGAACTTACAGTTAGTATAGTTGACTTAAATATGCTGTAAATTAACTATTATTTTAACACTACCAGCTTTTTGTTTTTGTGCATGCGCGTTAACGTAGCCAATCACCAATTTGTAGTAACTATTAATGTCTCTTCTTAATTGATCGGCGAGACCCCTATTAATTCCAGCCTATTTTTCACTAAAATTTACTTTAATTTCAATAATCCGCCCTGCATTTTCAAACATTAACTTTCTCAAATTCCGTACAAAAGTTTTTTGTCATAGATATGCGCGTGTTACAAAATTATGCGCTACTCATTGCGAATCTTTTTTTTAGTAGGTTTGAACACGTTTTTCTTACACATTATTACCGTGGAAGTCCTTTGGTTTGCTAGGGTATCTTTGTTCATTTATGTTACAAACCTGCCGGTTCATATAACCTTTCATTTGTGAGGTTAATCCGTCGCTACCCATAAACTTTTCCTGTGTGTTATTAGACGTATATTGAGTTATAGCATTGGCGAGGTATCTTTTACCATTCATTTACCCGAGTTTATCAATATTCCGGGTTTTGTTTACCTCTCTTAAAAAATTCAGTTCATTACTAAACTCTTTTCACTAGGTGTCTTAAGCTTCAAACCGTACTTGTAAAAGCTCCATGAGTTAATATAAACTACTACAGATATATAAATCAGTCTCAATTATTTATTACTTATCCTTAACGTAATGTTAATTACTGTACCAATGTTAAAGCCTATCATTATACCGTCAACCTTCAATATTAATATGTTTCGTAATATATTTTTATATTTAACGAATGTTTAGTATACAACGTTTACTATAATCGTAAATAAATCATTGGATTTATATTAGTTGACGAGTATTATGAGAAATTGGATCCAAGATTTTAGATTGTTGTTATTCATAAAAAAGCCGTTTGTGAAAACCATTTACTTCGCTATTGTTAAGTTTACTGGTATTATATCAATACTTTTGTCCAAGTTTTCTATTTACTATCGAATACTTATATTTAATCTGTCAGAGTTTAATTTTTATGGATTTTGGATTCATATCGTAATCGACAGGTCTTAAAATGCTTTAAGCTAATATAGTATAGCGATATAAGCTGTTTAAGCTTTTTGTTTCAGGTACTATTGTAGGTTTACCTCGTTAATCTTATCGATTCTCTTTCAGTTCGTCGTTTCCTCTTTTTGACGTAAATTAAAGTATGTTACAAATATCGTTACATTATAAATATGGATTGACGATTTTTTGAAATCGAATTTTGTGTTTTTATTTTACTTTATCATTTATTTACACTTTCAAAGTCTCAAATTCTCGATAACACGTGATTTGACCGTTATGAATTTATCGTTTTCAAAAATGAATGATGTCATCAATATATATAATGAAAATACTAAAAAGTTTAACTTATGTAATAGATAAACATAGGTTAAACGTTAATGTTTTTATAGTTAGATTATTTTTGAAGAACGTTCGGTATTTTAAGAACTAATGGATATCGGTTTTGATTATTTAGTTAAATTATTAAACGTATCGTATTAACTTTTGTGCAGTAAATTTATCTTTTCGTCTTTTTCCTGATTTTGATGGTATAATCCGTTGAAAATTAGTTGCAGATTTCATATAAATTTATGTAATATTATGGCCGTAAAGGGTCAACTTATTGTTTGTATTGAAGATGAAATTGATGATAATTACAACGATTAAATGTTATCTAATCGTTTTAATTGTGGGTTATTAAGTAAGGATTAAATTTGTGCCTTCATTACTGTATATTTTCATAATTTACCCAAAGGTTTCGTATTATCGCTCCGTAGTTTTGCTTTTTATCTTGTAAATTATTTTCTACTTCAAGACTGTTACGTTTTGCCATTCAAATTTCGTAAATAACATAAGTTAAACAACTTCACATATAAAAAGGTCATTAATCTTCATTTGGTCACTTTCCTTAAAATATTTACCTAATATGTTAATAATGCCTTTACACATAGCCTAACGACCAGGTCGGCATTAGAACTTTTTTTTTTTTTTGCAATATCCATTCCGTTAAATATACTTTTCTAAATTCGTTGTCTTTATCGACTTCCTTCATTATAATGTATATCCTTCTTTTAGATGGGTTTTTACGTCTTCGACACTTTATTAGTTTGTCAACAATCGGTTGGGGGGGGGATAATATTGGTTTATTCGCTCGGTTTGAGAATACTTGTCGAGCTTAAAAGGTCTTTCATACGGTTTAACATACATAATGCAAAAAATAATAGGATTGTTAGCAATTTCAATTGCTACGTTTGTTGGAATAGCAGTTCGCAATTGGTGGCGTACCTGATTTGCACAAGTCTGTGGCAGAGGATCTGTGCACGGGAATTGAGGAACGAAGGTCTCGGAGGGGTGGAGCAAAAGGGCCACAAGGGGCCATAATTGATGTCGATTTTAGTACAGATTGATCGGAATTGACAGGGGTCTGGCTTGTGGATTGAGAAGGGATTTCAGAGGTTGCCACCAATTGATGGCAAGCCACGCTGGCGCGCAGGCACAAAACAAAAAGCCGCCAGTGTTGGAATAGCAGTCAAATGCAGTACAGTCAAGTCAACTTTACTTGCAGTAAAGTTGATTGTACGTACTGCAAATTGACTGTAGTTTGTGGAACTACACTGCAAGTGCAGTGCAGTAGGTGCCCACTTCAAAGTGGGGCACAGGCCAAAGCGTTTGGCCATACAAATTAGTGTGCAGACCGGCTAGCGGTCTGCCAAACTTAGAACTTACACACATCAATCGACAATATCAACGCAGCACCAGTTACTTCGACCACAGTGATTCGAATCGACTACGTTGCAACGATAAAGGCCTACCAACAAATTTTATGTTAACGATATTTAGTATCTTATAAGGATTATCACATTCACCCGTCTGTTATCACGTAAGAAATTTACTTTAAAGAGGCAAAGATGGTACGTTTTTCGTCGATGGTCCGTTTTTAATGTTGATGCCGTTATTGATTTAGTGGCGTACTAATTTATTTATTAGTTTCCTTAAGGTTTTTTTGTATGCTATAGTTCGTTTTTAGATGTTTGAGGATACTAGCAATTAAGTCGTAATGCATGTATATATTTCAAATACCAGCAAAGTTGGCAAAACACTATTGGTACTAATGGTATAGTTAAGGTTTTTTATTGCCGTTTTTAGTTTTACTTTTCAATTTTCAAAACTGTCAATCTTGAATATAAGAATATAGTACGCTCTTTGTAATAATATTTGTGCCTTTTCGACCTTATTAATACTGTAGTAATCTTTAATGGGAACTTATTTCCACTAAACACTTATATATTTTACATTAAAATGCAAATTTATCAAAATAAAGTTACTATTAATATTTTCAATTCATACGTTTTGAGGTCGTAAACACATATTATTCTACAAAGTAAATAACGCCTTCTATATTTTTTTATTATAATGGTTTTGAAGAACTTAGCACTGCGAAATACCATTGCAAAGTCAATAATATAAAGAATAAGTTGATCATTCAAGTCAAATATATCGACGAAAATTTGAAAGTAAAAGTTCTATTTTTCTTCTAATATAAATTTAAATTGGATAGGGGTTTGAGTATTCGTTTGCTAGAAGTAATAAAGTTATGTAATTGTCCTAAGCGTTGGCGACGTTTATGATTCAATGATTAGTTGCCTTAAGGGTTTCATATGACCCATTAGTCATTGAGTGATTAAATTGTCGATGTAATTAATAAATTTACGACTTGATTAGGTTTATCACCATTAATTTTGGCCTTTCAAGGTGAAATTATAACTATCAACATATTAAACTAGGTAAAAATCTTTAGCTATTACCTTGGATAATTTTGTTAATTCAATCATCAACGTTAACATCTAGGTTCTTTATGTTTTGAAGGTAACCTGGAAAAGGGTTGTGAATTTCAAGATATGGATCATAATACGTGTAACGATTATAGTCATAGTCTTTGATTTAAGTAAAAAGAGTTTTTTTAAGTTTAAATATAACTTTAGCCCTAGCGGTATCCATGTAGTTAAGTTACGTAGCAATATAAATATCCCTTCGTAATGCAACATATTACGAATAGCCTTCCATCAAGTACCACGTTGCCTCAATGTCCGGTATAATAATTTAAAAGGTTTACTTTGCATAGTGATGTCGAATATTAAATAAATACATAGGGCCAAACAATTCATCATTATAGCAATAATAAAGGGTTTTACCTGTTAGGCGGTACAAAAAGGCGTAGTTAGCCAATTACTGCGTTGTTTTAAAGGAAGGCCTAGTATTTTCATGTCATTGATAAACTTTAGTTTGTTTTTCTTATTTTATTTTTCTAAGCTTTTAATATCTACAATGAGTTTGTATTTTCTCATCAATTGTAGAGAGGTATTAAGTGTAATATATCTTTTTTATTTTTCTTCGATAATAGTAGAACTTGATGATTAAAACCTTATTTTCTATCAATTCAATACCTTTTGAAATTGTTTTGAAGAAACTTGTATAGCTGACTTAAAGATTTTGAAGTAGAGTATCTTTTTTCTTCCATACGTCTCAATTAAAGCTTTTATATTAAAGTTTTATATCAAAAAAATTCATTTGACCTTCCGTATTTACGATATTTGTAATGAATGTAGGAGAGGTCTTCATTGTTATCGTTCAATTTGTAAGCTTGAGGGTATATATTACTTAAGATCAGAATCTGTATCATGACTATCGTAAACGAAGAGCCTCTTCTTTTATAATTTACTCTCAGCTGGCAGTGCCCACTATATAGCCAGTATACTGTGACCCTCACTATTGATATAACAAGTTGAAATACTAGCGGAAAGGCTCGCAAGTTGAGTATTTCTATACTACAAAAACCACTTTATTCAAAAGTTCCTATCTCAAAGCCTTACTCTACAACCCATTAAATAAACCATTATAAAATAAGAAATTTTATTATTTTCCTTTATAGAAAAAAACGAATATATAAAATAGGAATTTTATTAACATATTTGTGGCTATTTTTTGAGTAATTCTTTATTTGTAATTGTTTCACGCCGATGGAGTCTTATATAAATTCTATAGGTCTTCACGTCGTATTATAAATATAACTGGTTAACAAATGTGAACAAAATTAATATAGGTTTATTCACGTATCACGTAAGAAAGGAATTGTACTACTACGTATTTCAAAAAAAATCCCAACTCGTTAAACCTGTAATATAATAAAGTTCCTCGATTTATGTCCTCCGTTAACAACCTTTATTCATAGAATAAAATCCTCGAAATATAAAAATCTTTTCGCTGAAAACTAAATCACAAATTGATCTTTCGAATAATACCTTAAAGTATCCTATAATTTAAAAAAAAAAAACTTATTATTATACGAGCGTAAATATTGTAACACAAACCGGACCGTAATTCTTGGCTATATTAGTCCCTATTCGATGTTTACTTGTTGTGAAAATATAACAACGATACCAAAAAAAAAAAAAAAAAACCCTGTAAAATATATAGTTCCTAGTCACAAGCCCCCAGCAATAGAGAAAATATTTTGCGACATTTCGTACAGCGAACTATACTTTTTCTCAGGACCGCAAACCCAAAATATCTATAAAGTGAAAGAAAGAAGGTACACTACTTAGCGGGTAGTATGCTAAAAAAAAGGTATTTTACGGTTAATCAAGGCTATTCAAAGTAATATCGAAGGCTCTGTTAAATGTTCGGAGCGCCGGTACGTAATGTATATATCGTTAAAAGGGTTGTGAACGCATAAATAGACTTTGTTTGCACCATAATTTTGGTTTGGAAGACCCTATAGTATAAGTGACGAGTGACGAAATCACTGCTTATAAGAATCTTTCTTTAGGTTTACCGCTACAAGAATAGTACGCCAGGACAACGAGGATCTTTATATCTAAAACGAAGTCACTAAAAATTATTCAAATGATAATAAAACCAATTAATGATTTTGTGGTAGAATAGAGGGTATGTAAAGTAATGGTAATGAAAACAATTAGACTTAAATTTTTTTCTTAAAGGTAGATACTATCATGGTTTATAGTGCAGACTCCGTAGATTTTTTTAATAAGTTGGTATATATAGTCAATTCAAGAAATTTGATATAAGATGAAAGATAAAAAGGAGCTTAATTAGCTAAAAAAAAAGCTTCTATGAGTGGTTTTAGGATATTATAAAGCGCATTTAAACCCTTTGTGATCTACAATAATCTAGAAGACTTATTAGCGTAGTGTAATTCCGCTAGCTCTTACATTCTCCATTCAGTATTAGTAAAGCATTAGCCTATTAAGTATTTGATTAAAGAGGTTCATCCTACTTTTCGGCCTTTTATTATGCTTGAGTATATAGAATCATGTAATAATGTTTCAATCTATGTAGAAATATGCGAGATTAATATCGTACTGAAAGTAATTGTTGACATTATAGTAAATCTCTCAAAACGATAAATAACTTGTTAAATACTAAAGAAAAGAATCTTCGGCTTAATCGATAAGGATAATGGGAAAATAACGAGTAGAAACCTGTCAATTTATCATTTATATAACAGTAAATATTGAAAACTGGTTGTGATTTAACGTTGAGAAGGTTATAAAGTTTACTGTTATAATTTTCTTTATTACTCTAAATTTTGCCAAAATTCGTCATTATAATGTAATATTTTTGTAAGATAAAACAATCCCGTAAGAAAAAACGATATATTGGACGTATAAGCTTTTTGGATCTTTCAATTAATAATATTAAGGGTGATGTTAGTATTGGTGTTAGTAGGTAAAATCATTACCTTTGACAAAATTTAAAGAGAAAAAGCGTGTAGTTGTGCCCATAGTAATTCCGCGCTTAAAACCGCTGCTTTCCGGTAGTTAAGTCTAGTACTGCTTTAAAACCTATTATAATTGTATGTGCTAATGGACTTAAAGTTTCCGTAAACTTGGTAATTTTTGGTAGGCCTTTATCGTTGCAATATAGTTGATTCGAATCACTGTGGTCGAAGTAACTGGTGCTGTATTGAAAGTGATTGATGAGTTGTAAGTTCTAAGTTCGGCAGACCGTTAGCCGGTATGCACGCTACTTTGTATGGCCAAATGCTTTGGCTTGTGCCGTACTTTGAAGTAGGAACCTATTGTACTAGACTTGCTGTCAATCCCACAAACTGCAGTCAATTTGAAATCAGTACAATCAATTAACTATAAGTATAATTAACTTAAATTTACTGCATTTGACTGCTATTCCAACAGTAACAATATTATGAATATTAAAGGACTTTTTGGTGGGGTATTTACTTAATCAATTAGTAGATTTAAAGATTTTCCACGTTGGATTTCTTATTATTATCAATGGTTTTACCGCGTTAGGGTATTTGAGTAAAAGGGTTTAAGGAATTTATTTAGGTTTTAATAAGACTTTGTTAATAGACGAGAAGCATTAATAGGTTTTATCACTAGTGATACCTTTATCCTTATTTTCACGTATTTATTAAAAGTCTTCAATTGTAGCGTATTTATATAATATTTAGGTTAGATTGTCTTCATTCTCTAGTTTTCTTAATAGTAAAATCCTTCGTTTGCGTAGGTCGGCTTTTAATTATTTTTGAATAACTTTTTTCCATATATATCTAAAGTTTAATCTTGAAAAAATCAATGAAATTGTACAGGGTTTAAATGCTATAATCTTAGTTCTTATAATTGACATCAAAAATAAAATATCCGACATAATTATTTAGGTGTTTGGGGTAAAGTCTTTATTAACTTTTATAAAATACAAGTTGTTATTGAATTGCTTAACAAATGTGGGCCTAAGACTTTTGATTACGTTTTTTCTATCAAGGTCATTAAAGATGTCGATTTTAGAGTTATCGGTATTAATTTCAATACATAGATTCAAGTAATATATTAGAGAAAAATTTATGTAAGAAGGTAAGTCTGTTATGTTTCAACCTACGATGGTAAGCCAAGTAGGTGCCAAATGAAGTTTACTATTGAGGTACAGCAGAAGACTAGAAAAGGCTCCCGTAGCTCATCGTATAAAACCTATGGGCATGGCCTACATCTAGCACGTTACGTGCCCTTAAACGTGCCGTACATAGATGGTCTGAACCCGGACCGGGTATTATATATCCAGTTACGTGTACATTCACGTAACTTATAGACTTAATATCCAATGGCCCAAGTTTATAATATATCCCCCTTTTTCCCGAACGTTATAAGGGCCGCGGTTTCCCGCTAATTAAACGTAGGGTGCGGGCCTCGTTTGCCTAGTACGCGGGCCAGGCACGAGCCGATAACGTAGCGTCTAACGCGCCATATAACGCATCGACCGGTTTAGCTCAGAGCCGTCGATACCGTACAATACTCTCCTTAACGTGTTATTAGCCGGTTTAATCTTAGGCCGCCAACATCGTATAATATGTCTTTTATTGTATTAACCGATTTAACCCTACGCCGCTAGCACCATATAACGCGTCCTTTAACGTATTATCGGCCGGTTTGACTCTAAGCCGTTGGTGTCGTATAACGCGCCCTGTAATGCGTTATAGGTCGGTTTAACCTTAAGCCGCCGATTTCGTCTAACGCGCCTTTTAAAGTACCATATAATGTATCCTTTTTTCTACTAATACTGTATAATGTACCTTTTACCGCATTATATAATATATCGCTCCTGCTGGAGGCACCGTATAACTCGTTCCGTATAATACGTAACCCTCGCCGAATCCAGTCCGCTAATACCTATAAATACGAATTCCAACGTAACCCTTAAAACTTCCTTCCTTTTTCTTTTATATCGCCGACCTTACTTTACTATTTCCCACATTTTCGTAACTTTTCGTAACCGCTTTATTACTACCTCTTATATTCAAACTATAATTATTTATTGATATTTCGTAACTTTTCCCCCTTTTTTCTTGTTTTTATAACTAAAATTTATAATAAACCTAACCTAAGCTATATTGCCGGAGGCGTTTCTATTGGTAAAGATAATTAACTGCTTTGTAAAATACGTTGTCTCATTACGTATAAATACCTTATTCATAATTACATTTCGTAGCCTTTTCGCGTTATAGATGAGTTGTTTATCCTCGTTAATAACGATGATAAAAGTGAATTACTCCCCTTGTAAACAAAAAACATGGGTATATCGTATATTGATAGCTTTTTCAATTCCAACGTCCCTTTTATCCACATCCAAGTTTATCGTAAGTAGGATTATCGTATATACCGAAAGTTTTATAATAATTAAGCTTATAAATTAATTTTATGGGAAATCCGGCAGTAATTCAATCTCTTTTCGCGATATATTTAAGAGATAAGTTTGTTTACGACTTTACCCGGTTTACGCGCCTTTTTACGCTAATTAATTACCGTTATTAAAAACGGGGGCTATATTTTATATTTCATTCGTAAACGGGAAAAGGAATTTCCGGATTACCGGCTCTTTTTTACCCTCACCCTTTTTAAATTAATTAATCAATTTGGTTGGTTGCTAAATATTATTCGGATATAAAAGGTCCTTACCGTATCGGTCGGATAAGTTATTATCTCTTTCGCTATATATTTCCGTCGCCTTTCTCTCCCAGGTTTATTCTCCTTTAAAACTCCTTCGTTTCTTTTTACGGTTTCGTTTATTTATTGTAATAAAACTCCTTCGACTAACCGTATATTAACACGTAACTTTTTTACGCTGGCCCTTTTTAATGCCCGCCGTATACCCTTCCATAAAATTATCTTAAATAGCCAAAAAAAATGATTAAGTAAGTTTTGGTAGGTCTTTATCGTTGTAACATAATCGATTCGAATTACTGCGGTCGAAGTAACTGGTATTGCGTTGATATTATTTGTTGATGTGTGCAAGTTCTAAGTTTGGTAGACTGCTAGCCGGTTTGCACACTAATTTGTATAGCCAAACGCTTTGGCCTATGCTCCACTTTGAAGTAGCCACCTACTGCACTGCACTTGCAGTACAGTGTATCTAAATCCCACAAACCACAGTCAATTTGCAGTACGTATAATTAACCTTACTGCAAGTAAAGTTGACTTGACTATACTGCATTTGACTGTTATTCCAACACTAGCAGCTTTTTGTTTTGTTGTCTGTACACTAGCATGGCTTGCCATCAATTGGTGGCAACCTCTGAAATCCCTCCTCAATCTGCATTATAATAACAAGCCAAAACCCTGTTAATTTCAGTTAATTTGTATTGAAATCATCTTTCATTACGGTTCCTTGTAGCCTTTTTCCTCTATCTTTCCAAGACTTTCAGTCCTCAAATCCTATGTTTAGATCTTTCGCCATAAATTTGTGCATATTATGTACGTCATCAATTACGTACCTTTTACCAGTATCTTAGACTACTGCTATCGTTACTATTGCTATCGCTACCCTAGCAGTTTTCTAGTTTGCTAGGGTATCTCTGTTCCTCCACGTCACGTGTCGGGCGGTCTACGTATCCCTCGATTCGTATGGTTAGCATGTTGCTATTTATAAACCTTTTTAGGGCGTTATTAGACGTGACCTTGGTTATGGTATTGGTAGGGTTGTTTTTACCGTTAATTTACCAGAACTTATCGATTTCCCGGGCTTCGTATGCCTTCTTTAACATTATTACTTTCATTATTAGGCTTTTTTTATTGGTCGTATCTAGTTTTGATAGGTATTCGTAAAGGCTTCAGGAGTTTGTATATATTATTATAGGTATCAGTGGTAGTCCTAGCTGTTTGGTGATAATCTTTAATATGCTGTTAGTTACCATGCCTATATTAAACCCTTCCATTATGCCATAAGCCTCCGAGGCTAGTATACTTCGAGTTACACGTTTGTACTTAATAGATATCTAGTATACGAGTTTTCCGGTAACTGTAAACTACCTTTGAGAACTATCCTTGTTAACGAGTATTATTAGGAGGCCGATTTACGATGTAAGGTTAGTATTGTTAGTAAATAACCCTTTTATAAGGACTATTAGTTTCTCTTTTGTTAGACTTGCAGAGACTATATTAATTCTTCTTTCTACGTAATATATTTACCACTCAATTCGTTTATTCAACTTGCCAAAGTTTTTATTTTATAGATATTGTACTTATGCTGCGATAAAAAGGTCGTACGAAGCTTTCGGTTAATATAGCGTAAAAATGTAAGCCGTACATGTTATTTACTCTATATATTTTTGTGGTTTTTCCTTTTCGGTCTTATCAATAATTGCTAGGATCATGACGTGCCTCTTTTAGCGTACGCTAATGTTAGTGTTTTAAGCCTTAACATTATAAATGTGGAGTAACGATTCGTTAAACTTAAGTTGTATTCCTTTAGCTAAAGTTTTAACTAACTTATACTTTTGAAGGCCCGACTTCTTGCTAGCCTGCTATTCCGATATTATAAAATTAGTATCTCTAGGGAAAAGGGTATCGTTAGTTTGTATGCCTACGATATCAAAAGTTTTACCCTTTTTAATTAATAAATACAGGTTAAAAGTTAAAGTCTTTATAACGATTTTTTTTAACAACTTTAGCAATACAATCCGCTAAAGATCGATGGCGGATTGCGTATACGTTTTCGTAATGTCCCGGCAATTTAATGTAAATTAACCTTTTCTGTTAATAGTCAAACTAGTAGCAATGACGACGATTAAACGATGGCTAATCTTTTTTATTACAGGCGATTAAATAAGGATATAGTACCTACCTTTATTACCGTATCTTCAAGCGATTAGCTGTGACTTTTAGTACAACCGGTCTGTAGTTTTGCCTTTGACCTCGTAAACTATCCTCGATTGAAAGATAGTGATATTTTGGTTTTCGAATTAAGTTAACGGTATAAATCATATGACCCCTCGTAATAGAAGGTGGTTAATTTCCACTTAGCTACTTTCCTTAAAGGGTTTACCTGGTATATCAATAATGCCTTCGACATATAACTTAAGGGAAAGTTTTTCGTTAGATTTTTTGTTTAAAAATTTACGCCTTTATATATATCCTGTTGGGCTTTTAATAATTATCATCCCCCTCTTTAATATGTATCCTCTTTTTGAGTAGTTATTTACGCTATCAATGTTTTATTAGATTGTTAACAATCGGCTTAGGAAATTTATGTTAGCTAATTCGCTCGACTCAGAGATCATTGAAGTTAGAATCTTTATTAGACTTAAATGGCCCGAGGGGTTTTTGGTACGGCTTAATCTATGTAACTCGAAAGGTTATGGGGCTGTTAACAGTTTTAACCACTACGTTTAAGTTGGTAATATTTAAAATCTTATACGGCCTATCATATTTTCCTAGCTCGCGCCACATAAAGACTTTACTTTAAAGGGAAAATAAAAACACGTTCATTGTTAAAGGTTCGTTTTTGATGTTAAGGGTATCATTAACTTAACGGTGTATTGATTTCTTCCTTAATTTTTTAAGGCTTTATTATATGCTATAACACGTTTCTAAGTACTGAAAAAAAGTGACGACTTAGCTATTATACGTAAAAAGGTTTAAAATACCAATAAAGTGAATATAAGTCTATTAGGGCTAATAGTATTGTTAACGCCTGTTACTGTTATTTAAAGCCATGCTTTTTAATTTGTAAAGTTTTGGATTTTTAATGTAAAGATATTGTAGGCTTTTCTCATGAGGGCGTATACCTTATCAACCTTATTAATACCCTAATAAGCTTTAACAGAAACCTATTTATACTAAATCCCTATTAACTTTACATTAAATTGAAATTTTATCGTAACAAAGTTAATACTGGTATTGTAAACTAACATGTCTAGTAACACAAGGTACTTGTTAATCCATAAAACATGTAATGCCTCCTATATTTCTTTTGCCATAATAGTTTTAAGAAACTCAACGTCGTAAAAAGCCGTGGCGAAGTTTATAACGTATAGTAATAGTTTGCCGTTTAGGTAAAATACATTTACGAAAACTTTCAAATGAAAGTTTTGATTTTTCTTTAATGTAAACTTAAATCTCAAGGGGGTTTAGAAGTATATTTGGCAGTAATAGCAAAGCTTTTTAACTACCTTTAGAGCCGGCAAGTCAATATCCTTGTAACCAGCTACCTTTAAAACCTTATAAAGCTTCTTAGTTGCAGGATAGTTGAACTTACAATGTAATTAACGAAATTCCGCCTTTGTTATGTTGAACATTATTGATTTTGATCTTTAAAGATAAAACCAGAAATATATTTACAGAAAGCTAAGTAGAAACCTTTTATCGGCTTTAACTTATATCAGTTTATTAATTTATATATTAATATTAACGCTAAGCTTTTTTATGATTTACAGGTAAAGAAAGAAAGGGATAAGAGATTTTAAAATATGAAAAATAATAAGGTTAACAATAGTTTCAACCGTTATCGATCCTAAAAAGAACAGCTTTTTTCTAGGGTTAAAGCTAATTTTAGCCTTATTAATATCTACGTAGTTAATTTCTGTAACCATATTAGTATCTTTTCGTAACGCGATATATTACGAATAACCTCTCATTAAATATCGTGTTTCCCCTGTATCCGGTATAATCCCCCAAAAAACTTGCTTCACGTAATGGTCTCGGATAGTAAAAAGGTATATAATATAAGGTTAAGGTCTTCATCGTTATGTCGACAGTAAAGGTCTTTACCTGTAAGGCGGTATAAAAAAGCGTAGTCGGCTAGTTATTACGTTGCTTTCGGGTTAGTACCAGTGCCATTACTAGTATCTTTGTATTATCCGATAGTTTTTGGTTTGTTTTTCTCCTTTTTGTTTTCATTTCCTTCAAATTATATAATCCGTTCAATGTAATTTTATTTAAAGGTAAAGGGGTATTACCTGTGGCATATCACCCGATTTACTTTACGCTTGGCGGCAATATAATGTGTTAATCAGCAACCTTATTTTCCGTAAATCCAATATCTTTTAGTTTTCAAGGTAAATTTATTTGGCCGGTTTAAAGACTTTCAAGAAGAAGAATACCCGTTTCCGTAGGTAAAGGTTTAAACCTTCCGTTAGCCGTATTAGCCGGGTCTTCCGTACCTTCGATTAATATAATACGAATTGAAAGGGTCTTTTTCATCGTTACTAAATTCCGGAGTTTAAGGGTATATAATAGTCGAGCCGAAAACTCGAGTAGTTACGGTTTCTAACAAGGAACGCAGTTAACTAAAAAAAAACCCTTTACGAGTAATATCACGGTATTAAAAGACGTATTCAAACTTTTTGTAACCCGTAATTATTTAACTGATCTATGGGCGTAAAGTACCTTTGCTAGCTCCTACATTCCTTATTGCCTATTAACAAAGAATTAACTTATTAAATATTTAATTTAGGAGATTGATCTTACTTTCCGACTATTTTCTGTAATGAATATGTAATACTACTAAATAATTTTCCAGTCTGTATGGTATTAGGTAAAATTAATATCGTATTCGAAGTAACCCTTTAGGCCATTATAAATCTCGCAAAAAAAGGAATAATTCGTTAGGTACTGGTGGTAGTAATCCTCGGCTTAGCCGGTAAGAATACTGGGTAATAAAGAGTTAAAACCTGGAAATTTAACTCTTATTTGGCGGAAGATGTTAAAGAATAGGCGTAATTTGACGTCAAAGAGGTTATATAACTTCCCGTTATAATTCTCTTTCCCTTCTCAAATCATAATGAATATAGTGATTACTGTATAGTACGTATTATTTATAGGGACGTATTGAGGGGGGAAGGTAATGTATTAGTCGTAAAAACCTTTTATGTTTCCTAACTAAGGAAAAGACTAAGGTTATTGCTAGTACTAGTAGATAGGATAATTACTTTTGGCTGAATTTGGAGGGAAAAAGCCAGTGGTTATACCTATAGTAGGCTTATGCGTAAAGCCAGTCTTTTTTTAGTTTGGCTGCTAAAATTGGATTTGTTATGAAGCTTAATGACAGTAAGTTTAATGGTTTTTATCGCGTGGAACTTAGTGATATTCCTTTTGGTATTAAAGGGTTTAATGAGATTCTAATTTAATTAACCAATGAATTTAAAGGCTTACAAGATGAAGGTTAACTGATTATTTACGTTTACTTATTTAAGCTTGAATAGGTTCTTACGAGCGTGTGTGTGGATGTTAAAGATTATTATCGCTAGCAATCTTTTTACCTTTAACCAAGATCTATGAAAGGATTTTATTCGCAACGTATTCGTAAAATAGGTTAGTTAAATTACCTTTCTTTCCTCCCTTCGTAGGGAGTTTAACTCCTTGAGCAAATAGTTTAAGTTTTACCTTTGTATTTGCTTATTTATACGCCTTCTTTTACATGTTCAGACTCTAGTCGCGGAGTTAATTTTGAAAGATATCGAGAGCTATAGGCCTACAGCCGACTTTGATAGGGTTTACGTCGAAAAAGAAGCAGCCGATTTCGTTAATTAGGTGTTTTAAGGTAAAGTCTCTAGTAGCTTCGATGTACTAAAGCTCCTCATCGTAGTATTTTTCTAAAATGTTACTGAGATCCTTGATTTCCTTCTTTCGTTCGAGTTCAGTGATAGCTTTAAAGTGAGTACTTACGGTAGACATTTTGGCATTTCGGCTTGTATAGGACTTAGTGGTGGATTTGGCGATTTAGAGGTGCGTAGACTTGGCGATTTAGTGTAAAGTCGCGCGTTATGGTGTTTTTAGCACGACTTGGTACTTGGAGTAGCAAATTTAACCATTGAAGTAATATAGAGAGTGAAAAGAGTAAAGTAGGGCAAAGGTTTAGTTTAAATGGCGCGGTCGAAGGTTGTTATTAGTAGTAAAGGTTGTTTGGCGTAAAGACTTGGTCGTTTTTCTTGTAATAGTAGCACCTGTAATAGTATTAACTTAGCCGTTTACCAATTTGATGAACTTTAAGACTTTTGAAAGTTAATTTTAACGGGTTTAAAAATAATTAATAAAGATTTATTGGTGTTTTTGACGGCAATACCGACGTTTACTTCTAAATTACCGCAAAGAAGACACAATCCAAAAGCATTTCCTATATACGGACACGAAGATGATACAGTACTATAGGGACACTTCGCAAAAACCTTTCCTTTACCTTACCTAAAAAGGACAAAGTGTAACCGGAAAGCAAATTCTTCTTCTACTTAGCCAATTTGTTCTCAACCTAATAAGTAATAATTAGTATTGGTAGGCCTTTATCGTTGCAATGTAGTCGATTCGAATCATTGTGGTTGAAGTAACTGGTGTTGCGTTCATATTGTTTGTTGATGTGTGCAAGTTCTAAGTTTAGTAGACCGCTAGCCGGTCTGCACACTAATTTGTATGGCCAAACGCTTTGGCCTGTACCCCACATTGAAATGGACACCTACTGCAATGCACTTGCAATGAAGTGTATTCAAATTCCACAAACTACAGTCAATTTTTAGTACGTACAATCAACCTTACTGCAAGTAAAGTTGACTTGACTGTACTGCACTTGATTTCTATTCTAACAGTAAGTTATCTTTATTATAACTAATATAGGTCACAGCCTATAAAGTATAATAAACGATAATTAGGGCCTAACCGTATAATTCTCGTTTTAATTCGTATGTCATTTACTAACCTTAGTTAGAAGCGAGTTGATCGGGTTAACCGTAAAAAGATGTAGAATTGTACATAGGTCGATCGCATCGCTCAGACTTAAACTAATATATTATAATCTTTAATAACCCGTTTAAAAAATCGTTTTCCCCGCTCCGCCCCTCGCCTCGCCTTTCACTAACTGTTATCGTCGGCTTCCCCTAAAGTTTATTCCCTTTAACATTATCCGTTATCCTCTGCATCGCCTCGCGCCCACTCCGCCTTTTACTAACCCCTTTCGTCGGCGTTTACTAACGCCCGCTACGCTTTTCGCCGTCCTCCCTTATCGGTTTTTCCTAATATTCGGAGCTAATTATAATAAGGCCTCTAACTTTAATAACGTAATTACTCGTTAAACATTAATAAAAATAATAATAACGAGTAGGTAAATTTCTAATAAGTCGTAATGAAATTCGCTTCGTAGTCCAATATTTATTTTAAAAAATCGAGTAATATATACTTGGCCCTACTTATTATATCGTATTATAATATCAATAAAATTTCTCCTTTTTTATAATTATTATATTATTTTCCAAACGTAAATGATTTGCTTAAGGTAATTTATTCAATATATATTCGACATCAATATTGAAATAATGGGTTATTATAAACCTTGGTATTTCCCTATTTCGCTTCGAATTTATTTAGTGCTATAATATACTAGCAGTTTTTTAGCAATTTCTATTCTAGCTTATTATTACCTTTTTATTTAACTAATATAAAACAAACCCC
The DNA here is from genome assembly GCA_038502455.1 of Anisogramma anomala. Classification (NCBI taxonomy): domain Eukaryota; kingdom Fungi; phylum Ascomycota; class Sordariomycetes; order Diaporthales; family Gnomoniaceae; genus Anisogramma; species Anisogramma anomala. Next base: position 1,553,062 of record JASMMZ010000005.1, on the reverse strand, counting down.
ATTTCGCCCCATATTTATGTAATGATCATACTAAATACCCGTGAGTAAGTAGAAGGTGTTAGAGGGTTTATGTTAGCAGTAAGGTAGCAGAGGTAACAAAGGTGCAATATCAGAAGATGTTTGTTTGTGCTGTAGAATGATAATTAGCCGTTGGGCTATTCAGGTATGTAGACTGAATACTTAGATTGAAAACTGAAGAGCTATGAAGTAAATACTATCTATGTGGTGATGGCTGTGTCCTTATATCCTATGGCCTTCATACTATCTTCAGTACTGAGGCTCACCGAGAGATGTTCCCCGCCTGATGTGTTGGACTTCAGGCTCTCGGTAGCTCAGCTGCATGCTGGCCTATTTCCTAACCCACCAACGTGCTTGGGTCATAACAATTTACCGCGAAAATTTCTTAAACTTCAAATTTTTCGTATATACCCTTTTTTATATTGTTAACGAAAAGAAATTGGTTTCGAACTAGTATTGAAGAAAACTAATGAAAAAAAGGCGTTCGTAACTATTCATTTAATTAAGTTTATGTAAAATATAAGGTATTTACTAAAAATACCTAAAACTATATTGAACGGATTCAAAACTTTGATAACCCTATACTAATTATAAAATTAATTAAGTTTTCTACTCAAGCGGTTAGTTTTCATATTACGAAAACTAAGTTAAACTTAGTTCTTTATTTTATACCGTTTCGCCAAACGTCGTCAAAGATTTTCCGCCGTTTCCATTTATTACTAAATATATATTATCGTCGTTTAAGTTAGTTTCGCACCTTCGCGTAAATATACAAAAAACGTAATAGTTCGCTTCATCTAACTGGTTAACAACTTCGTATCCCTATTTACCTTTCAAAAAAGTAACATTTTATACCTATTTGCTAAACTATTAGCGTGAAACATCATAACCTTTGATTCCCGGTTATTTAATATAAATTAAAAAACGGGTAAATATAAGGCCTCATTATACTACGAAAAGTTGACGACGATACGTAAGTACTTTTAAACTTCCTAGTTTATATATTTAATACCGTCACCTATTTATGTTTCATATGTCGTAAATGAAAGTTATTCAACTTTTATTCAAAAAATAAGGTCATTTAAAATAAGCCTAATTAATTCGAACCGCGATTACTAATAATAAAATCTGAAAATTCATAGAATTTCTATCATACATCTCGAAATCGTTTCGTATATGTATTGGTAATTATAAATTACATATATTCGAATTATATTTATTTAAAAAAGAAGTTTGTAGCAACTAATAAATATTGAAGGTTATTATTAATAACTGGTATATTAATTATAAAGTCGATAGAAATATTTGTTTTATATTAATTGAAAATAAAAAAGGGTTAAAAGAGGCTTTGTCGTAAGGTACGACGAGGTTTCGTATTATTACATTACGTATGTATTCTACATAAGCGTCGAATATGTACAATTATCTCTTTTCAATAATAATCATATGAAGGGATTCCAAATAAGATATTTTTACCCACCAACTCATAATAGTCGAATCGTAGGTTTATTATAAAATTTTCGTTGTTAATAGTTTTTAATTTGGAAATTATAATCGGTTACAGTAATATAAAGTATTCCGCGGATTGATTTTATAATTCGTAATCTGTACCGATTATATTTTTTTAGTCGGAAATCGTTTAACTCTTCTGGAAACCATTAATAAGCGAACCTTATATAACGAGTTGTTTACCATTTTTTAATTTTATAATTTCTTTAAGGTACCTGGGCTGAAAATGAGGCGACTATTTAGCGTTAACGAAATCAACGGGTTTGGTGCAAGTCGGGTTCGCAGCGGTGTTATTGACTCTGACATATTAAAATCTCACGGCGTTGTCCCAAATAGAGACCCGGGCGCGGGCCGGGCCCGGGACGATTCCGTTTACATCGACTTTTCGAAAACCTTGATTTCGCCTTTATAGAATATATCGTCATAATCCAATAGCTAACCTTCTGTTTTCATAAATTTATCCGTATAACCCACCATAATATATGGTTTTTCAATATATCAGTTTATTATTATTATATTTAATATAATAATAGAAATGGGTTATAACATCCGCGCGAAACTCCTTTGAACTTCGGGCTTATCTTATAATTTACGCGTTAATATATCTGGAGGGGTATCCTAGGTCGCGGGTCTATATTGTAGATGGTATTAAAAAAGCGAAAGAGATTCAGCTTATCTAACTAAACGTTCCGAAATTAAACGTGGTAAAAAAAAAATTCCAATCTCTTATAATCTGTTAAGATCGTAAACGAAATACGGACGTTACTTAATTTTAAAAATCACGCTTTTAAATGAGACTTTACCATGAAAAGCTTTTTATTATAAATAGTATAATTACGTTTCGCGTTTAAATATTAATCATGTAAAATAATACATGATTAGCTTTAGAATATTATACTCATTTTGCTACAACAAATACCCTTTTAACATGATTTCTAAATAGTCGATTTCTACTATCATTAGTCGATTAAGGTCTTAGTATACAAAAATCGTGGCTATAACAAATATATTCTTTTAGGTTAAAAATACGTATTTTCCCCGCTATATTTAAACTTAATGAATTTCTTATTTTGTAAGTCGTATAAAATAATTAATAAAGGCGGAAAAATTACAAATAAAATTTCGATAAAAGTTAGTAAAACCAAAAAAACATCGAACCTCCCAAATAATACATGGTAAACTTTATTCGCGTATTACCTAGACTTTTTTAGGGGTAACCCGAATACCTACTTTAACCGTTATAATGAAACACAGGTCTTCTACCTCCTTAATTATGAAGTTACACTTTTTTAAGTTTAGGTTGAGTCTTATATTATAAAGGCGTTTTAAAACCACGAGAACTTTCGTTATATGTTTTATTTAATCCCGAAAAAAAAGATAGAAGGTCGTTTGGGTAAGTTATAATAGAATTATTCAAAATATCCGTTATTATATAAAATAACGTATTGTTAAAACGTCGTCGGCGTTTCCGCTAACTTTAAAAAAATTACTTATTTAAATAATCCGAACCGTATACGAAATGCCATTAATCCTTTTTATCCGGGTATAACCGGGATACGGTAAAAAGCTGTTCGAATATCCAATTTTGTAGGTTACGTTAACTTCGATAACGTACGTGAAGTCTTTTTAATTAAAGGTAAGGGCAAACTATTTTACTCGGTAATCTTATTTTTTACCCATTAATTGATATAAAACCGTTATTCCTTACTTAATTTAAAAATAAGTAATACCGGCGTTACGGCCGATAAGGAATTTACCCGAACCTAACCCTTATGTATTAATTCCATAACTTATAATCGAACTTCAAAAAGTTCACTTTATAATATCGAATATATTATTCTCTAAAGTCGTTTTAGCCAAGATTCATTTTCGTTCGATTTAATATAAATATGGTAATCGAGTTTTCTCTTATATAGAGGTAAAGTTATAGCCTTATTCTCGTCGAATAAATCGCGAAATTTTGCTAATTTTTATGAAAAACGTAATTAATTTTTTTCTTTTTAATAATAGTCGGCGCTGTTGTTTCCAAAATCCGCATTATTACGGAAAAACTTATAATAAAAACTAATTAAAGTTAATCCCCCGTACGTTATACCTTTTGGTACCAACGTTTATTAAACCGATAGAAACCGATTCTATTATACTTCATATATCCCCCAACCTAAGGCGTACTATTATTACGTCAATAGTTAAGTCTTTTCAATTATGACCCATTAAATGATTACCGTCAACGTTTAAAATTACCTATTAATATCATATTTAAAGTATTCTAAAATTATATCCTGCTTTATTCCAGAAATAATATATATTAATATCCGGCTCAACTATTTATAGATATTTTTATTAAACTTAACCATTTGTGTCATACATGTATTTTGCCATAACCCTAATATTGTATCTAAATTTCGAGGATATAATAACTAAGTTTACTTTGTTTTTAACCATTATATTCAAGTTTTATTTATAACATGATAATGAATATAATTAAAATCGATTTTAGTATTGAAAAAATCAATATTTCCAGGAAGCATAAGGATAATAAATATATTTTCGGTTATACATATTTTAATTAAATCAAACTCTTTTTTAGTAGGTTCTATAATTACACCATTAAGGCTATATAACCCTTTAACAAAACTGTGTTTAAAAGTTAGTCTTTCCTTGTCGCCGTTAATAGGGAACCTTTATTTACCTTTTAGACTTAAACCGTATATATCTGCGTAGAAGGCAATACTGGGCGGAATTCGTAACCCCGTTAATAGGAATCCACCGAACCACAACGTAAGTAACGCCCTGTAACAAGCCTAGTTCGATGTTTCTTTACCGTTATCCATATCGCATTACTTCCTTAGTTTTAAACGCATACCGAACGGGGTTGCTAAAATAACTGGCTACGATATTAAAATGATTAACCTCGATTATTACAACCCTTTAATAAAGATACCTAAAAGGTATAAATCTACGTTATAATTATATCTTTTCTAGCCGTTAAAATTATACGAGTTTTTTTAGTAAACGACCAAAGCGTTGTTCTAAATTTAAAAACTTTAATTCGTCGGCGAGCTAGCGGTACTTCGTTAAGGCTATGACGTAGTCCACCTAGCTTACGCTTACCGTAATGGATTTGTCGCGAATATATAGGGATATACGAAAACGTAAATAATTATACTTTACTGCTAAAGGATAATCCAATCCGCCCGTTTAAACTAATAATATCTCAAACCTAATAACGAATAGTACTTATAGGTTTTTATCGTTTATAAGTAATCCTTTCAATTTGACCAAAACTTTATTCGCGCGATAAAGGTCGCTAAAAGTAACCCTGATATAATCGAAGAACTTGTTTATATCGTATATACATTTGTATTTGCCAGCTCCGTAATACATCGTAATAGCTTACTTTATTGCCATTGTATAATCACCTCATATGTAAAAAACCATATACCGACCTTTTTTGATTTATATTTTATTCGCTTTTAGTATAAATTCAATCGTTTGACGCATCGCCGCCCACGTAAAAACAGATTCGTCGAATTACGGTTAGTCGTATCGTTTTCGTTGACCTTAAGCCGGTGAAAAGTTAATACAAGTTGTCGTTAAATCGGCTTCGAATTATGAAATTTTAACTACGACTTAAATAAAGTCAAACGTAAGGTCGATCATTTAAGTCGATTAATCCGATTGTTATATTTACTTTATAGCAGACGCGATATAACTTATAATATTTTACAAACCAAAAATATCAGCCGAAGTTGACTTCGAAAGGGTAGGAGGTATATTTATAAAGTTAAAGAACTAAGTATTTGCCAACAGCTTATTTTCCCCGATAACATTAAAGTATAATGTAGAATTATTAGTATTTATTATCGATTCATTTATTATAAGTAATATTCCTTCGAGAAAATAAAAATAAACCTTAATAGTATATTATAATCCAACCTATAATGGTAAGCTAAATAGGTACCAAATAAAGTTTACTATTCATGTATAGCGGAAGACTAAAAGAGGCTATTGTGGCCTATCGTATAGGACCTATGGGCATAGCCTACGCCCAACTTGTCACATGCCCTTATACGTGCCGTACATAGACCGCGCCCAGTTCGCGCCCGGACTAAGCCCGGACCGGGTATTACATATTCCGTTACGTGTACAGTCATGTAACCTATAGACTTAATGGCTAATAGCTTGAGTCTATAATAAAGTCATAGATTATTTATCATTCAAGTTGTTTATTGAAGTTAAAAGAGTTATAGGATTAAGTTGTTTGCAATTTTCGATTTATAGTAGTAACACTAATAATAGTACCAACTAAGCCATTTGTTTACTTTAGTTACTTAACAACTTAATGATTTGAAAAATCGAAACTTTTTAGTGGTTAATCTTAACACTTTTTCTTTCATAATTAGTTTAATAAAGATTTCTTGTTGTTTTCAATCATAGCGATACCGTTGCCACTTTCAAATTCCTGTAAATAGCAGACGCACTTAATAGTCTTTCTTTTGCTACTTGTGAACAACAGATGCAGCAACAGGGCTCTTTATAAAAATCTTTCCTCTACTTTACGCGATTGCAAAACGTAACCAGAAAGTAGCTTCTTCTTTTACCTAGCTTATTTGAGCTTAACCTAATAAACACTGATTAGTGTTGGTAGGCCTTTATCGTTGCAACGTAGTCGATTCGAATCTCTGGTTGAAATAACTGGTATTGCATTAAAAGTGGTAATGTGTTACTTCTAAGTTTGGCAGACCGCTAGCCGGTCTGCACACTAATTTTAATTTAGTATGGCCAATTGCTTGGCCCGTGCCCTAGTCTGGATTAGGCACTTACTGTGCTTGACTTGCAGTCAATACAGTCAACTGATAAACAATGCAGCCAACTTGCAGGCAGTGCAATCAACCTACTCTTATCATAAACATTATGACCCATATCATTCATAGTGTGTAAAACTTAAATCGTTTTATTCTGTATGTTTACAGCTGTAAAAACGTTTACGATATAACCGTAAAGCCTTAAAATCATCCCTTAAACTGGAAATGAGCAAGGAACGTCAATAAGCTAAAGCAACTAATGATACTGTAGTGGAAAAGAAATTACAGTTCGGAGGTCTGGTCTCGACTTGAAGATAGGTGCTTTTGTAGCCCCTTGACTCCTTTCACCACTCACTGGTCCAGAATATACATTTGCCGTCACTGCAAACGCCCTTTGTAATGTGGGTAAATCCTGTGGCCTACGGAGCAAACGAAAAAAAACTTAAAATACAGGCTGAATGCCTCAACTCCTGTCCATGCTCAACTGCCTGAAAGGTATGTACTAATGTGCAACACAGAATCGATATACAGCTTATTCTGGATTCTCGCCCTCACACCAGGCGCGATCTTGAACAGCCCGTGCTGCCCAATGATGAACGGCTCCTGCTCCGCGATAGTGACGTGCAACTTGCCGCTCGAGAGCGTGCAGTAGCGCGTGTCAATCCGGTTCGCTTCGAGCTCGAGGTTATTGCCGGCTTTGACCGTCTTCACTTCGAAGCGCACGTCGCGTGACACCCGCATACCCTGGTTAGTCTCGAGATAGGACTTGGAAAAGGCTATACCTATCGGGCTACGTTAGCAAGCAGAGATGGCCTTGCACTCAACCCCGGACAAAGCCGCAAAAAGGCCCCGTATAAGGCCACGCCATGGAGGGGCATTGTACTTACTATTGGGCACTGCAGCACCAGTGGCACGGATGCGCCCTGGCGCCATCTCCCAGTCCTCCATCTCAAGCAGATCATCAGGTTTGACCTGGCCGGCGTGGATCAATGCGGACGATAGAGACTCAGCCATGAGAGCGCCGCCGCCGCCACTGGCAGTCCTCGACAGTGCGGGCATCTGCGCAATGCGCAAGACCGGTGCGGGTCTACCATCGCGTCTCCGAGACAATGCCGTGCGGTTCCTCGTCTGCGCCATTGCTGACATGTCCTCCTCATCCGCGAAGTCCAATCGATCCGTGCGCCGGCGCGCAGGTGAAGGCTCTTCGCTCTCAGAATCCGTGACCCGGGGTCTCTTGTTGGCACCGGCGCCGGCAGCCAACCAGTCGGCAACACGGGGCACAGCGGCTTCGACCGGCTTCGATGATAATCTCCGGCTGGATTTGATGCTGCATTCCGAAATCGTGCGCATGAAAATGCAATTGGCACAACTTCTCACCAGCCGTTGCGAATCGAATGGCGCTCCCTTTTGGAGTAAGCAGCAGTGAGGAAAGGGGCCGTCTCCTCTGGCGCAATGTGTGCAGAATCTCCTGTCGCGCACATCGCCGGTGAGATATACAATCAGCCCAACGATATGGTTACGCTGGTTCTCCACTTGTCCCTTATAACCCGGTCGCCATTGGATGTCTCGTAGGCGAGGCAGATTGAGGAGGTCAAGAACCTGAGAGTCGGTTGAAACTGAGGTTGCGGCGGGCAGGAATGCGAGCAGGTAGTCCCATAGCTCCCCGGGATTGCCCTCGAGGGCTTGCGCCGGCTTGTTGTCACTTCCGTTGAGCAATGTCGAATGCTCCTTGCCAGCACTCATGACAAGCTTGGGCATCACGACCGGAGGAGCGGTGCGTGGTCGTGAGGGTCTCTCCATAGGAGGTTCTTCTGGGTCCAGCGGTCTCTGGGATATGATAAGAGGCTGAGGTCTATTGTGGAAACCAACGCAAGACAATGTGCCATCGAGATTATCGTTCAAAAGACAGGCTGGATGGGCTTTCTGTGGGGAGTTGTCAATCTCTGATCCTAAAACTCATCACCATAACACGCAGACCCAGGGCAGAGTCCAGTGCGCAGCCAGTATGCCTGGCAAGGAAAGCCCGAATGTGGATGTAGATGTACACTTACAACAAAGTGCGATCCCAAGGCAGCCATATTTTTGAAGGCCTTGCGGCACGAGCGTAAAGGACATATCCAAGGGTAGCCTGGAATGGTGTGATCCAGATCGTATTTCTCTGGAATCAATGCTCCACACATGGGCACGTCTTTCCCATCACGACCCTTGATCACTCTGTAGGAGCGCTCGGTGCTTGCCTGCTCAATGGCAGTGAATTCGGATGGTAGGTACAGCCTCAGGTTGCGACGTGCAGGCACCCCAATGGGAGAATGGACTGAGCCGGCCGTAGTTTGTAGCTGTTTCGCTGCCGCTGCTGCAGATTTGCCCTGGGCCATATCTGACAGATGCTTCACGTTGTAATTGTTGCGCTTCTCTCCTTTTCGAGATTGCCGCATCCTGCGTGCTATGTCGGCTTTACAGATACTGCAGAGGGACTGGCCACAGTGATAGTAGCCTCCACACAGTCAGTAAGCTTCTCACAAGGATTCATCAGAACTACTCACAGTTTGCGCAACTCAAGACCCCAGCCTTGACTTCATCCGATGCCTTAGGTGAAATAAGAATGCAGCCAACGAAAGGTCCTCGTCTTTGAGCACAGTGATCACAGGGAGTCGGCGACTCCACGCCAGTGACCTGAACGATAAGCGCCGTTATGTCCCTGGGGTGCGTGTCTTTGTATGGAAAATCCTTGATTCGCTCTTCGTTCCACTCTATGTCCCGAACGCGCGGAAGGTGCAGGATGTACTGGGCATAGTTTATTGCCGGGAGCGATTTGTGAACTGACAGAAAAGGCCGAATGTAATCCCACATCTGTTGAGAGCTCTTAGACTCGGCCGTGCCAAGGCGAAGAGGCTCCGATGGTTCGAGAGTGTCTGCCTCGCCGTCGTCCATGACCACATCGTCTCCGTCGAGGATCGAACTTCGAATCGGGTCTTTTGCTTTCGCCAGGGTCGTGTGGCTCATGTGCATGGCCATTTTATAAGACTTGAAGGAAGGTGCTTGCATCGTTGGCTCTTCGGGGTCCAGAGGACGTTTGGAGACCACGACGGGTGGATAGTGTCCAGCCGAATTTTTCTTGGTGTACGAACCTACCAATGAAAGAGTCCCATCCATGTTGTCATTGAACATAGACTTCTTGTGCGAGAACTGCACTAGGTCAGAAACGCAAGGCCAACCCAGGTACAAGGCAACTCACTCGTGCATGATTTGATAGACCAGTCAGAGTTTGATACAGCAGCCTGCAGGAACGTATCGGACAGATCCACGAGAAGCCCGGGTAGGTGGTGTCCTTTCTGTAACCGGTAGGAAACAAGGCCGGACCAGCCTTGACGGTGGTGCCCTCGTCTATCATACAGTCAGCGAACATAACCCAGAATGGGCTTTAGGACAGTCCTTTAGAAACATGCAGTGCCCAGGCCCGGGAAGAGTTATCCCGTGGGCAACAGTCCCATGCCGCTTCTCTCTCGTTCTCTTGACAATGAGATAGACCGCGGGATCATCGGCCAGGGGATGGACGACTGGCAGTCTGCTTGGGGACAATGGACATAGAGCAAGGACCACGTACCATGGAACTCGGTGTATAAACGGCCAGGCTCTGCCATTTCCAAAATGGTCGAAGGATATGCCTCTTGGTGTTGAATGTTGGCCGAAGGCAGAGCCACCGCGGGCTCGTTCGCGATGGAGGAATCGTCGCCGGAGGAGGAAACCGAACTCGCATCATCGTCCTCTGAGCCATCCTCCGAGTCATCCTCCTCCTCCTCTTGGTCTGGCGCCTGGAATAGTTGCTGTAGGGCAAGCCGGCCTTCAGCATGCCTCTCGATGATTTCGTCGTCATCGTCGTCACTCTGGGAGTCGGAGTCATCGCTGCTGGACGCGTTTTCGACGGCATCGTTCGCAGCCGCAGCTGTTCCGTTCACATCGCCGGTATGGCCAGCTGTCTCATAGATGATGTCGTCCGAGTCCGAGTCGAGTATTGTGGTAGAGGCTCTGGGGCTGAGAGCACTGCCAGTGTTCTTGGGCGGCCCAACCTTGAGCAGCGCAGTGAGCATCTCGGAGGGGCCCGCAGCCGCACTTGATGGCTCTGGTCTTTCCTTTCCAACGGGGAGAAGGGGAAACCTTGGGACTGGAACAGGAGTCACACGTGACGAGAGAGACATTCTGGCAGGCCTGATGGGAACGGCATCCGGCGGTTTCTTGTTTCCAACGGGGGGTAGCTTTGGGACTGGAACAGGAGTCACACGTGATGTGAAAGGCGTTGTAGCAGGCCTGGTGGGAACGAAATCCGGCGGTTTCTTGGCCGAGCCTTCCAACAGCAAGCCAGGTCTTCGATTTGTGGTTGCCGTTGACGAGCTCGATCCGTTTCTCAGGTGTGAGGCAGTAGCAGAATTGAGAGGGAAGTTCTGGCCCGTCCTCTTCATCTTCAAAACGGGCTTGTTGACGTTGCTGGGCGCATTCTCGGAACGACCACCGCTGGTTATGGTGATATTGTTAGTACCACATGCATGTGTAGCCAGCGTGTTACGATGGAGGCCGTACTTGACCGTTGGAGGCCGAATGCGACCAGTCGGAGAGGCATTGCGTTGAGCGTCGTCGACTTTTGCAAGGCTCCGAAGCAAGGGAAGGGGGGGGGTGGCAGCACTGCCCGCCAACGCTTGCCTGGCATTCAGTGGCAACGCAGGACCTGTGGCAGGCCCTGTGGGTTGGTTGAAACCTTCATGAGTAGACGTGGAGGCGGATGCGGATGCAGATGTGGATGGGGGTGAGGATGAGGCGGGCGTGTTGAGGTCTCCGTCTCCTGGACTTGCTGGCTTCCCATTGCGCAATGGATCCTGGACTCCACGAGAGGTGGATTGGTCGTTGTAATGCTCGTTGTCATTGAGGTCGAGGTCGTCTTGATGCGTCTTCAAAGGTGTCGACGCAGAAGCAAACGACGGCTTATCGTCCTGCGGCGAATCTGGCCACGGCATACTGAGCTCCCCTGGCTCGTCTGCAAATAAAAGAATACCGAAAATCGCTTAACTCGTATTCAGCCAAACGTTGAACACGAAGACGAAAATACAAAGCTGTTCGAAGCTATTAAAGCTATCAATCCTTGGAGAACGCGTTGTAGTTGAATGTTGAAGTTTGTGGTTGATTTAGAAAAATTGCGTTTGAACGCGATAAGCTCCCCGAAACAACAAAACGTTAGCTCTACTTTAACGTAACAACCCTGTGGCCGTAAGACAACAATAACCAATTTATGCGATTTTTGCCTGAATTAATGCAGTTATTCCAGAAATATATAATTTCCCTTTTGTAGCAGGTCGTTCGCTGTATTACGGTTAGTTATTCCATAAAATATCCACCTCTTACGAAAAGGATAAAGCTTGCCTTCAATTTCACGTTTCTACGATGGAATTTGGAACGCCACTGCCCCAATCGTCGCGTTCCGAAGTTCTAGAGTGGCGCCTTCCAGGAAAGCACCAACAATTGGTTTTGACAGGCAAATCCCGGGCAGCGTGGCACACCTCCTTCATAGTAAGTGCAGGCATGAGGGAGAAAACAGCAAAGGCAAAGGGCGAAAGGCCTCTAATCCTTTAGATACCTCAATTGAATCTGTTGTTGGACGCCGGCCTCTGCGTGACCAAGCAACGCCCAACACAAATCTTGTAAGCTTTCTTTCCCTTTCCTGCCAGCCCGCGAGTACGAAGACCCTTGGCTCTGCGCCAAGAATCTCCTATAGTAACAAGTATCAAGCATTACGCACGGCCACACCGACCACTGCCTTTTGACCCCAGCCTTATTAAACGAAGCGCACCTCCAGACATCTACTGCCCCGTTGAGGTTGCCCAGGTCCTCGATGATTTCCTCCGCGCGAAGACCATCCTCAATGCCGGCGGCTTGAGGACCGCCGACGAGCCCGACGAGCCCGACGAGCCTGACACAGGCTTTGACAACGACTCCGAC
>JASMMZ010000005.1:1359540-1540585 GCA_038502455.1 Anisogramma anomala | reverse complement strand
CAAGCGCCACTGGCTCGCAACCCACGACCTCCACGGCGTGCGCCCCGGCGACGTCTTCCCGCTGCGCCGCACCGGCGGCGACTGGACCGCCGAGGCGTTCGCGTGCGACCACCAGGTCCCCTGCGTCGGCTACGTCTTCGCGCGCCACTCGCGCAGGCTGCGGCCCGAGTACGCGGGCCGCACGGGCGGCGAGCTCCAGGCGCTGCGCGCGGCCGGCGCCGCCATCACGGCGCCGCACGCCGCGCCCGTGCTCGCGTTCCTGGGCGACACCACGGCCGCGCCGCTGGCGGCCGCGCCGCGCTGGCTGCGGGAGGGCATCCCGGTGGTCATCACCGAGTGCAGCTTCCTGTACGAGAGCCATCGCGCGCAGGCGGTCAAGACGAAGCATACCTCTGGGCGGATCTGGAGCCCGTGGTGCGTAGGTGGCCGAAGACGACATTTGTCTTGATGCACTTCAGTCTGCGCTACTCGGATAATGATGTCAGACGGTTCTTTGCTGAGATGCAGGATCCGCCTGCTAATATCGTTGTCTGGGTTGATGGCCAACCTGAGACTGGAGAGTAAGGGCTATAGGCTTTTTTGAAAGCTTCCCCTTGCTAAAACAGGCTCCGAATCCTGCATGCACGTTCCTACTTCCTCGCACGGAAATCTGCCAAAATCTCCTGGATCTTCAAAGACAACCTTGGAAGTCCTTCACACATCTTTGGAATGAATCTGTCTTTTGAAATAGCTTATTCTTCTACTAGGTGCCAAGATGCAGGTATTGCACTGCAAAAGAATGGTAGGCAAGAATTCAAAAACTAGGAAGGTGCCTTGGGCACATCATTTCAATACTTTGCCGTGGAGCTACTCTCTGTCAACTACTGTTGGTATACTCTGTAGCAATAGATAGACCTGTTGTCAACGGCAGTGGCAGGTGATGTGAAGTACAGTGGAGTGACAAAAATGACGAGGAATTGGATCCACACCAAACTTCCCACATGTTACCCCTACATAGAAATATACACAACTTGGACAACGAAATTCTTGAAAGCTTGACTTTTATATAAGATTATAGATAAAACATTTGAAACCAAATTTTATTGTGTCGTAATTAATATAAGAACGGAATTAAGCACTGGTAAAACTAGAATTCCGCACTAATGGGTCTTCTGTTGATAGGCCTTTAGACGTTGCAACGATTGACGATTTGAATCGGTCGAAGTAACAGTAGTATTGCGTGGTCAAGTGGTGGATGTATTGTTCTAGGTTTGGCAGACCGCTAGCCGGTCTGCACACTAGTTTGTGTTTGTATGTGTTGGCCAGTAGTAATTGCAGTGCAGTCAGTCAACTTTACTGTCAAGTAAGTTCACTGTACTGACTGCAAGTTGAGTGTATTGTTTTGTGGGTCTACTGTAAGTTCAAGTACAGTATGCGCCCACTTCACACTAGGGCACGGGCCAAGCAATTAGCCATACAAATTAGTGTGCAGACCAGCTAGCGGTCTGTCAAACCTAGAACAATACATCCACCACTTGACCACGCAATACTACTATTACTTCGACCGATTTGAATCGACAACGTTACAGCATCTAAAGTCCTACCAACACTGATCAATGTTTATTAGGTCAAGCACAGATTTGCTAAGTAGAAGAAGAAGCTACTTTCCGGTTACGCTTTATAAAAGACTAAGGTAAAGGAAAGATTTTTGCGAAAAGCTCCTACAAACTGCGTCGGTTTTCATGACAGTAAGAAAAAAAGACTTCTAGGTTGTGTCGGTTTTCACGGTAGCCTAAAGGTAACGATGGTATCGCTATTTGAAAACATTAAAAAAAAATTCATCAACTCTTTTTAAAGACAAACGTTAAAATTGACTGTTAAAAGTCTTAAAGATCGTTAAGTTAGATTAAATCTCACGGCTTTCAACTTTCAACTATAAACAATAACGATAAAAAACTCTTGACCCTATTTCTTACACCAAACCTTACCTCCTATACCAATCTTTTCACCTCTCCTATATTGTAAGATCATCAATCGTCAAAATCGCTATACTGAGAAAAAATACCAAGAATTGCTAGATTACGCAACAAAAAAAACACGTTATGCGACTCCATACTAAATCACCAAATCTCTATGCTCCTAAGTTGCTAAAACCCTATGCACCAAAACCACCAAATCTCACACAAACTGAAACGTTAAAATAGCTACTTTGAACACCAAAATTAACGTTTCTACCAACTCTATCAAAAACGAAGTAATTAAAATTCTCGGACTTAGCATTTCTAAGTATTATAATAAAACTCTTTGGTTTAAAAACGTTGATAAGTTTTTGATTAGTTTTTTTGACTCATTACGTTAACTAGTACATTTTCGATAAAAACGTTGGCAAAGATTTTAATTGCAACGCCCACACCTTTCAAAACTTTTATAATCTTTTAAATTATTTTATTATTAATATGTATAATATAATACAATAAACCATTAAAACCAAATTGAAAGTAGAGGTTAATAGGCGTAAAATTTATGTGTCATATAAAACTTTAAAAGGACTGGTAAAACCCTTCTTTACATTAACTTAATTCAAGGATTACACTTAAAATCCTCGACTTTAAAACCAACGTGAAAAAGTTAAGGGCGTTAATAATTTTCAACACCCTTACATATAGTTCAAGGGCTCCCTACCCTTTAATTCCCAGTTAAATTAATCTTTCAACCTTCCAGTCAACATTGATTCTTTATATGCCAACAATACAAAACAATTTAATTTACTCAGTAATTCAACACCTCTCTACTATAATGTTAAATACCCGTTTAAGGATAATAAAACTCTTAGAATAATAACCAAAAATACGAAGAAAAATTAACTTTGACGCTATCCAACGGTCAATTAAGCAAAATCATTAAATCCTTCAAAAGCTTCCTTACAACCGCGAAGTTCCTTTTACCTTTCAAAATTTGTCTTAAAATTTTCAAGATTTTCCCTAACATCATCAAATTTCTTAACACGAAACTTCCCACGACAGTTACGCCTACACGCATGAACCTACCATAGGTTCTATCACAAAACTTCATCCTTTGGGCTAAGAAACGGGTAACTACCCCTATCATCGCAATTTTAAATTATTGAAAAATATTATTAACTACTGGGATAATTATTGTAACCTTGTTTTATAAATCTGTCAAAATAATTCATATTAATTACAAACTCATTATAGATTTCTCGAAAATTTGGATTGATACAAAAAAGTATAACGGAAAAACTGAAAACCTATTTGACATAAACACAATATCCTTCTCAAATATTTGCAAATAAATTGTGATCCCTCTTTTAGGTATTCACTTATTATTTCCTGGAATCCTTATAAAGCACACCAAAAATTGCTACCTAACTTTTATAACAAAAATAAAACCTTTCCGAAAGATTTACGGCTGTATATAAAGTCATTTCGAATACGATGTTCACTTTACTTAATACAATACAGATTGAGCTACAATAAGGTAAACGATGATAATACTTAAAAAGAAGGAAATAGCAATAAATGTTGGAATAGTATTATATGCAGTACAGTAGGTCAACTTTAATTACAGTAAAGTTGACCGTACAGCAAGTGTATTGCTTTGTGTAGACTTACTGCATTGTGTATAAGTCGAGTTCAGTATGTTGCACTTCACTCTAGGGCACGGGCCAAGCAGTTGGCCATACAAATTATTGTGCAGACCGGTTAGCGGTCTGCTAAACCTAGAACAATACATCTACTACTTGACCAATGCAATACTACTGTTACTTCGACCAATCGAATCGACAACGTTGTAAGGATCTAAAGACCTACGAATACTGATTGGTGCTTATTAGTTTAAGCACAGATTGGCTAAGTAAAAAAAGAAGCTACTTTCCGGTTATTACGCTTTATGTTAAATGACGGCTAGAGTAGAAGAAAGATTTTTTCGAAAGGCCTTTACTACTATGTCAGTCTTTTCGGCAGTACGTAAGGAAGACCTTTGTGCTACGTCAGTCTCTACGGCAGACTAGAGGTAGCGACGGTATCGCTATTGAAAACACTAAGAAATCTTATTAACTTTTCTTAAAAATGTTGAGATTGACTGTTAGAAGTCTTAAAGTTCGGCAAGTTGGCAAACGGCTAAGTTAATACTACTGCAGGTGTTATTACTACAAGAAAAACGACTAAGTTCCCACGCCAAATAACCTTTACAGCCAATAAACAACCTTCTACCTTACCCGTTACATCAAACTTTTGCCCCTACTTTGCTCTTTTTTACTCCCCTACATCAATTTAATCGTCAAGTTCGCTGCTTTAAGCGAAAACACCAAGAATCTTCAAGTCGTATCAAGAAAAAGCCACGTTACGCGACTTTACGCCGGATCGCTAAGTTTCTATGCAACTTCACGTCAGAATACTAAGTCCCTATACCTAAAGATTACCAAGTCCTTCGACTTATACCTATACGTTCTATATCGCTTTAAACCTTAAAATGGTACCTATTTAAGACATTTAAAGGGGGATTAACACTCTTGGATCTCTTTTTACGAAATTATACGACGAAAGTCTATAGGGGTAAAATATTAACAAAACCTCAATTGAAAAACACCTTACCAAATTCGTTGTCTATTATATCGCTAAACAGAGTAATATCGATAAGCTTAACCTTAATTTTGATAACTTTCGCGATTTCTTTAACAACTCAACCATTGACATTTAAAAGGTAATTTAAAAAGGAGTTAAGTTAAGGCTTAAGTCTAAGCTAAAAATGCAAGGGATTTACATTTCAGTACAGGTTATTATAAAGTTAACATAGGTTCTTTTCGACCTGTCTTAGCTTAAAAAACGCATTTACTACCTATGGTTTAAAGGAAAAGGGGTTAAAAAACCTTAACGCCTTTACACCCAATTTAGGGGGCCTCGCTTTTACCCTTAATTAAATTAAATCTCTTTACGCGTTGGCGATGAGAAACCTATTGATCTTTTCGACAGTTTAGTACTTTTACGTAATAATGCGGATTATGTCCTTAGCGGAGGCAGAGAGTATGAGGTAGAGGCCGCTAACGCGGTTAGAGGTATTGATGTCGGCACCTTATACTAATTAATTAAACAAGATTGTTAAGTCTTCTAGAATTGTTAGGTACTACTTCCTCCTTAGCATTTAAATTAAAACCGTTTAGCCCTTTAATTAAATTTACTCTTTAGGTTTGCCTATGCGCGAGAACCTACTATAGGTCTTATCATAGGACTTTACCTCTCGGGTTAGGCGACTAGCAATTTCTCTTAATACTGTACCTCGGAATCTCTAAGGTTTAAATTGCCAGGAAACACTATTTAATATGGAAATAACTATCGCGACCTTTCCCTAAGACTTATCCAAATAGTTGAATTAATTACAAACTTTTCACGGATTTTACCAAGATCTAAAACGACGTAAAAAAGTATAACGGATATCCTTATAACTTTTTCGATATCAAAATGATGCCCTTCCCAAATATTTGTAAGTGAATAGAGGTTCCCTTCCTAAATATTTGTAATTGAATAGAGGTTCCCTTTTTAATTTTTTACTTACTGTTTCCTAAATTCCTTACAAGGTATCTTAGAAACTATTGCCCAACTTTCCTAATTGTAGTTACTAAATTTCACGATATTTACGATGATATAAAGGGCTACTTAGAATATGAAGTCCACTTTATGTAATATCATATGAACTAGACCACAACGCAATAGACTATAATAATAACGAAGAAGAAAGAGAAGTAAATACAAATGGACATCCTTAATCAAATGTTTAATAAGTTAATATTATGCCAGAAAGTAATGAGGAAAGCTCACGTTATCGAAGTTACACTATGCGAGTAGGTACGGGTAGCAGTCACAAGCGTTTATAAGTTCGAATACATCTTATAACTCCTATATGCTATTTACGAAGGCCTTTTTAACCAGTTTCGTTTCTCGTTTACCATTGTGATAACGCGTATACCAAACTGGCTTGGTATGTACCCCTAAGTGGGAAATTTCCCTGATATGGATAAAGAAGACTTTATGGTAGTTAATTACATCGACTGTAAATACGGGCGCTTACAATGCTTAAGGTTTGGCCTACCAGCCTCAGACTAAAGGTAATAACTACGTTAGCAATAAAAAAGCTAAGATTTAAGCAGACTTATTAACCATAAACATTATCGTCATGATAGTGGTAAAGGATGTTAGATTTGTGATAAGTTTAGATGTTAGTTTACTCGATACCTCCCCGCCGAACGTAATAATAGAAAGGCAGTATATTACACCTAATAACTCATTTCTTATAAACAGGATTTTTGCATTGAACCATAAACTTCGAAAGAGATAAGCCAATTAACAGTGTTAATACCCTTGAATAAATTAAGTTGTACGAAAATACTGCTTCTAGTGCGAACCAGTAATTAGCCCACTACGTCTTCCTATACCTTTTAGGTGGTAAAAACCTTTACCTTTACCTTAACCAAGCTTCCGGCCCCTTATATACCTTTAATTTTCGTAATCGTTATGCAGACCACATGTTTTAAGGTATTATGCCAGACATAGGGGTAATAGGTTACTTAATAAGAGGCTATTTGCAGTATATGGCGTTACAAAAGGAAAGTATTATAATTACTCCAATTAATTGTTATGATGCTGGTAAGGTTAAAGTTTGTTTTGAATTAAGCGAATAACTATCGTTATTAGAGATAACGGTAGTTTAGACTGTTATAGGAGCAATCACATTCTACATCCTTAATTCTCCTACCCCTTTTCTTCTTTACTTAAAGTATATAAAGACTTTCTGCGTTAACGTCAACGTTAAAATAAACTAACTAGTTAAAAATAGTTAGAGCTTTTTACTTGCCCTTAAGTGTAGGAATTTATAGTTTTATCTTTAAGGCTCGAAAGCAGTGGTTTTAAACTTAAAGAAGCCGGAAATGTATTAATTACACCAGTGGTTTAATTATTTAACTGTTAATAAGCTGTATAAAGTCCTAAAGTCTGTAAGGTATAACGATATGGAATACATTACCTAAAAATCAATTAAAAGATTTTGTTACTACTGTTAAATGTATATCTAAATCCCCCGAATATTTAAGTTTACATTAAAAAAAGATAAGTATTTTAACTGTGAGATCTTTGTCGATATGTTTTATTTAGATAATAATTTTTTTTTTACATCGTTGATTTCGCAAACTCTTTTTACGGGATTAAGTTTTTGAAGTCCTTTTCGGTAAAGAATACGTGGGAAACGTTTAAGATACTGTAGATTAATACGTACCTGAGCCCACTTAACATTATCGTTTACGATGCCAACATTAACTTTACGGCGGTAGAGTTTTAGAAATATACTAAAATAATGGGTATTTAGTATGAACAGATGTTTGTAAAAGTTTACTAAAGTATTAGAAAGGTTAAAAGATCATACGTGTTATTTCGCCGAGCGTATAATATCCTTATATTGGAAATTGGAAGTTTTATGAACCCAAAGATACGTTTACAGATTACAGCAAAAGGCATTAATGATACTATAGGTCCTAACGACTTATTGCTAACGTTATTGGTCTTTAGAACGTACCTACGCTTGACGAGTGCATCTCCGTTTTCGGCAAGTATTTAGAAACGTGTTACGGCTTATAGTAAAGCTTTGAGGGAACTGCGAAGAGAATCTATATGTAGCTAGATCAATGAGGCTTTTAATACTAGGAACGGCTTTATAATAATCGACGTATTTACTTTGCCGTTGTAAAGTGAAGTCCTCGTATGTCGAGTATTGGGTAAATGGAAGGGCCCGTATAATATATTAAATATTGCGAACTCCGAAGTAGTTATTAACACTGTTAACGGTCTTATCTTTTTTCGAATTATATAGATTAAGTTTTGTATTAGGGTTATTAACGATGAAGACTCTTAAGGCAAGTAACCGAGTTAATACGAATCTTCTTTACCTGTTGTCGATAAGCCGATAAAATGTTGTCGGCGCGGACGACCCCCGAAAAAATGAATGTTAAATAAAAGGAATACATACTAAGCCGTATTTATAAAACTACTTAGGTAAGTAGGAAAGAAAAGGATAACGAAGACTTGGAACTAAATTTCGAATACAAGGGATTATCAAAACTTTTGGCAAACCTTTTAAGGAAAGCGAAAAAGTCAAGATTAACGGCCTATTAATTAGAAGGGTTTTATAATTCGTATCGAAAACCAATTTTAACCTTTAAAACCTAAGCGTTACGATTTTCAAGTCAAGGATTATCTACGAGGTTAAAAGCAAGACTACGGGGCGGCTGTACAGAAAATCACGTCTAATCGTTTAAGGATACGGTAATAAAGACAATAACTAAATCTTTACATAATCGTCAACGATTTAAAAGATTATCTAACATTTAGTAATCGCTTTAGTAGTAATTTTACTAGCTAAAATTAAAGGTAAATTTACGTTGAATAACCGTAATATAACATAAATATACACATAGTTAACATCGGATTTTAAAAGAATCTTATTGTCAAAACTGCCTTAGGAATTACGTGTTATTTACCCTTTAGGTACAGTAATGCGATATATTAATCCATAATACGAATCAATTGAGGCAGGCATCCATTGGTTCCTAATTTATTAGTCGCACTTTGAATTATGGTTAGCGATAAAGTCTTTAACATACAACCCGTGCTTAGTAACGTAAGAAAAACACTTCGGTGTAGTGGTTATGTAAATTGTCGATACCCCTTTCGTTGAAACTGCTGGCTTTATATCATTGAAATAGCAGGAAATTAAGTATTTTGATACTTAAAATTACAAGTTAATAACGACGTTAACGGAAAATAGTTAATTTAACTTTAATGAATTGTTAATCCGTATATTTGGTGTTAATACCGGCTTTAGCTTTGACCAAAAGGGTAAGAATACTGTTTTAGTTACAATTGATAAAACTGACGTAGTTAGGGCTTAATGGTACTTAAAACAACGTACTCAAGATAGCTATATTACTACCTTATACCAACCGAAAGAATTTTACGACCTATATATTTTTGTAGAAGTACAAGAACTAACGGATAAAGATTTTGACCGGCGAAATTAAAGGTTCGAGAGGTAAATGCAAAACTTGGATCCCGGGATTAATATGGTTTTAATTAATCTATCGAAAGTTAAGTTGATAATTTTTACGAATAGGTTCTTTGTAAACAACACCGACTTATATTTATAGATCGTATTTTTAATAACCCTCGTCAACGAAGATAAACAGGAAGACCAATTTAGTATTATCGGTAGCCTGATTTACTAAACCTCCGTCAATTGTAAAGGATCATACGAAGCGTTTTGACATCAGAGGTCTACGGAATAATAGCGGGATTTAACATAAGTATGGCATTATGGGAAACCCTTAACATTATCACTAGGTAACTAAATATTCCTCCTATCCTGGTGATGATTTATATCGACTTGAGAAGCCTTTTCGAATACCTTTCTAATCGTGGAACCACCAGCAAAAAACATCTAATAATTGACGTAATAACATTCCGTAAAGAATACGAAGGAAGAGGAATTAAAGAATTTCGATAGATTAATGACAAAGAGAACCCCGTAAATACAATAACAAAGGTATCGTCGAACAAGGCCTTAAAAGGTTTGTAAATAGTAATAGGTTGACTATATGTATTGTAAGCTACGTTAATAGGCTTCCCGGAAAGCCTAAATTATATAACGGCGGATAGTGATGTACTGGTAGACAGGAAAACTGCTAGGGTATTGATAATGGTAATTTGTTTGAGTATTATAGTTAAAGTGGAGGCTTGTATAACTTTATGATGAAAGAACTTTTTGTAAGAGTTGATAAAATCGAACCTCGGAACGATGGAGTAATTAAGGTTAAATAGGGTTAATTTATATGTAATCGGATGTAATTAAGTATGGAAGTCAATTGGAATTAATAAGAGTCTGGTTAGTTAAAAAAAAGGTAATTTAGTAATAACCGAAAAAAATTGGTTAACTATATTAGCGTAAACGTACAAACTAAAAAGCTTCCAGTATTGAAATAGTATTACACGCAGTGCAGTAGGTTAACTTTACTTATAGTAAAGTTCACCATACTGAAAGTGTATTGCTTTGCACGGATTTACAGCATTGAGTGTAAGTCTAGTGCAGTATGCTACACTTCACTTTACAGCACGGGCCAAGCAGTTGACCATACAAATTACTGTGTAGACCAGCTAGTAGTCTATCAGACTTAGAACAATACATTCATCACTTGACCAATGCAATACTACTATTACTTCGACCAATCGAATCGACAACGTTGCAATGATATAAAGACCTGTTAACAATAAATATCTTGAATCAAATGTTTGAAAAACTAATATTATACCAGAAAGTAATGAGGAAAAGTCGACATTGGTAAAGCTACACTTCGCGAATAGGTATAAGGAACTATAATAGACGTTAACAAGTTTAAATACGCATTAAAAGGTTTAAATACCACCTATATAGGCTTTTTTAAACTAATTGTAGTCTTTGTTTACAATGATTATAACTTGCATACTAAGATTAGCTGGTATGTATCCTTTAATTAACAACTTTCGCGATTATAATAATGAGGATCGCGAAATAATACATTATATTAATTGCAAATACGAACGATTCTGACGTTCAAAATATGATCTAAGGTCTTCGGATTGAAAGTTATAGCTATACTAACGTTAATATAGAAGTTAAAAGTTATGCGAACCTGTTAACCGTAAAAACCATCGTTATAATAGTAGTAAAAGATATTGGATTTACGACAAATACGGTTATGAATTAACTAGCCACCTTTGAGTTAAGTGTCATGAACAATAGGTAATATATTATATCTAATATTCCACTACATTTGGGCAAAACCATTTGGACGATGTGGTAAATTATAAAGGCAAAGAAGTTGTTGAAAATAACGATATTTCAAAGTAAGTTACATGATATAAAGATATTACTTTTGAAGATTCTTAATAACAAGCCGACTGAACCTTTTCATACCGTTCAAATGGCGAAAACACACACATTTACCATAAAATTAAAATATAAAACTCCTTAAATACCTTCAATCTTCGCAATTATTACGCAAACTATTCGTTTTAAGGTATCATGCCATATATAAAGGCAACAAGGTACTTAACAGGATTCTACTCTTAATATTTAATATGATGAAGGGAAAGCACGATTCCCACAGAAATTAATCGTTAAAATACTAGTAAAACCGAAGTTAGTTTCGACCATAACGAATGATTATTATTAGTAGAATTAACAGTTATTGAAACTATTATTAGGTTTATTACGCTTCACATTCTCAAATCTCCTGCTCATTTTTACTTTACTTAAAAATATAAAAATCCTCGGCATTAACGTTAATATTAACGTTAATGAATTGGTTGAAAACAGCTAAAGGTTTTTTTTTTACTCCAAGTAAAGGTACCTTTGATTTTATCTTTAAGGTTTAGAGGTGATGGTGTAAAACCTGACGAAATCGAAGTTTTATAAGTTACATCGGCTTTTTAATTACCTAGCCGTCGATAAGATATATAAAATCTTCGAATCTCTAAGATATAAAAATATGAAATGATTTTCTTTAAAAGCTATTAATTTTTTTTACTATTATTGCCAAAAACAAATGCATAAATCCTGGGAAAATTTAAATTTCTATTGGAAAAAGGTCATAATTTCAATTACTAGATTTTCGTTCATATATTTCACTTCAACAATAAACTATATATTTTCATCGTAGACTTCGTAAACTTTTTTTATACAGTCGAATTCATAAAATTTTTATCGGCGAAAAACATGTGAAAAACATTGAAATTATTTTTGATTAATACGTATTTTGGTCCATTGAAAATCCTCGTTTACAATAACGGTACCAACTTTACGATAGAGAAGTTTAAGGTAAATGCTAAGATTATAGGAATCCAATGAAAATAGGTACCTATTAAAACCCATTAAAGTATTGTAAAAGTCGAAGACGTATATACATTAATTCACAAGGCGTATAATATCCTTACATTGGAGATTATTAGATTTACTGATTAGGATTCACGTTTTCGGATGGCGGTAGAGGGCCTGAATAATACTGTGGGCCCTGATGACTTAATGATAATATTAATGATTTTTTGGAAATATTCTTATATGACAAATAAATCTTTGCTTATCGCAAGTACTTAAACGAGGGTTGGCGTGTACTGAAAGGCTTTAAATGAATAATAGAAGTAATCAGTACGACGTTATGTTAATAATCTCTACAATACCAAAAACAGCTTTATAACAATTAATATGCTGTCTTTTCTGTTATAAAGTAAAGTCCTCGTATAAAGAAATCTAAGTAAAGAATATAGCCCATTCAATATCTTAAGTATTGCTAATCTTAAAATAGTTATTGAAACTGTTAACGAATTTACAGCATTTCGCATAACTTAGGTTAAACCTGTTATATGCTAATGTCTGAGCTGGTTGTCACCAGGGATTTAGCCCTGGTGATTGCCATACTTTTACGATACTCTGAGTCGTCCTGTCACGTGACTAGGATACTCCCTTTATGTAGCCTATAGAAACTCCTTAGTAGAGGTTTCCTTCTCTTTCTCTTTATCGAGGATAATAGACAGTATCTGACTATCACAAACAATAGTTTTTGTTTAGTTCCTTTATATATTATTTTATATTTCAATTACAATATTTACCATTAATTTGACATAATCGGTTATTAACAAATTCAATATCAACATTTCAATTAGCCGGTTAAGTTTTCTATGTAAAATTAAGTTTTTAGTATGGGAAGTTACGATATTAGATAAATTACATAAAAATCGAAATTTTATCGGTATAAAGAAAGATTACTTTTAAGTTGTTTTTAATAATTAGAAGTATTGTCAGGTCTCTAGATTGTTGCAACTTTGTCGATTCGAATCGTGGTCAAAGTAATAGTAGTATTGCATTGGTCAAGTGGTAGATGTATTGTTCTAGGTTTGGCAAACCACTAGCCGGTCTGCACTGTAATTTGTATGGTCAATTTCTTGGTCCGTGCCTTAGAGTGAAGTGCAGCGTACTGCACTCGACTTACACCCAATGCGGTAAGTCCGCATAAAGCAATACACTTGTAATACAGTCAACTTTACTGTCAGTAAAGCTAACCTACTATACTACATGTAATACTATTTCAACACTGGTGGCTTTTTAATTCTATGCGTGCATGCTAGTGCGGCTAACCAACCTTTACCGGTTACCACTAAATTGCCTTTTTGTTAACTGGCCAGATCCCTGCTAAATCCAATTAACTCTTATATTGAATTGCATTTAATTATATGAAAATTAATCCCATTTGGGCTTAATTACTCCGTTGTCCCGAGGTGCAAGTTTATTTACTCCCACCAAAAAATCTTTTGATATAGGCCTTTGTAAGCCTTTAATTTAACTATGCCACTCAAACAGATTACCATTATTACTCCCCTAGTAGTCTTCTAATCTATCAGCACATCCCTGTCTACCTTTACGTGATTTGGCTTTTCCGTGCAACTTATTAACGTAGCCCTCAATGCGTATGGTTAGCCTATTACTGTCCACAAACCTTTTGAAGGCCTTATTTGGTGTTGCCTTTATTATGGAATTTGCGGGTTTTTTTTTACCATCGATTTATTGGAACTCCTTAATTTCCCTCCTTTTGTAGGCTTTACGAAGTGTTATTACGTTGATTATGAGGATTTTTTCGCTAGTAGTTCCGAGTTTTAAGGAGCATTCGAAAATGCTTTTCGAGTCGATAAAAATTACCACCGGGATAGGAGAAATCTTTAACTGCCTAGTAATAATGTTAAGGGTTTCCTATAATACTATGCCTACTTTAAAGCCCGATATTATGATATAGACCTACGAGGTTAGTACGTTTCGTATAATCCTCTTACACTTGACGGAGGTCTAATGGATTAGGTTGCCGATAATATTAAATTGGGTTTCCCACTTATCTTCGTTAATCAGGTTATTAAAAGGCCGATTTGTAAAGATAAGTTGGTGTTATTTATGAAGAACCCGTTCGTAAAGATTATTAAATTAACCCTTAACAGGTTGATTGGAATCATTTTAATCTCGCAATTCAAGTTTTGTATTTATTAGTGGAACCTTTCATTTAACCGGTTAAAGTCTTTATCCATTGGCTTTTATACTTACACCGCGATGAATAGGTCGTATTATGCATTCGGTTGGCATAGGGTAATATATATAGTTATTCTAGGTACGCTGTTTAAAGTATTGTTAGACCTTAGTTATATTAGTCTTGTCGATTATATCTAAGTTATTACTTTTGCCTTTTTGTCGAAAGTTGGGACCAGTATTAATACCAAGCATACAAATTAATGATATGTTGAAATCAAGTTGATTACCCTTTTTTAGCGTTTTCACTAGCTTGTAATTCCAGAACTTAAAGTTTTTAATCGCTTGCTGTTTTAATATTACAAAGCTAGCAATTCCAATGAAAAGGGTAATATTAGTTTATATACATACTACGCTGAAGTCTTTTTCCTATGTTACCAGTAAATACAGGTCGTATGTTAAAGACTTTATCGATAGTCGTAATTCAAAATGTAATGAGTTAGTTGAAAACTAATAAAAGTTTACTTTAACTAGTTTTTAAAGTGATTTAATATACCGTATTACCGTCCTTAAAGGGTAGATGATATATAGTTTCTGTGATAGTTTTAATAATACGATCTGTTATAGGTCCGTTGCTAATTACATATAGGCTTACGTTATATCACGGTTATTAAACGTGAAATTGCCTTTAATTTTGGCTAGAAAACTTATTACCAAAGCTATTACTAAGTATTAATTAATCTTTTACATAGTTGGCGATTTTGTAAGGATTCAAATTTTTCCTTTATTACCGTATCCTTAAGAAATTAAATGTAATTTTTAGTACAGCCGCCCCGTAGTTTTACCTTTAACCTTGTGGATAATCCTCGACTTGAAAATCGTAACGTTCAGGTTTTAAAGGTTCAAATCGTTTTTCGGCACGAATTATATTACCTTTTAAGTTAATAGGCCGTTAATTTCAACCTTAATAATTTTTAAATGGTTTACCGAAGGTTTGAATAATCCTTTACATTCTGAGCTTTAATACTGAGTTATCTTTATCCTTTTCTTTTCTGTTTATCTAATCAGCATTGTAAATGCGGCCTGGTGTGTATTCCTTTTTATAACGTTTTTTTTCCAGAGGTTGTCCGCGCTGGAGGCGTTTCATCGGCTTATCAATAACGAGTAAAGGAGGTTCGTATTAATTTAGTCGCTTGGCTTAAGGGTTTTTATCGTTCGTAGTCCTGATATAAGACCCAACCTGTGTAATTCGGAAAGATACAGGATAGTTAGCAATTCTAACAACTATTTTAGAGTTCACAATACTTAATATCTTGTATAGACCCTCCTATTTACCCAGCTTTCGCTATATGAGGACTTTACTTTGTAATGGTAAAGCAATTAAGTTGATTGTTGTAGTTCCGTTTCTGGTATTTAGGGGTTTATTAATCCGAAGGCGTGCTGATTCTCTTCATAACTCCCTTGGGGATTTATTATAAGCTACAATACTTTTTTAGGTAATTGTCGAAGACGGAGATTTACTCGTTAGGCGTGGGTACGCTCCAAAGACGAGCAGCATTAGCATTAATCCGTTAGGGACCACAGTATCGTTAAGGCCTTTTACTTCCATTTGTAGGCATGTCTCCGGATCCATAAAACTTTTAATTTCAAGCGTAAAGATATTATACGTTCAACGAAATAGGACGTATGCCCTTTTAAAATTTTTAATACTTTAATTAAATTTTACAGGCACCTGTTTATACTGGATACTTATTATCTTAGTAATTTTTTAAAACTTCGCTACCGTAATATTGGTGTCGGTATCGTGGACGACGACGTTAGGTAGGCCTAGGTACGTGTTAATTTATAGTATCCTTAACGATTCCAATGTATCTTTTACCGAATGAGATTTTAGGAACTTAGCTTTGTAAAAGGAGGTTATAGAGTTAACTATATAAAAAACAGGCTTATTATCTAAGTAAAATATATTAATAAAGGTTTTGTAATTAAATTCCCCATTATTTTTCAATGAAAACATAAATATCTGAGAGGCTTAAGCATACATTTAGCAATAGTAGCAAAGTCTTTTAATAACTTTGAAGGAAAATTATTCTATATCTTTCTGCTTTACGTACTTTAGGACTTTATATAACCTATTAACGGTTGGGTAGTTAAAACGTTGGTATAGTTAACATATTTCCGGCTTCTTTAGGTTTAATACCACTGTTTCCAAACCTTAAAGATAAAACTATAGGTGCCTCTATTTAAAGGCGTATAAAAACATTTAGCCATTTTTAAACAATTCTTCTACATTAACGTCAACGTTAATGTCAAGGGTCTTTATATTCTTTAAATAAAGAAGGAAAATGATAAGAGACTTAAGGATATAAAACGTAATTAATTTTACAACAGTTTAAATTACCGGTATCCTTAGTAACGATATTTATTCTTCTAGTTTAAAACCAACTTTAACCTTACTAAGATCGTAACTATTAATCTTAGTGGCTGTAGTATTTTCCCTCTGCAGTGTCACGTATTTCGAATAGCCTCTTGTTAAGTACCTTATTGCCCTGATATTTGACATAATACCTTAAAATGTGTGGTTCGTATAAAGATCACGAAGGTTAAAGGTGTATAAGGGATTATGGGTTTGGTTAGGGTAAAGGTAATGGTCTTTACCACCTAAACGGTATAGGAAAGCATAATCGGCTAATTATTAAGTCGCGTTAGAAGTAGCATTTTCGTACCACATAATTTTTTTAGGGCGTTAACGCCGTTAATTAGCTCGTCGCCCTTAAAGTATGTGATTTAATCCAAATAGTCATATTTAAAAGAAATGGGGTATTGGGCGTGATATATTACCTTTTTGTTGTTATGCTCGGCGGGAGGATTTCGATTTGATTAGCAGTCAGACTTTCAATAGATCTAATATTTCTTGCCATTATCATGACGATAGTGCTTGCAGTTAACAGGTCCGCGTAAATCTTGACCTTATTGGCGCCAGCGTAGTTGTTTCTTTTAATCTGTGACCGGTAGGCCAGACTTCAAGTGTTGTAGGCGCCCGTATTTGCGGTCGACGTAATTAACCACTGTAACGTCTTCTTTATCCACGTTAAGTAAATTACCGGCTCACGAGTATATATTAAGCGATTTTGGTGTATACGTTAATACAGTGGTAAACAAGGAGCGTAATTGGCTAAAAAAAAGCCTTCACAAGTGGTATTTAGGCGTTATAGGGCGTATTTGAACTCGTTGACACCCGTAACCGTTGCCTGTACTTGCTCGTAAAGTATGGTTTCACTAACGTGGGCTTTCTCTATTGATTTTTGGTTAAGTATTAACTTGTGTAGTATCCGATTAAGGACGTCTATTGGTATTTTATCCTCTTTTTTCTTCGCTATTATTGTAGTGTACTGCGTAGTTGCCCAGTTTATGTGGTATTATATAAAGTGAACGTTGTATTCGAAGTGGCTTTTTATGCCATCGTAAATCTCACGAAACGTGGTAGTTTTAGTAAAGAAAGTTATGTAGTAGTCCCTAACACACCTTATGAGGATTCCGGGAAATAGTAAATAAAAACCTAAAGAGTAAACCTTTATCTATTTACAGATATTCAAAAGGGTTATTATCTTGGGGTCGAAGAGGTTATAGAGATTCCCGTTATACTTTTCTACGTCGTTTCAGATTTTGACGAAGTTCGTAAATAACTTATAGTTAATATTAACCATTTTAACAATTCTTAAGGGAATGTTGCAATAGTTATTCCAGCTTTAAATGGTATTTTCTGATAGTTCAAGCCTTAAAGATTTCGAGGCACGGTGTTAAGAGTAATTGATAGTCGCCTAATCCGAGGAGTAAAATCATATGATATGACCTGTAGTAGGCTTTTTCGCGTAGGCAAATTTGAAAGGAGGAGGTTTTTAAGGGGTTTAGTGATTAAATTGCTAAAGGGCGATGAGTACTTAAAGTATTTCAGGGGCCTGACGGTCTTGTTTAATTGATTGGTGTAAAGCGCCGACGTTAATACCTTTAGTTACGTAGACAGCTGTTGTTTCACATGCCCTGCCGCTGCTAAGGGCGTATTCCGCATTGTCACGTGGAAGTGTTATACTACCGAACAAGTTAACAGGTTTTTTATCACCAGTACGTAAAAAGGCCTGACTTGGCTAAAAGTAAAGGGGAGGTCCGTTAAAGCGTATATAGGGATATTAAGGTTTTTTAATACCTTTTCTTTTATACTATGAGTTATAAAGGCATTTTTTAAGCCAAGCCAACTTAAAAAGTGTTTATGCTAAATTAGTAACGTTTCCCTTTAGTACGTAAATCCCTCGGTATTTAAGTTTAGCCTTTAGTTTAGATTTGATAGTTCTTTGGGGGGTTACCTTTCATATGTTAAATGTCTAGTCTCCGAAGAATTTACTGAACTTGAAAAACACGTCGTTAAGATTTTCGTCGTCGACATATTCCAGAATGAAGCAACCGATAAAGTTGGTTAAGTGCTTTTTCGGTTGGTTTTTTATTAACATTATATCCTTAAAGGTCGTGTTTACAGTATTTGGCGAAAACTGATCCAAGGACTTTAGCTTTTTTTATATATGCCTGATTTGGAGCTATCTTGACGGTTTGGCCTATGGAGGATGTATAGGACGTGTAAGGTGAGGAAATTGGTGATTTTGGGCGTAGGAGGCTTAGTGTTTTTAACGTAAAGTCGCGTGGGAACTTGGCAACTTGACGACTTAGTAGCTTGGTTTAGGGTCGCACGACGTGGCTTTTTCAGCGCGATTTGACGATTTTTGGTGTTTTTGGTTAGGGCAGCGAACTTAAAGATTAAATTGGCGTAGGGGAAGTGAGAATAGTAAAGTAGGGTAAAATTTTGATGTAAAGGGTAATATCGATGATCGTTGTTGGTAGTAGAGGTTATTTGGTGTAGAGACTTAGTCGTTTTTGCAGTAGTAGTATCCGCATTAGTACTGACTAAGCCGTTTACCAACTTGCTGAAATTGAAGACTTCTGATAATTAATCTTGACGTCTTGAAGAAGGATTAATAAATATTTCTTAGTGTTTTCGATAATAATACCGTCGCTACCTCTAAATTTCCGTAAAAACCGACGTAGCCTAAAAGTCTTTTTTACTTATTATTGTAAAAACCGACGCTGCAGTAGAGGCCCTTCGCAAAAATCTTTCCTTTACCCTAACCGTAACATAGAGCGTAACAGCCGGAAAGTAGCTTCTTCTTCTACTTAGCTAATCTGTATTTAATCTAATAAGCATTGATCAGTATTGGCAGATCTTTAGATCGTTGCAACGTTATCGATTCTAATCGTAGTCGAAGTAATAGTGATATTACATTAGTCAAGTGGTGGATGTATTGTTCTAGGTTTGGTGGACTGCTGGCCGGTCTGCACTGTAATTTATATGGCTAATTGCTTGGCTCGTGCTCTAGAATGAAGTGCAGCATACTTCACTCGACTTACACCCAATGCGGTAAGTCTATATAAAGCAATACACTTGCAGTACGGTTAACTTTACTATCAGTAATGTTAATCTACTGTACTGCATGCAATACTATTCCAATAGGAAGGCTTTATAACAACTGTTATAGAAAGTCATTACGTTTTCGGCAATGACAACAGAGACGCATCTGTTTGCGATAGATAAGAATATATTATTATAAATTACGTAAAAGGTTTTCGAATTAGTATCAAATAATTCGTTATTTAAGTGAGCTATTCGTACCATTTTCGTCGTAAAGACCTTAACTTATATTCATGATTTAGCCGAGATAGCTATCGTATTTATAGATATTGATTGGAACCCGTGTAACGTTCAAATAACTTTAGTACCAAGGTTAATATCAGTGTTAACCTTATTTTGGCCGACGATTTTATCGAATTTCAGAAGGAAAAAATATAATTTTTATATGAAGTCGTATATAAGATTTGTAGGGACTTTCATTTAACCTAGTGGTTTAATATTAGTCTTTTAATAACTTCTCATCGATCATATACTTCTTGTGTAATTTTATTCATTTGTTAATATTTTAGTAAATATATATTATAAATGTAATGACGTTATAAACGAGTAATTTACCTATTGATTAAAGTTACCGCGTATTTCTATTTTACCCCAACTATTTGGCGAAGTTAACCGTTATATATTTAGTATCAGCTTACAACTACTTTTTTTTCTTATTTTCTGATGTTAATTTTAATTAATATTGGTATAGAATTTGAATTAATGTTATTCTTCACTTGTGATATAACTGTTGGAATATTAGTAATTGCAGTGTAGTATATCAACTTTAGTTATAGTCAAGTTGACTATACTGATTGCAAGTTGAGTATATTATTTGTGGGTCTACTGTATTGGCTGCAAGTCAAGTAAGGTATGCGCCCACTTCATACTATGGTACGTACCAAGCAATTAGCTATACAAATTACTGTGCAGACCGGCTAACGGTCTGCCAAACCTAGAACAATACATTCACTACTTAACTACGTAATACTACTATTACTTCAACCAATCGAATCGATAACGTTGCAACGTCTAAATCCCTAATAATACTGATCAGTGTTTATTAAGTTAAGCACAGATGAGCTAAGTAGAAGAAGAAGCTATTTTCCGGTTACGTTTTATGTTAACAAACGACGGATAGGGTAGAGAAAAGATTTTTATGAAAGGCCTTTACGAACTACAGCGATTTTTATGGTAGTAAGTAGAGAAGACTTTTAGGTTACGGCAGTTTTGACGGCAACTTAGAGGTAACAACAGTATTGTTATCAAAAACACTAAGAAATCTTTACCAAAAATCTTTTTTAAAGATTTTGGGATCAACTGTTAAGAGTTTTAAAATTCGTCAAGTTGGCAAACAGCTAAGTTATTGTTATTATAAGTACTACTACTATAAAAACGACTAAATCCTACGGCTTATAACCTTTAACCTTCGACTTTTACCAATAATAATAAACAATCTTCAATCTTACCTTTTATACCAAACCTTTGCATCTAATTTACTCTTTTCTTTTCCCCCGTATCAATTTAATTAATAAGATTACTACTATGAGCAAAAACACCAAGGATCGCTAATTCGCGTCGAAAAAGCTATATCGTGTGACCTAACGTCCAGTCTCCAAGTCTTTATGCGACTTTACGCCAAATTATGAAATCTCTCGCCTACTAAACCCTACATTACCCATAACCCTAAGATAATACCTTCCTAAGAACTACTAAATGCAATATAAGTCTTTGGATCCGTTTTTCCAAAGTATTACAATACATATTTTCAACGTCAGAGTATCGAAAAAGACTTAACAGAAAGGGATCTGGTTAACTTTATCGGCTGTTATATCGTTAAATATATCAAAGGTAAAAAGTTTGACCGCGATTTTCATAAATACCGTAATTTTTTTTAAGATTGGATAATTAAGATATGGAAAGCGATTGAAAAGACCATTAAGTCCAAACTAAAGTTAGAATTTAAACGACGAGGAATTTACTTGTCAAAGGAAATCTTTACCAGACTAGCAAAAACCCTTTTCGAGTTAGCTTAACTTGAGGAATGCCCTTAAGATCTATATTTCAAAGAAAATAATATTAACGAACCTCACCTCCTTTATAAACGTTTTTAAAAACCTCCCAAACCCTAGCTAAGTTAAGCTCCTTTACGTGTTAACAATGAAAAATTTGTTAATTTTCTCGATAGCTTAGCATCTTTATGTAATAGCGCGTAATACGCCTTTAAAGGCGGTAGAGCGCATGAAGCAGCAGTTGCTAACGCGGTAAGAGGAATCGACGCAGGCGCCATTCGATTAATTAAATAAGATCCTCAAGTTCATTAGCGCCCACCCTACAGTCAAGTCTTATTTGCCCTTTAAACATCTCCTCAAGATCGTCAAGTCTGTTATGGCGAAGCTTTCCACAGTAGGTACACCTATACGAACAAGTATATCACAAGTTTTACCACAGAACTTTACCCCTTAAACTAGGCGATTGGTAATTACCCTTAATACCGTGGCTCGGAGGCTTTAAAGCTTGAATTATAAGGAAACACTAATAAAAACTAGAACAACTATCGTGACCTTTTTTCAAAACCTATTAAAATGGTTAACATTAATTACAAGTTCTTTATAAACTTCTTCAAAATGTGGAATAATACAAAAAAGTATAACATGAAGCTTTATAACATTTTCTACATGAAGATAGTACTCTTTTTGAATATCTGTAAGTAGATAGAGGTTTTTTCTTATAGTTTTTACTGACTATTCCTCGGAATCCTTATAAGTAAAGCTAAGGACTATTACCTAACCATTATAATAAGAGCAACGACCTTTCGAGAAGTTCATGATAGTATAAAAAGTTACTTCGAATACGACGTCCACCTTGCCTAATACAATATAGATTAGGCTACTATAAGACGAACCACGATAATAGCTTTGGGAAAAAAACGAGTAAATCCCAATGGATATATTAATCCAGATGCTTAACAAGTTTATGTTATATTAGAAAATTATGGGGAAAGTTTACGCTAACGAAGTTACATTTTCCAAACAGGTATGGGTAGCCTTTATGGGCGTTAGCGAGTTTTAATACGTAGTATAATGCCTGGATACCACCTGCGTAGGCTTCTTTAACTAGTCATGCTCCTCGCTTATAACTGTAATAATACTTATACCGAATTCGTTTAATATGTACCCCCAAGTTAGCGAATTTCGTAACGTAGATAAAGAAGACCATGCGGTAGTTAATTACGTTGATCGCAAATACAGCTGTAGGCGCCCTCAATACTTAAGGTTTTGTACAACGACTCTAGACTAGAGGTTATAATTACATTGGAGCCAATAGGGGAAAAACTTAAGCGTACCTGTTAACCATCAAAATTATCGTCGTAATAGTGATAGGAGATGTTAAATTTATAATAAGTCCGGTTATTAGTTAAGTCGCTACCCCTTTTCTGAACATGATGATCAATAAGTAATGTATTATACCTACTACCCTATTTTTTTTAGGTCAAACTACTTAAACTATATCTTAAACTTTAAAAGTAAAGAGATTATTAATAACGACAATATCCTTAAGCAAATTAAATGGTATAAAGATACAACTCTTAGTACGGTCTAGTCATTAGCCGATCACATCTTTTTATATCATTTAAGCGGTGAAAACCCCTACCTTTTCCCTAATTAAACCTCCAACCCCTTATATACCTTTAATTTTCGCGATTATTATACGGATTATACTATTGAAGGTATTATATAAAACAAAGGGGTAATAAGGTACTTAATAGGAAGCTATTCGCAATATGTGGTATTCTGGAAGGAAAGTACTACAACTACTGAAATTAATCTTTAATATACTAGTAATGCTAAAGTTGACTTCAATCTAGGCGAATAACTATCGATACTAGAGATGTCGGTAGTTTAAACTATTATTAGGCCGATTACGTTTTATATTTGCAAGTCTCCTATCTCTTTTCTTCTTTGCTTTGAGGATATAGACACTTTTGGCGTCAAAGTTAATATTAACGCCGATAAGCTGGTTAAAAACGGTTAAAGGTTTCCCCTCGCCCCCAAGTAGGATTATCTATGATTTTATCTTTAAGGCCTAAAAGCAATAGTATTAAATTTGAAGGAGTTGGAGATACGCTAACTATACTGGAGCTTTAACTATTTATCTATTATAAGGCTGAACCAAGTCTTAAAATCTATAATATATACAAATGAAGAATACTCCGCTTTAAAATCCATCGAAAATATTAATTCTTATTGTAAAACGTATACTTAAGAACCCCCAAAATTCAAGTTTATACTAAAAGACGATAAAGATTTTAATTGCAAGGTTTTTGTTAGTGTGTTTTATTCAGATAATAAGTTTGTCTTTTTCGTTATTAACTGAGTAACCACTTTTTATGGATCCAAGTTTCTAAAGTTTTAACTAGTGAAAAATATTTAGAAAACGTTAAAGACATTTTAAATTAATACGTACTTAGGTTTATTTAAAGTCGTCGTTTACGATATCAATATTAACTTCACGACGGCGGAGTTCTAGGAAGATATTGAGATAATGGGAATTTAATATAAACAGATATTTATAAAGACTTATTAAAGTATTAGGAAGGTTAAGAGGGCATACGTACTACTTCGTTGAGCGTATAATATCCTTATGTTGGAGATTGAAAGCTTTACGTATTTAGAAGCACGCCTTTAAATAACGGTAAAAATCCTAAACTATATTGTAAACCTTAACGGTCTTATACTAATGTTGTTGGTTTTTCGAGCTTACCTACACCCAATAAGTTAGTCTCCATTATCATCCAATACTTAAAAGCGAGTTATGGCTTACAGCAAAACACTAAAGAAACTGTAGAAAGAATCGGCACATAGCTAAGTTAACGACGCCCTCAATACCAGGAACAATCCTATGATAATCGATTTACTTGCTTTCCTATTATAAAGTAAAGTCCTAGTATAATAGAAGCCGGATAAATAAGAGGGCTTATATAAAACTTTAAGTATTGTTAATTTTAAAGTAGTTATTAAAATTGTTAACGGCCTCGTAAATTTCCGTACCACCAGGTTAAGCCTTATATTAGAGTAATTTATAATGAAGACTTTTAAGTTTAGCGACTGAGTTAATACGATTCTTTTTCACCCGTTATTAACAAGCTGAAAAACGCCGTAGGCGCGGACGACCTTCGAAGAAGAGAAATGTTAAAGAGGAGAAATACATACTGGGTTGCATCTATAATACTACTTAGATAAATAGAAAAGAGAAGGATAAGGAAGATTTGGCAGTAAAGCTTCGAGTATAAGGCATTATTAAGACTTCTAGTGAGCCTTTTAAGGAAAGCTATATTATCAAGATTAATAGCTTTTTAATTGGAGGAGTTGTACAATTTGTGTTTAAACTCGACTTTAACCTTTAAAACCTAGATATAAAGATCTTGAAGTCGAGGATTATACACGAAGTTAAAGGTAAACTCATGGGGCGGCTGAACGAAAAGTTACGTTTAATTGCTGAAAAATATGGTGATAAAATCAAAATATAAAATCCTTATATAGTTGTTAACGATTGAATAAATGAACTGACGTTTAGTGGTCGTATTAATAGTAAGTTTGCTAATGAAGAATAAAGGTAAATTTATGCTTCATAGCTGAAATATAACGCAAGTATATACGTAATTAACAACCGATTTACAGAGGATCGTCTTACTAAGGTTTCTATAGAAACTACGTACTATATACCTTCTAGGGATGGTAATGCAATATATTAAGCCACTATACAGACTAACCGAGGCAAGTGTTCATTAGTTTTCAATCTATTACTAGTATTTGAAGTTATAGTTAGGTATAAAGTCTTTAACATATAACTCATATCTGCTGGTATCATAAAAAAAAGACTTCAGCATAATAGGCATATAAACTAACAATACTCTTTTCTTTTAAATAACTATTTTTATAACATCGGAATAACAAGCGATGACGGACTCCAAGTTCTGGAATTATAAGCCAATCATAAAGTTAGCGAAGTGCAATTAACTTGACTTTAACGAATCGTTAATCCGTACACTTAGTATTGATACTGGCTTTAACTTTGGCCAAAAGGTCTAAGGAGCTGATTTGACCACAGTCTATAAGACTAACGTATCTAAGGCTTAATTGTACCTGGAGTAGCGTATCCGTGGCAGCTATATCGCTACTTTATACCAACCATAAGCCTTATACGATGTATCTATCGCAACATAGGCATAAAAGCTAACAAAAGAAAATGTTAATCGGTTAAATAAGAGGTTTAAGTGGAAGATACAGAACTTGGATGAAAGAATTAATATAGTCCTGATTAACTTATCGAAGGCCGGGTTAAAAAAATTCACGAGTAGCTTTTATACAAATAAAACCAACTTATCTTTACGAATTATATTTCAAATAACTCTCATTAATAAAGAAAGCGGGAGTATTGATTTAGCATTATCGGTAACCTAATTTATTAGAACTTTATCAAATGTAAAAATATTTCTCGAAAAGTATTAATTTTAAAGGTTTACGGTATAATAGCTTACTTCGATATAGGTAAATCATTGTAGAAAACCCTGAATTTTATTACAAGATAGCTGAGAATTCCACCTATTCCGGTAATAATTTATACCGACTTGAGGAGCCTGTTCGAATAACTTTTAAAGCTTCAAACCACTAGTAAGAAACGCCTAATAATTGACGTAATGATACCCCGTAAAGCTTATAAAGACAGAGAAATTGAAGAGTTCCGATGGATCGATAGAAAAGACAATCCCTCTGACGCCATAACGAAATCATCGCTGAATAAAGCACTTGAAAGGTTTGTGGATAGTAATTTTATGACTTAAGTACGTTGGCGGATCAGGAAACAGGCCAGCATGCAGCTGAGCTACCGAGAGCCTGAAGTCCAACACATCAGGCGGGGAACATCTCTTTGTTAGCACCAGACTAGGCAACCCTCTAGGGTTAGGGTTATCTAGATCACAAGTGCTCACTGAGCCTCAGCGAGCACCGATGAGCCTCAGTGAGCACCGGTGAGCCTCAGTGAGCACCGGTGAGCCTCAGTAAGCACCGGTAAGCCTTAGTACTGAAGATGGTATGAAGGCCATAGGATATAAGGACACGGTCAGCACTACATAGATAGTATTTTCTTCATAGCTCTTCAGTTGTCAATCTAAATATTCAGTCTACACACCTGAATAGCCTAATGGCTAATGATCATTCTACAGCACGAACAAACATCTTCTGATATTGCTCCTTTGTTACCTCTGCTACCTTACTGCTAACATAAACCCCCTAATACCTTCTATTCACTCACGGGTATTTAGTGTGATCATTACAAGTAATAAGCTAACTATACATATCGAAGGCTACGTTAATAGGCTATCTAGTAAGGCCAAATCATGTGCCAGAAAACAAGTATATGTTGG
This sequence comes from Anisogramma anomala, assembly GCA_038502455.1. Classification (NCBI taxonomy): domain Eukaryota; kingdom Fungi; phylum Ascomycota; class Sordariomycetes; order Diaporthales; family Gnomoniaceae; genus Anisogramma; species Anisogramma anomala. The sequence continues at coordinate 1,513,586 of JASMMZ010000005.1, read as the reverse complement.
AAAGCTTGAAAACTGATAGGAAATTAATAATAACGATTTTTTTAATTGTTACAGTTGAATTAGAAGTTTGTATAAGCTTGTGAAGGAAAATTTTTTTATAGGAGTCTATAAAGTTGAAAATCGAAGCCGTAGCATAATTATTGGCAAATACGGTTAATTTAAGTATAAATGGGTTTGGTTTCATATAGAAGTTAACTGGAATTGATAGGGGTCTGTCTACTTAACGAGGCCGTAATCCAGCGGTTACCAGAAAATATTAGTTAACCATACTGACGTACACGCACAAAATCAAAAAACCGCCAGTGTTAAAATAGTAGTAATTGAAATGCAGTAGGTTAACTTTACTTATACTAAAGTTACCTATACTAACTGCTAGTTAATTGTATTATTCGTGAGCCTACTGTATTAGTCATATGTTAAGTACAGTATACGTTCACTTCATACTTGGGCACAGGCCAAGCAATTAGCTATACAAATTACTACGTAGACCGGCTACCGGTCTGCCAAACCTAGAACAATACATCTACCTCTTGACCATGAAATACTACTATTACTTCGACCAATCGAATTGACAATGTTGCAACTTTTAAAGCCCTACTAATAATAACGTTATTTTAGATAAACTTTGGATTAAGTATAAATAGGTAACTTATGACGTTTTAAAATATATATTTCTTTGAGTATAATTGGGTAATTATTACGTATGGAAACATGGCTATATGTCGATATAAAAAGACTTAAGAGTGTCGATGCCGTTACCTTTTATATTATATTTTATATGAGGCGCAGGTATCAAACTGTTATTACAACATTCGCCACCGTTTTCTTCTAATATATTAGCAAGGCGTTAACCCTGAAGTTACCCGTTTTCGTTCACTATAACTACCTCAATATCTTTAAAGAGTTCGTGCGTTTAATCGATAAGGCTTTAGGAGATCAAATGCCTCTTTACCGTTTTAAAACCGATGATTAAATCGTTACTTAAAATGAAAATTAGAGCTGACTTTTTGAAGTTTTCAAGGGGCCGTTGTATAGCATGTTACGTGAAACTTTTTGGTGTTAGAGAAAACATTAATCGAGTTGTTAAATTTGGGTTATATTTTTAAGAGTAGCTTTTTATAAGCGTATTTATACTTTTCTATTAATTACCCTAAGTTTAATGATTTTACAAAAAATCACTATTATATTTTCCATCTAATTAGAACATATTTACAAATATTTTATAAGTTAAATAATTTATTAAACTCGAAGTTAAAGCCACCTTCCAGAATTTCTATATTGAATAAAATGACGAATAAAAAATTTCGGTTTGTATACTTTATATATTTTTAAAATAGGTGGTTATGATTTTGGCTTTTTCGGTTCATCGGTAACTTTTTCACGATATTTTCCTATTTTATATCAGTCAAAGTTGTTTTAGTAAATTGTAGTGGTCTTTTGCATGATCATAACGTTAATATAAAGTAGGTATTAAACTGTTTAAGTTCTATTGATCTGAATCTCAATATATTTAAATATATGTTTGGCGTTTAAAAGATTAAGTATTTGGGATTTTCTATTAAAGAGAGAATCAGAGTTCGTGTAAATCCAGAAAACCTGTATGTTATTTAGGAATAGATAGCTTCTACTTTTATATTTGAGGTAGGGTATTTCATTTTTAGAAACTTTTATCGGTTATCTTTTGGGATCATTTTTTAATCTCTAGTCTTTTAATTCATTTTATTCAAAAAGGCGTTGTTATTTATCAGTGGTTTAAAAATAACGTTTTTTTTGTGAGGCTTCAGCTTTTTTATTTGGTTTTGAATTTATTTTCTCCCAATAAAACTCTACCCGAGAAATATTTTTAGATGTTAATTATTCCGGTTGAGTTTTAAGAGGCTGTTTATTTTAATGTGACTTTTATAACATTCTACGCCTAGTGGCGTATTATTTTTGCCGTTTGTCACTTGCCGTATGTAATTACAGGATTTACGATAAATTATTGTTAGTAATTATAAGTCATTTAAAATTATATAACGCGAAAGTACATGATACGGCCCATCAGTTTATTATTTATGTATAGTACAAAAACCTAAACCACTTTAAAATTACTTGTCAACTTTTGTAATAATAGATTCGTTGGTTAAAATAATGTTTTATACCTTCGTTTTAATTTTTTTTCATAAGAAAAGATCCAACCATATACATCTTTATGTATTTTTAAGACTAGACTAGGATATTGCTAAAGGTTTTTTAGACTCTCTATTTTTAGGTCGAGAATTATAACTTTTACGTCCTGAATGATTTTTTTGCCGTTTCCGCGTATATAAGTTCCCCAGTTTATTATTGTTAGCGAGTTTATACCAGAGGATTATAAATTTTTCATTAACGTTAACCTTTAAAATTGTTAGAATTCTGTTATTATCTGAAACGCTACTTACCACCGTTTGGTTCGCATGGTATATATAGGCAATAGGAGTTTACTTACCGAATATACGCGTTAACGATGATCAAATACTTTAGGTTTTTATTTCGAAATATTCAATAGATAATCATAATATTTTCCAATTCCGTAACATTATTTAAATTTGTATTTAGAAGTTGATGATCACCGTAAAATTGAGGTTATATACAATTTACCTTTCTCCAGCACCTTAAGTTTCGATATTACCATGGTTATTTTTGTTAAAAATAATTTTAACACAGGTTATATCTTACAGTCTGACGATTTTACCCCAATTACGATATTTGTAAACGAATGACTTATTATAGATACCTTTGAAAAGGATTTTGAAACCCTTACTAGTTTCAGAACGGTTTTAAAATGAGTTTTTAATCGACTTTATATTTGATTTCTATTGGGAACAGATTGGTAACAAATGTTTCCTTATCGTAATTATGGACCATTTGAGTAAAACTATTACTTTGAAAATCATGAGTATTATAAACGCTAAAGTCTGCATGGAAGTGTTTTTAAATTATTATTAGATATTTTATGGGTTTCGTTATATTATTGTTGGCGATCAAGATTTAAATTGAATTCATAGGTTTTGAAATGATTTTACAAATCAATGGGGTTAAAATAACATCTTAGTACCATATTCCACCCCAAAATGAATGGTATTACCAAACTCGTTGATTGAAAAGTTTTAATATACATGTGGTTTATAATCAGGCTATCAATTGGTATTCAATGATAAAAGATTATTATTATTGGTATTAATCTGTTTTTTATAACACATGACTATTATATCGATATCATATAACCTATTTAACGTTTACGGATTCTAGTTACGGAATCACGCGTGGGGGTCGGAACTTTCGTTCAACTTATTCTTGAAATTACGAAATAACGGTTACTTAATGATGAATAAAAAAGGCTGCTAAAAAATAACTTTGGTTTCGAAACAGTTTTGAGTTGGTGATGATGTGTACCTATTCCTTAAAAATATAAATCGAATTAGTTTTCAAAGAAGTTAGACTGGGTTTATAATAAATATTATGTTACATGTGTCATTGATTTTTGTATTATCGAATTTAATATTCTGAGCGGGAAATACCCCCGATTTTATATCAATTAATTTATTTATGTAGTTTCTTTAACCATTTCCAAGCTAATAAATACGTGGTTATTAGCTACCCGTTATCTATTTTATTAATAATAATGGCGAAATCAAGCCTAAATTTCATGTCAAAGGTATTTTGAGAATCCGAAACAAGCTTTACATAAGCCGCCCTCGTATCAGCAACTATTCAAAACGATTAATCTTTGTTAATTGAGTGGGTTATATATATTGAACTCGGGAATCGCTTTTAAATATTTCGATCACCGCAGCATTCGATGCTTTTATATCCTGTTATAATTTAGTGAAGGATAACTATAAGCCTTCCTATCTAATCCACTGATAAGCTTAATTTAATTTAATTTTTCTTCTGTTACAGAGCCAATTCCCAAATGATAGGTAAGTTAACGTACATAGAATAGTAATAGTAATGAATAATTTAACTTATTTGTGTTAGTAGTAGTAGTAGGCAGATTAATTTATATATGTTATTTATCATTATAAACTATTTAATCTACGTGGGTAAAGTAAAAAATAATAGGCGGGCTAACCTGCGTTAGTTAATATAGCCGTACCAACAGTGGAAAGTTTACCTACGTAGGTTGAATAACGGAAGTAATGGGTTAGCCTACATTAATTGAGATAACTTATGGTAGCAGTGGATATGTTAACTCATGTGAGTTCAAAAATAATAGTACGCGGTTTAACATATATTAGTTAAAATGGCTAATAGGTTTATACAAAAATGAGGAGTAGAAAAGTGAGTTGGACTACAAAAACAGAGGTATACCAGGGGTAATATTAAAGGCAAGTGCTTGGTCTGATGATCACTAGGGATTTAGCCCTAGTAGTTGCCATGCTCCTACGATGCTCTAAGTTGTTTTGTTACATTACCAAACCACTTCCTTTCTGTAGCTTATAGCAGCTTTAGCAGAGGTTTCCTCCTCTTTCTTTTCTTCAGGGATAATAGATAGTATTAGAATACCTTAATCGGGAGCTTTGGCTTAGTTCCTTTACAAAACCCTACATTAAAGCGACTAACTATGATGATAACGATGATAATGAAAATTCTCAACCAAAATGAATAAGTTAATATAATCCCCTCCTTTCCGTAATTTATAATCTGATAGAATGTTAACGGTACAACCGATCATTAAGGAGGAGAAAAACAAAGAATAAGAAGTATAAACCAGGTCGAATCTATAATATCGCTTGAGTTAATAAGCAAAAAATGGATGCTTAAAATTTAGCGGTTAAGCTTCGGGTATAAAGATTTATTAAAACCTCTAATATGCCTTTTAACAAGAGCTATAGAGTTGAAAATAATGGAATCCTTACGCAAGAAGTTGTATGAACTGAACCCAAACACGACTTTAACCTTTAAAACCTAAATTCCACGATAATTAGATCGAGGATGATATATGATGTCAAAGGTAAAGTTATAGGAAGACCGTACGAAAAGTTATTTCTAATTACTTAAAGATAGCGTAATAAAGATAAGAATCAAATTCTTATATAATCGCCAACGATTAAGATAATCATATATCGATTGATATCTATATTGTTAGCAAGTTTACTAGCCAAGACTAATGGGAAATTAACCCTTAATAACCGTAATATATCCCAGAAGAATATATAGTAACCGATATCTTTACAGAGCATCATTTTGTTAAAATTATTATAAAACCTATGTAATAAATACCACTTAAAAACGATGATATGATATGTTAAACCATTATATGGACGACTTGAAACAGTAATTTATTGGTTCCTAACGTATTAATCACACTTTAAGTCGAGGCTATATACAAAATCTCTAACCTACGACCTGTGGTTATTAATTGGGTAATAATAGAGATTTTGGCTTAATAGGTATACAAATTAATAATAATTTTATCGTTAGAATTACTGGATTTGTGATATTGAAATATAAAACAATTCAAAATTCAAATTTCTAGGATTACAAGCCGGTCGAAACTTGAATGGGGGGCAAAAACATAAACTTGAATGAATCATTAATTCATACATATAATATTAATAGTATTAATATTCGCCTTAACTTTTATTAAAAACTTTAGAGTGTAAACTTAATTCAAATTACCAAATTTAATGTAGCCAGTGTTTAAATGTATTTGGAATAACATATCTGTGATATCTATATCGCTATTTTATACCAACCGAAAGCTTTTTAAAATATTTCGTTTACGATACAGGCGTATAACATAATAGATAAAGATTAAAATTTACTAAATAAAAAGTTAAATTTGAAAATGATGATTTTGATTCGTGGGATCAATATAGTCCGAATTAACTTGTTGAAAGCTAAGTTTATAATTTTATCAACAGCTTTTACATAAATGATATCTTCATATCGTTCTATATTGGATTATTTTTAAATATTGTTAATACAAATGAATTATAAAACGAGTAGTTCTAAATTACTAGAAACTCAATCCATTAGAGTTTCTTCAAGTGTGAAAGATTTATTCTAAACCTATTTGGTTTAAAGGCTTATGGTATGATAATAGGTTTCAATGTAGGTATATTGATATACAGAATCCTTACTATTGTTACTAAGAAACTCAAATTTCTATTTTTCCGGTAGTAATTTATATCGATTTGAAAATCTTATTTGAATATCTTCCAAAGCTCGGAATAATTAGCGAAAAACGCCTAATAATAGACTTAATGGCATTTTGTAAAGCTTATAAGAATAAGGAGATCTACAAATTCAGGTGAATTAACAGGAAAAAAATCAAGCAAATAACATAACGAAATCGACATGAAATAAAGCCCTGAACAAGTTTATAAATAATAATTCGTTGAATATACGTATCTATGATTACGCTAAAAAGCTACCTGGCAAATTTAAGTTAAGAGCTAGTAAATAAGGAAGAGAATAGGTGTATCCTAATGAACTAGAAAATTGCTAAGATATTAAAGTCGACGATTTTATGAATTGGTATACCTAAGTTAATAATACAGTTAACTTCAAATTTGTATAAACTTATAGCAGAAAATTTGTGTACGGGAATTAGTAAAGTTGGTTTGGAACTATAGAATAATTAGAGTCAATTTGTGTGGAATTTCTAAGGGTTTAGTCGATTAACGAGAAAGCATTTTAAAGGTTACCGAAAATAATTGATTAATTATACCGACTTATGCATACAAAACAAAAAGCCGCCAATGTTTGAACAATAGTAATTACAGTACAGTCAGTCAACTTTACTGTCAAGTAAGTTGACTGTACTAACTGCAAGTTAAGTGTAATATTTTATGGGTTTACTATAAAGATAAGTATAGTATGTACCCGCTTTGTACTAGAGCACAAGTCAATTAATTAGCCATACAAAATAGTGTGTAGACTAGCTAGCGGTCTGCCAAACCTAGAACAATAGATTTATCACTTGATCACGCAATACTACTGTTACTTCAAACGATTCTAATCGACAATGTTGCAACGTCTAGAGGCCTATCATTAGCAAGGTCCATCAATAGTATGGTCAATTGGTTGACCTGTTTCCTAGTCTGAATTTGGCACTCTATAGTCAACTAACTTAGTGTTAGTATAGTTAACTTAGTTGTACTGCAATTGACCTACTAAAAATAGCAGTCAATATTATTCCAACATCTTCAATAATATATGTTTCTAGAGGGTAATAGAGCTATACAACCGCTACTCCACTTTTTATACAAATGTAAAAATTAACTACAATACAATTTATTTCTAATACACATTATCCACCTTTTTTTAAATTAGTTTTTGAACATTATTACTAGTTTTCTCATAGTTTTCCTTTATTATAAAAATTAAACTTTTTTTTAGTTATTTTAAAATTATCTTTCATTAGAACTCTACAACTTTACCTTCAACTATTTTAATATCTTCATCAATTTTAACCCATTAGTTTTAGTATTGAGTCTTTCAAGAATTAAGATACCAACCATAAGTAATTTATATATAATAGTTTATCATTATATATAATCCTCAATAAAACACAGAAAAAAAGTAAGCTTTTACTACTAATTTTCTTTGGTAGAATCAGGAATGAACCGTAGGTTGGTTTTGTAAGTAGTTATATATATATTTTTAGTTAATCCATAGTTAACCAAACAAATAATAATTTCTAATATTACCCTCCTTTTACTCGTTTTCGGTACTAGCCATGGGCATAACAGCGGCAATGCTGTTAACGTTATTAATACTAATTCCCTATCATAAATAAATTGCTTTATAATGTTATTCCAACCCTTTAACTTTTTAATTCAATAATAATCACATAAAATCTCCAATTTTCTATTAATTTACCAACATTGAATTTCTGAATGTATAATAAATAACTCTATTTCATCCAATGGAAATAAATACTCCGTTTCTTCCCTAACCGAAAGACTTACAATTAACTAACAAATTAACCACTTCAATATAACTATAATATTTGAATAATTCAATCCCAATATGATAAAATGTAATAATCGTTAAAAATAACTCGTAAATAAAAGTATAACCGTCACCACAATATTATAAACCCTCATCAATACGAATATTATCGAGGTTGATAACTATTTTACTATCATTTAATTGTTATTTATACTTTTCCACTCAAATATAATACACCTCATAATAACAATTCAACAATATGAGCGAAAATATTTATTTCCGATATATAAACCGGATAAAACGTAATTTGGTGGCATAATACATAGTAGTGAAAGGTTAATGATTAAAATTTACTTTATTCAAAAAACACTTCTTATATAAACTGCTTCCTTAATACGTATTTTAGTATTGACATGAAAAGAATTTATATAATATCTACCAAATAACCAAAAAAACCTACTGAATATCTAAATATACCTTTTGTTTTTAAAATCAATATATATAGGTAAATTATCAATTTTATATAAATTATGTTTAAATTCCACACTTCGTAATTATATCAATCCATTCAGTCCATCACTGTTGAAAATCATTCATATTGGAATGGTAGTAATTCAAGTGAATAAGTTAACCTAACTTATGGTAAAGTTGACTATACTAACTACAAGTTAAGTGTATTGTTTCGTGAATCTACTATATTGGCTGCAAGTAAAGTACAGTATGCAACCATCTCACACAAGAGCACAGCCTAAGCAACTGGCTATACAAATGACTGTGCTAACCAACTAGGATTCTATTAAACCTAAAATAATATGTTAACCACTTTAAATACAATACCAATTACTTCGACTAATACAAATCGACTATATTTCAACAATAAATCCCTACCAACACTGATTAATTCTTATTAGATTAAACACAGATTTGTTAAGTGAAAGAAAAGGCTACTTTCCAATTGTTATAATTTGGGTACAACTAGGGTTGAAGAAAGACTTTTGTAAAGGAACTTTACCACTGTATCAGTCTCTATAGCAGTCAGTAAAAAAGACCTCTATGATGTATTAGTTTTCACTGAAGGCTAGAGGTAGCAACGGTATCGTTTTTCAAAACGCTAAAAGTTTTCACGTATCATTTTTAAAAAGTATGAAAATTGACCTCTAAAAGTTTCAAATCGAAAAGCTATGAAGCGGCGATGTTATTATTACTATGGGTGCTAATAATACAAAAACAATCAAGTCTTACGTCAAATAACCAACAATAACAAACAAATTTTGACTTTATACATTACACCAAACATCTGCCCTAAATACTAAGTTTTTCCTTTTACTTTACTTTTTCACTTCCCTTACACTATTTCAATCGTTAAGATTGCTACTCTAAGGAGAAATATTGAGAATCATCAAATTACGCTAAAAATGCTACATCGAGTAAATTCACGCTGAATTATTAAGCTCCTACGCTCTCAAATCACCAAGTCCTTCGCTTACCAAATCCTATACCAGCTAGAATACCAAAATAACATCTTCTTAAAAACTATTTAATGGAATTAAAGCTTTCTAAACTTCTTTTCAAACACTACGATAAAGATTTTTAGGGGCAAATGTCGACAAAAACCCAACTAAAAGTCACCTAATCAACTTCGTCGGCTATTATATTATCGAGTGTAATGATCACACTAAATACCCGTGAGTATATAGAAGGTGTCAGAGGGTTTATGTTAACAGTAAGGTAGCAGAGGTAACAAAAGGTGCAATATCAAGACTGTGTTCGTGCGAGTGATGATCAGAAGCCGTGAGGCTATTCAGGGTAGACTGAATACTTAGATTGACAACTGAAGAGCTATGAAGGAAATACTATCTATCTTGGTAATGAAAGTGTCCTTATATATCCGCGCCTTCATACGTCTTCAGTGTAGGCTCGACTGGCTCGATACCGAGTCCATCGAGTCTCACACCATGCTGACCCTAACCCTTGTGTACGGTGTGTCTGTTGTGGATCCCTGGTGCCTGCCGAGAGGCTGTGTCCAACCGATTTCCTTTGTTATCTGCTGCGGGGCCGCCGCTGGTGCGCCCTGCAGATGTTGGGTCATAACATCGAGCTAAACAGCAGAAAAAACCTTAACCGCAGCAATTGTATCTTCCGTAAATATCGTAAATTTTCCGACAACTGGACCGTCAACATATAGTAAATGTTCTAAAAAGGCATTAAAGTTAAGTTAAAGGTGAATCTTAAAAAACGAAAAGTATATATACCAGAAAAAAATACCGCCAAACTGACAGAAACACCTTTCGAATTGACCTAACTTAAGGAATGCCTTTAAAACCTACGTCATAGCAAGCTGTTTATAAATTAAGATCATGAGTATTATTCATAAAATCCTGAATTTTATTAAGATTAGGAAGTTTTGTGATGTGTTGGACATCAGGCTCTTAATGGCGCAGCCGACCGCTGGCCTGTTTCATGACCTGCAGTTGGTCCTTGGATCATAACAGTAGGCCTTTATCGTTGCAACGTAGTCGATTCGAATCACTGTGGTCGAAGTAACTGGTGCTGCGTTGATATTGTTGATTGGTGTGTAAGTTCTAAATTTGGCAGACCGATAGCCGGTCTGCACACTAATTTGTATGGTCAAACGCTTTGTCCTGTACCCCACTTTGAAGTGGGCACGTACTGCACTGCACTTGCAGTGCAGTGTATTCAAATCCCACAAACTGCAGTCAATTTGCAGTACGTACAATCAACCTTACTGCAAGTAAAGTTAACTTGACTGTACTACACTTGACTGCTATTCCAACACTGGCGGCTTTTTGTTTTGTGCCTGGACGCTAGCGTGGCTTACCATTAATTGGTGGCAACCTTTGAAATTCCTCCTCAATTCATAAGCCAGACCCCTATCAATTCCGATCAATCTGTACTAAAATCAACCTCAATTACGGTCCCTTATGGCCCTTTTGCTTCACCCCTCCGAAACCTCCGTTCCTCAAATCCCGTGTACAGATCTTTCGCCACAGACCTGCGCAAGTCAAATCACGTACGCCACCACTTGCGTACTTTCCGCCAGTAGTTTAAACTACTGCCATCGCCACTCTTGCCCTGGCGGTCTTCCAATTTGTTAGGGTAACCTTATTACTTTACGTCACGTACCGGGCGATCCACGTATCCCTCGATTTGTATAGTTAGCGTATTGCTATTCACAAGCCTTTTTAAGGTGTTATTAAGTGTGGCCTTAGTTATGGTATCGGTAGGGTTATCTTTACGACTAATTCACTGGAACTCATCGATTTTTCAAGCTTCATATACCTCTCTTAATGCTATTACGTGTTTTATTAAGCGTTTTTCATTAGTCGTACCTAATTTTAACAGTCATTCGTAAAAGCTTTGAGAATCGGTATATATTACCACAGGTATCGGTAGCAAACCTAACTATTTGGTAACAATCCTTAATATGCCGTTAATTACTATGCCGATATTAAAGCCTACTATTATGCTGTAGACTTCTAAGGCTAATATAATCCGGGTTACGCGTTTACAATTGATAAATGTCTAGTGCATAAGGTTTCTGGTAATCATAAATTACCCTTTAAACCTTTTTTCGTTAAGAAGTATTATCAAGAAATCGATTTACGATATAAAGTTAGTATTATTAACAAATAACCCGTCAGTAAGGATTATTAGCTTCGCTTTCGATAAATTTACAAAAAATATGTCAATTCCTATTTTCACGTAATCTATTTATTACTAAATCCGCTTATTTAACTTATTAAAGTCTTCGTTTTACGGGTTTTATACCTATACTGTGATAAAAAGGTTGTATAATATCTTCAGTTAGTATAATGTGACGATATAAGCCATACGTGCCCTTTATTTTAGTTATCTTTATACTCTTGACTCGTCAACTTTATCGATAATTATTAGGCTCGTAACTTACCCCTTTTGGCGTAAGTTGATATAAGTACCGCTTTTAGCCTTAACACCCTAAATACGAAATGATAATCAATCAAAGTTAAGTTGTATACCTTTAGTTAACGTTTTAACTAGTTTATACTTTTAAAGGCCTAATTTCTTGAGAATACGTTATTTCGCTACTATAAACCCAGTATCGCCGAAAAAAGGGTATTATCATTTTGTATACCTACGATACTAAAGTCTTTGCCCTTTGTAATCAATAGGCACAGGTTGAATATTAAGGTTTTTATACCAAATTTATTTTTAAAATATACTTGGTACGTTAAAAACTAATAAACATTAGTTTCAGCTAGTTTGTATTAAAGCTTAATATAGTACATTATGGGATTAACCGGAAACTTCTCCTTTCGCTTTTTTGGCAGCTTTAATAGTATAATTCGTTAAAGATCGGTAGCGGATTACGTGTACGCTTACATAATGTCTCAACTATTAAGTGTAAATTAACCCTTCATGTCAACAATTAAACTAGCGATAATAGCGATAATTAAACGTTAATTGATCTTTTAAATAATAGGCGATTAAGTAAGGATTCAATTTTAACCTTTGTTACCGTATTTTTAGACAATTAGACGTAACTTTTTATATGGTTAGTTTATGGTTTTACCTTTAGCCTCGTAAACTATCCTCGACTTGAAAATAGTAATATTTTGCCTGTTCAATTACATTAAAGGCATAAATTTTCTAGCTCTTTTTAATAAAAGGCCATTAGTTTCCATTTAATCACTTTCATCAAAAAGCTTACCTGGTATATTTATAATGACTTCGACACGTAACTTAAAGGCAAGTTTTCCGTTAAACTTTTCTTTTTAAAATACTTACGCCGTTTTATATATCCTACCAGGTTTGTAATCCCTATCTTTCTCTTTTTTAGTATATTTCCTCCTCTTAGGTAGTTTTTTACGCTGTCGACGTTTCATTAGCTTATTAAAAGTTGGTTAGAAAGGGTTATATTAGTTAATTCGCTCGATTCGAAGGTTATTGACAGTAGGATTTTTATTAAACTTAAAAGAACTAATAGGTTCTCAGTATAGGTTAACTTATATAAATCGGAAAATTACGGGACCGTTAATAGTTTTAACCATAACGTGTAAGTTAGTAATATTTAAAATCTTATATGGCATATCCCATTTACCTGGTTCGCGCTACGTAAGGACTTTACTTTAAACGAGAAGTAAAAATACATTTGTTATTGAAGGTCCGTTTAAGATATTAAAGGTATTATTAACCTAGTGGCGTACCTATTCTTTTCTTAGTTTTTCAAAGGCTTTATTATATGTTATAATAGGCTTTTAGGTACTTAATAAAGGTGGCGACTCAGTTGTCATACATAGGTAAGTTTTGCATACCAATAAAGTTAGTATAAGTCCCTTAGGGTTAATAGTATAGTTAAAACCTTTTACAACTATTTAAAGTCGGTCTTTTTAACTTATAAAGCTTTCAATTTTCAGTTAAAGGGTATTGTAGGCTTTTAGTAGGAGAGCGTATACCCTTTTAACTTTGCCAATACCCTAATAAGCTTTAAGAGGAGCCTATTTACACTAAATAATTTTTAACTTTATATTAGTTTAAAATTCCATCGTAGTAAATTTAGTATCGACATTGTAAATTAATACGTTTATTAGGCTAAAATACGTATTAATTTACAGAATATATAATACCTTTTATATTTCCTTCGCCGTAATAGTTTTAAGGAACTTGGCACCGTAAAAAGCTGTAGCAGAGTTTATAACATGTAATATTAGCTTACCGTTCAAATGAAACACGTTTATAAAGACTTTCCAATTAAATTTTCAATATTTTTTAAATGTAAATTTAAAATTTAAGAGGGCTTGGAAGTGTATTTGGTAATGGTGGTAAAAGCATTTCACTGCCTTTAGTACTAGTAAATTTATTTTTTCATGCCAAATACCTTTAAAACCCTATAAAGCCTGTTAGTTTCCGGGTGGTTAAACCTACAATATAATCAACAAAGTTTTGACTCCGTTAGGTTTAACACTACTACGTTTGGTTTTTAAAAATAAAATGAAAAATACTCTTATTTCAGGTTAAATAAAAACCTTTAACCGGCCTTAATATGTACTAACTTATTAATTTAAGCATAAACGTTAACGTCGAGGTTTTTCATATATTTAAGGCAATAAAGAAAAAGAGTAGGGGATTTTAAGATATAAAAAATAATAAGGCTAACTATAATCTTTACTTTTATCGATCACAATAAGGATAAGTCCTTTTTAAAGCCGAAGCTAACCTTAACTTTACTAACGTCCGCGTAGTTAGATTTCGAAGTAGTATTAGTATCTCTTCGTAATACGACGTATTATAAATAACCTCCGGTCAAATACCGTATTACCCATGTATCTAATATAATCCCTTAAAAGATTTTTTTCACGTACCGGTTTTAAATGGTAAAGAGGTATATAGGTTTGGGGTCTTTATCGATATAACAACGGTAAGGGTTTTTACTTTTAAAGTGGTATAAAAAGGCGTGGTAGGCTAGTTATTACGTAGTTTCTGAGTTAGTGCCAGTATTAGTATCTTTGTATTAGTCGATAAGTTTTGGCTTGTTTTCCCTTTTTTATCCTTACTTCCTTTAAATTACGTAACTTACTAGATATAATCCCAGTTAAAGGTAAAGGGAAATTAAGTGTAATATATTACCTGCTTTACTTCGCGTTCGGCGGTAGTGTAACGTGTTAACCAACAGCCTTATTTATCATAAATCCAACATTTTTTAGTATTTGGTATAAATTTACTTGGCTCATTCAAAGACCTTAAGAAAAAGTAATACTATCTTTTATAAGTAGATGTTTGGACCTTTCGTTAGCCGTACTGGTCAGGCCGTCTGTACCGTCAATTAATATAATACGAGTTAAAAGAGTTTTTTTCGTTACTAAACTCTGGAGCTTATAGACGTATATTAATTGAGCTGTAAATTCGAGTATTTACGGTCGCTAACGAGAAACGTAATTGGCTAAAAAAACCCTTCACAGGTAGTATTAGAATATTGTAAGGCGTATTCGAACTTTTTATAATCTCTAACTACTTGTCAGAACTATTAACATAAGGTGTCTTCGCGAGCTTTTACGTCCCCTATTAATTATAGGCAAAGAATTAACTTGTCAAACATGTAATTTAAGAGTTCTATTTTACTTTTCGACTCTTTTTCATAATCTAACATATAAAAACACTTAATAATATTCCAATCTATATAATACTGGGTAATGTTAATATCGTATTCGAAATAGCCTTTTATTCTATCGTAAATTTCACGGAAAAAAGTACAATTCGTTAAGTATCTCAGGTAATATCATTAGCTTAGCTGGTGAAGATACTGTTAAATAACGAGTAAAATCCTGGCAAATTAACTTTCATTTGGTAGCAAATATTAAAAAAATAGGCGTAACTTAATATCGAGGAGATTATACGGCTTACCGTTATACTCCTCTTTTTCTCCCCAAATCTTAACAAACATGGTAATTACCATATAATCCGTATCCTCCATAAGGGCGCGCCAAGGGGGAAAGATAATGTACTAGTCGTAGAGACCGTCTTTACTTAGCCGGGGAAAAGACTAGAGTTACTAATAATACTAATAGATAAGATAATTACCTTTATCTGAGTTTGGAGGGGAAAAGCCAATGGTTGTGCCTATAGTAGGCTCGCGTATAAAGCCGGTCCTTCTTTAGTTTGACTGCTAAAATTAAACGTATTGAAAAGCTTAAGGGAAATAGGCCTCAAAGTTTCCGTTGCGAAAAGATTGACGATAATCCTCTTAGTATTAAAGGGTTCGGCAAAGTTTCTACTTAATTAATAAGTAGATTTAAAAGCTTAAAGGGTATAGATCCATCTATTCATCGCATTTATTTATTTAGGCTTAAACAAATCCTTACGAACGTATATATTGGCGTTGAAAATTACTATCGCTAAAACTATTATAAGTTTTCTTTCGTAGCGTACTCGTAAAGTATATTAGTAAGGTTGCCGTCTTTACCGACCTTTTAAGGTAGTAAAATCTCTCGTTTACGTAGGTTAGTCTTTAACTTGATTTTAACCGACTTTTCTATCTTTTTGCACATATTTAACCTCCAAACCCTAAAGAATTCAATATAGTCGTAAAAGGCTTTAACGCTTGTATCTTAACCGTTCAAGTAACGTCGAGGATGAAGTAGCTGACGTAGTTAGTAAAATACTTAGGGGTAGAGTTTTCGTTAACTTCCTTAATCTAGAAGTCGTTGTCTAAGTGCTTAACGAAGGTGATTTCGAGGGCCTTGATTACCTCCTTTCTAATATAGTCGTTAATAGTGTTGAATCCTATGTGCTCTAAAGCCATTATAACGAAGGTTAAAAAGATGTAGTATAAGTTTTGGTAGTTAACTTAGCGATCTGGGGGCGTGGAAACTTGGCGATTCAGTGTAGAGTTGCGCAACGTATTTTTTTTTTTTGGCGCGACGTAGTGGTTTTGCTCGGAGCAGCGATCTTGACGATTCAATTGACGTAGGGGGTGAAAAGAGTTAAGTAGAGCAAAGGTTTGACATAGAAAGTAAGTTTGAAGGTCGTTTTTTATGTAGGTTATTTGGTGTAGAGACTTAGTAGTTTTCCTTGCAGTAGTAACACCCGCAGTAGTACTGACTTAGCCGTTTGTCAACTTGCCGAACTTTGAGACTTCTGACAGTCAATCACAACATCTCTAAAAAAATATCAATAAAGACTTCTTGTCGTTTTCGATAATGGCAATACCGTTGCCACTTTCAAGTACCTGTAAATAGCAGATGCACTTGAAATTATTCCTTTTAGCTACCTATAAACAGCAGACATATCCTTGGGGCCTTTCACAAAAATCTTCCCTCTACCTTATGTAATTGCAAAGCGTAACCGGAAAGTAGCTTCTTCTTCTACTTAGCCAATTAGTGCTTAACCTAATAAGCACTGATCAGTGTTAGTAGGCCTTTATCATTGCAATGTAGTCGATTCGAATCACTGTGATCAAAGTAACTGGTACTGCGTTGATATTGTTGATTGGTGTGTAAGTTCTAAGTTTGGAAGACCGATAGCTGGTCTGCACACTAATTTGTATGGCCAAACGCTTTAGCCTGTGCCCCACTTTGAAGTGGGTACCTACTGCACTGCACTTGCAGTGTAGTGTATTCAAATTCCATAAACTGCAATCAATTTGCGGTACGTACAATTTAACCTTACTGCAAGTAAATTTGACTTTACTGTACTGCACTTGACTACTATTACAACACTCAAATTAATAACTTTCATGATAAAAATTAAGAAGACCGCGTAATAATTTATTATATCAATCGCAAATACGGACATACTAAACAGTTAAAGTCTGGTCTAAGATATTGGAACTGAAAACCATAACTATATTAAAGTTAATATGGTTAATATTTAAATGGACCTGCCGACCGTAAAAACTATCGTCTTAATAGTGGAAAAATGTATTAGATTTGTAGTAAATCCGGTTATTAGTTAACTCGTGACCTTCCGGTAAAATGTAGCAACACATAGGTGATATATAACACTTATTAACCTACTACTTCTAGGCAAGATTATTTGGATTGCATCGCAGATTTCGAGGGTGAAAAAATTGTTAACTGCGACGATACTTCTTAGTATATTAAGTGGTATCAAGATGTTATTCCTAATATGACCCAATAATTAACCGATCACGTTTTTTACACCGTTTAAAAAGCAAAAACCTCTACCTTTAACATAATAAACCTTAAATATATTATATATCGTGAACATTTGCAATTGATACGAAGCCTATACATGTGAAAATATTATACCAGGTATAAATGCAATAGGTAACAGAACAGGAAGCTATTCACAATACATGATATTTCGAAGGGAAAATATTACCGTTACAGAAATTAATTGTTGAGATACTAGTAAAGCCAAAATTAGCTTTGGCCCAAACGAATAACTATCATTATTAAGCATAACAGTTATTTGAATTATTACTAGATTGATAACGTTTTACATCCCTAAATATTTTATCTTTTTCCTTATTCATTTGTAAAATATGAAGATACTCGGTATAAATGTTCACAGTAATGCCAATAAATTGATTAAGAACAGTCAGAAATTTGTTCTCATCTCTAAGTAATAGTATTCATAGTTTCATTTCCATAACCCAAAAGTAACAGTGTTTAACTTGACGGAATAAGAAAAAAGTTGATTACACCGGCATTTTGATTATGTAGCTGTTAACAAATGATATAAAATTCTTAAGTCTGAAAAGCACAAAAAATAAAATACTTTACTTTAAAAATTATTCAAAGAATTTACCAATATTGCCACACGTATACCTAACCCGACCCAAATTTCAAATTGATACTGAAAAATAATAAGAAATTTAATGATAAAACTTTTATTAACGTATTCTATTTGAAAAAAAAAAACTTTTATATTATTAACTTCACAATTCTATTTTATAAAGGCCAATTTTTTTTAGTTCTTATTAGCAAAAGATATAAAGAAAATTTTAATAATATTATGGATCAATACGTACTTAAACCTATCTAATGTCGTTATCTATAATAACGATATCAATTTTACGATGGCTAAGTCTCAGGCTAATGCCAAGATAATAGGAATCCAATGTAAATAGGTGCCTATTAAGGCCAACTAAAGTATTAGGAAGATCGAAACGGTTTACATACTACTCCTTAGAATGTACGATATCCTTACGTTAAAGATTCAAAGCTTTACGAATTAAAAGACACGTTTTCAAATGATATTGAAAGGCTTAAATAATATCATAGACACTTACAGTTTAATATCGACGATGCTAATTTTTAGAGGATACCCACGCTTGACGAATAAATCTCCGCCATTTGGAATTACCCAGAAGAATGTTGAAGCCAACAGCAAAACAATAAAAAAACTACGAAAGAAATCGTCACAACGTTAAGTCAATAATACCCTCAACACCAAAAACAACTTTACGACAATATCCGTACTTGATTTACTATTAAGAAATAAAATTCTCATATAACGGAAGCTAAACAAATAGTATAGCCTGTATGAGATCTTAAGTATTACTAATCCAAAAGTAACTGTTAAAACTGTTAACGACCAAGTAACGTTAGGTACAACCAAGGTTATGCCCTAGATTAGAGCGACTAAAAATAACTATAAAAACCTTCAAATTAAACGAATAACTCAAAACAACTCTCCTCCTTCCGTTATTGACAAACCAATAAAACGCTGCCAACGCGGACGAAGATTAAAAGGAATAAACATTAAGGACGAGGAATATACACCGAGCCAGATCTATAATACTACTTAGGTTGATAGGAAAAGGACGGACGATTAAGAATTAGTTATCAAGCTCCAAGCATAAGATATTATTAAAACCTTCGGTTAACTTTTTCAATAAATCAATAGGGTCTAAATTAATGGATTCATAATTCAAAAATTCGTATAATTTGTACCCAAAAACGACTTTAATCACTAATACCCAAATATCTAGATTTTCAGATCGAAAATCATATACGAAGTTTAAGGTAAAACTATGGGTAAGCCGTAAAAAAAAATCATATTTAATAGTGTGAAAATAAAATAATAAAAGCAAATATTCGATTTTTAAGTAGTCGCTAATGATTCAGAAAATCAGTCAATTTTTAGTGGTTACTTTAGCAATAAGTTTGCTAGCTAAGACCAAAAGGAAGTCTACACTGAATAACCGCGATAAAACGCAAATATACACGTAATCTACAACCGATTTATAACGGATTCTATTGTTTAAATTACTATAGAAAATGCGTAGCAAATACTCTTCGGAAACATTAATACAATATATTAAGCCACAATATGAACTGGTTAGATCTGGCGTTCATTGATTCTTTACCTATTAATCTCACTTTAAATTAATGCTAAATATAAAGTTTTCAACCTACGACACGTTTTTACTAATAATATAAAAGAAATATTTTGGCTTGCTAAGTATGTAAATTAACGATGTCCTTATCATTGGAATTAATTACGTTATAATATCGGAATAGTAAGCGATTAAAGTCAACGCTTTCAAATTACAAGAGAATTGTAACTCTGGAAAAAGACAATTGATTTAACTTTTATGAATCGTCAATCCGTATACTTGATATTGATGTTTACTTAAATTTTCGCCAGAATAGCTAGGGCTCTGATTGAGCTAGAATTAACAAAAATGACGTAGTTAGAACTAAACTATAGTTGAAATAATACGCCCAAAATTATGACATTGATACTTGAAGCCAACCGGAGGCCTTATACGACCTATGGATTGCGACACCAATATAAAAGCCAATGGATAAAGACTTGAACCGGTTAAATAAAAGATTGAAGTAGCAGATGCGAAACCTAGATCGAGGAATTGATATGATTCCGATCGACTAATTAAGGACTAAGTTGATAATCTTTACGAACTGCTCCTTTGCTAATAACATAAATCTCCGTTCCAAATCGGCCTTTTAATGACGTTCGTTAACGAAAATGAACAAAGGAATCAATTTAGTATTATCGAAAACCTAATATATTAAACCTCTATCAAATGCAAAAGGATCGTAAAAAACGTATTGATTTTGAAGGTCTATGACATAATATCCGGCTTCAATAAAGTCATAGAATTATAGAAAACACTTAAAGTTTTCATCACACAGCTAGAGATTACACCTATTATAATAGTAATATATACCAACTTGAAAAGTCGATTTAAATTCCTCTCAAAGCTCTAAACCACCAGAGAAAAACGACTCATAATCGATGTAATAGCACTTCGTAAAGGTTACAAATGCAAGGAGATGAAAAAGTTCCGATGAATTAACGGAAAAAACAATCACGCTAATTCTATAATAAAAACGTTGTCAAACAAAGCCCTTGAAATGTTTATAAACAGAATTAAACTAACTATACACATCGACAGCTACATTAACAAGCCACTTAATAAGGTTAAATCATATACTGGAAAACGGGTATACCCTATCAAACTAGGAAACTTCCACGGAATAGAATCTGGTAACTTATTTAATTATCATAGTTAAAGTAAAAAACCTACACAAATTTATAGTGAAGAACTTATTTATGGGAATTCATCAAGTCAGAACTCGAACTCGTAGGGCAAATAAAAGTAACTGGGGTTAATTTAGCTATGAAACTGGCAGGGATCTAGCCAGTTAACGAGATTTTAATTCAGTGGTAACCGCAAAAGATTAGTCAACTACACTAACATAAGCGCACAAAACAAAAAACCGCCAGTATTGGAATAACCATAATTTCAATGCAGTAAATTAATCTTACAGTAAAACTGAGTATACTAATTACAAATTAAGTGTATTGTTTTATGGGTTTAATTTATTAGCTGCAAGTCAAGTATAGTATATACTCACTTCACACTAGAGCATAGGTCAAGCAATTAGCCATACAAACTACTGTATAGACCGGCTAGCGGTCTGTCAAACCTAGAATAATAAATCAACTACTTTCAATGGAGCATCAGTTGCTTCGACTAATACGAATCTATTATATTGAAACGATAAAGCTCTATCAACAATTGACATATATACAAAAATATTACTAAAGCTTAATTGGTTATTTAGGTCTATACATTACATAAACATAAAGATGTTAAACGTAAAAATATGTCAATTATACATATATTAAACAAAATATCGACTAATATAAGCAATGAATGACTTATATCAAAGATAAATACCGACTATCAACTAGTTCAATCGATATTGATAACTTGTTAGATTAAAAATAGATTTACTTTTCAAGGTAGTTATATGACAAAGACCAACCTTCATGTAATAGACATATATTAATAATTTATTTTACACGTTAGTCGATATCATCAACTGAGCTGTCAATAAAAACAATCTATATAGAGATTTGAAATGAAGAAAAATTAATTTTATAGTATATTTACTAAGTAGCACGCATAGTAGTATCAAAATCATTTCCAATTATCCATTGCATAAAGCAAAATATGAGAAAATAAGTATTAAGAACCTATACTAAGCAATAGGACATCAACTTAAAAGCCAATATCAAGAGGATCCATACTAGCGCTATACGTAATACTTTAATGCTACAGCTATCAATATAACAAATAAAAACCTTATAAAGAAAAAATACTCAGGAATAACTACGTCGTCTCATATTCGACTTTACATCAACTTTCTTGGTATATGTACATGGACAACCTTATTAAGAAAAGTAAAGGGTTTATATTGTAAACCCCAACATTGCTTACCCTCAAGGAAAATTTTCAAATCCAACCGTTTTCAACATCACTTTCCATGCCCTATATTCTACCACAATAATGTTAATAGGCTTTACTACTACTTATATATTTTTTGGTGACCTACTTCAGATATAAAAACCGTTGCTAACCATACGCACCATCCGCGAAACAGTGTATTCTGAGAATAATTCTTATAGATAATGGTTCCGTCTCTCGTCACTTATTACAATATAGCTTTCCAAACTTATATTATGGTTCACCTGAAGTCAGGTTTTTGCATTTACTTTTTTATAGAACCTTTACTATAAACGTTTGTATTTGATGGATCTATTTATTCACAAATAAATAATTTTTACTACTTACACCAGTGCTTCGCCCGTATAGTGGAACCTTCTCTTTAGATATTACTTCGGAGAACTTTGGCTATCCACGGAAAACTTTTTTCGGCACATCATTCGCTTAGTAGTATACCTCATTTCATGTTCTTTTACACTCCTATAGTTTGCGTCTCATGGCAAATAAGTGGCTCGCTAAACGATTTATGGAGTATATCTTCTCTATTACCTCAGTCTCTCGACTTGAGTACATGTTTTTTGCAAGTTCTTTTACTATTTTGAGACCATTGTCAGATCATTGATACAAGTAGGCGTCGAACAGGGACTGTTACGGCCGCATATTATGGCCCAGTTAAGGTTACAGTTTTTATACCTATTATACGAGTCTTTAGATTGTAGGGTACCTTAAAGTCTTATTTAAAAGTTAAACTTAGGGTTATATTTCCAGTAAACAGTTCAATTTGTTGTTTTATTTTATAAGTAAAGATTGTGAATTAAGGGTGATTATTGGCAGGCATTTATCGTTGCAATGTAGTTGATTCGAATTCATGGTCGAATCAACTAGTGCGGCATTGAAAGTGGTGATGTGTTACTTCTAAGTTTACTAGACCGCTAGCTGGTCTGCACAATTATTTATAAAGCCAATTGCTTTAGCCCATGCCCCTACCAGAAATGAACACCTACTGCACTCAACTTGCAGTCAATGCAGTCAAATCCCATAAACTACCGTTAGTTTGCAGTTAGTACAATTAAGGAACTGTAAGTATAGCTAACTTGACTGTACTACAATTGACTGCTATTCCAACAGTGATAGATTTTGTTATATTAAAAGTATACCGGATTTAAAACCTTTCGAAACTCTTGATGTTGTCGTTTCTTCTTCTGGAATAAAGGTAAATTTATATAAATATAGTTCAAATTTGTAATATTGATGGGTTTGTGGTACGTTATAAGGACTAATACAATTTATATAAGGTACTATCGACATTCAACAATCACTTATAATATATTACCTAGAAATTAGCTATAGGTATATGATATTGGAGTTTTTTGGAAAAAAAATTGTTTTAATCAGGAGAAAGCTTTTGTGTATAATAATTTGTTCAACGTATTATAAAGTCAAGCTTGGAGACAGGAATTCGTGAACAGAGAGGCTGTTATAGTATAGGAATACCAAAGTTGCAAGCTTTCCTGCCGGCAATTTTACTTGAACAATAGCGAGGGTCGAAATATACTAAACATATAGTGGGAACTACCTGGTGATTAAAAATTATAAAAGAAAAAAAAAAACCTACGTCGCCCCTCTTAAACAACCCCCCCCCCTTTTTTTCTTTTTTTTTCATAACATAGTAACCGGATGAGAATGTTATTATGAAAAGAAAAACCGTACATAAAATTCAAAACCTCAAACGCTACAATATTTTCGAATTTTTCCAACGCCCCTTTAATAGTATGGATATAATCCATTCACTATGTAAATACCTATCAATTGAATACGATATTCGTGAAAACTAATGGATCAAAATTTAATAGAAATTTATGGAATAAGTTTCACAAAATAATTAAACTTCACCTTACTATTTTGACCGACATCTTTTATAATAGACTACGGGAAATCACAAATTCACTACAGCAAACCAAATAAACTACAATTATACAAATTAATCAACCACAAATAGTGAATATTTCCCCTCAAAATCGTAAACTTGTTAATGAAACAACCGACAACACGCATTATCCGATTTATTGATTAAAAATAACTGCTTTTGTGTTTTTTTTTAAAAAAAAACCTTGAATCGTTTCATAATTCTTAAAAAACAAAGCTCACCTCATAGACGACCTCAAAACTCTCGGCCGATACGCTTTATTGATTCTGAAATTCCACCATAATTTACTACGTTACAACTATTACTACTCGAATGAATTCATTCGCATCGTCAAATAATCATACGAAATTCTCTGCTTGAATATATAATTCAATATTCTAAATATCTAGCTGCTTTATATATTAAACGAAATTAACATCAAAACCGTATTAGATAAAAAATACGTCAATATCAATATTTTATATATTTTTATGATTGAAAAGAAACTAGTACCTCCAGAGTAAATAGCTTGAATTCATTGACCTATATATAAAAAAACATTCGAAAAATTAAATATTATAATTAACGTATTTAATACAGCTGTCAATCTTGAAGTAAAACAAATTATTCAATCGCTATCAATACATATCAATACTTAAAAAAAAACATACAAACTATCCTCATCAAATCCGTCTCAAAATTGCTTATCATAATATGATAAAATCGAAATAATGATACAATCAATTAATAATTAGCGCTACCCAAATTCTAATCTTTATAATGTTTATAATGTTTAATATAATTGTTTTACGCAAATTGTTTTTTATAACTTTAAGATCACAGGGGTTATCTGATTGGTTTCATGATAGATTAATTATAAAATCGGTAGGAAACACGCTTTAAAGTTGATTTACAATAGACAAGGTTTTTTTTTGGAAGAGCAGTCAATTGCAGTAAAGTTAAATCAACTGTACTTGTAGTTAGTTGATTGTACTGACTCCAGATTGACTGTAGTTTATACGATCGACTGTATTGATTGCAGGTTATGTAAATTAGGCATCCACTTCAAGTTATGGCACGGGCCAAAACAATTAGCCATACAAATAAGTGTGCAGACCAGCTAGCGATTTTCTAAACTTTAAAGTAACATATAAACACTTTCATTACAATAACAGTTACTTCTATTATAGATTCTAATCGACTACGTTGCAACGATAAATGTCTATCGATACTAACTAGTATTTATTAAGTTAAGCATAGATAAACTAGGTGAAAGAAGAAGTCACTTTCCAGTTATTACGCTTTAGTTCGGTAAGGTAAAGGAAATATTGTTGCGAAAAACCCCTCTTATTACGTCTGAAGTTAGTATATAGGAAAAAAGGAAGACCTTTAAATATGTTGCAGTTTATAGGCACTTGAAAGTGGCGACGATATTGCCAGTATTATCGAAAACAACAAGAAAGTTTTATTGAATTCGTATTAAAATGAAACCGTTATATTAAACCGTTAAAAGGTTTGAAGATCGTTAAGTGAGCGAACGACTAAGTTAGTATTATTACGGGTATTACTATTGTAAATTTGAAATAGAAAAACTATTAAGTTCTTTAGTCTTCAATAAATAAAAACTTAAACAGTAAAAAGCCTATGATCTATCCTTCTACACTACTCTTTTTCTTCTTTAAACTTTTCAGTTTTCATTACTATTACTTTGAAATGCGATGAAATTAATACCGTTGTCAACTCTATTAGAAAAGAGGTAATTAAAGCCTTTGGTATTATTTTCGTCAACCACTATAATAAAAACCTTCGATTCACAGACACTGAGGATAACTTTACCCCCAATCAATTAACCAACTACATCGTCCAATCAATTCTCGATTTGGGCCCTACCGGATTTAATAATAAACCTATCATTTTCCCTAACTTTAACAAATAGTTGAATCAATAGAACTTAAAATATAAAAAACGACATATAAACAGGTTAAAACTAAACTAAATACTAAGCTATTTAAACAACGGCTTGACATACTTATATGGAAAAAGAAGGTGGATAATCTGGTTAACAATTTATATAAATATGCAACAAATAAGGATCTTTAGTATAAATGTGAAAAGAGCAAAGATATTGTTGGTGATAGCATCCCTTAATACCTTTGTACACGTTCGAAAGGTTACTTACAAGCCCAAATAAGTTTTTTAAACCCTTTTGATCAAAAACCTAAACGGTTTATTATCTTCGGCCGTAAAAAAATCAATTGATTTACTTATAACAAGTACTTAGGTTTACTAGTTAATTGAGTATGAACCTTAGAAAATCCCTTTGAACTATAAGAATTATCCTCAGATTCCTTACTTTATAATTTATGAACTTCAATAAATTTAGTTTCAATAAGCTAACTAAAAAAAAAGAGAATTTATGCGCGAGCCTATTGTAGATACGATTACTAGGTTTTTCCCCTTCAAACTTTGCCAAAAATAACTATTCTACTTACTAACACTAGAATTTTCCCTAACACTACCGGTTGGGGGATTAAAAAAGTTTTTACAACCAGAATATCATCTGTTCCCCTCGAGATATTCCTATAATGGATATGAATTACGCGGTAATCACGAAATTTATTAAAATTTTGGGGAGGAACAGAAAAGTATAATAGTATATCATACAATCTTTCGATAATAACTTACGACTATCTTTTAATATTTTTCGTTAGATCCAGATTAAATTCCTAAGTTTTTACTCGTTATTTACCAATATTATTACCGGCTTAACTATGAATTACTACCTCCAGTATTAAAAGAATCATTCATCGTTTCAGGATATTTATGATGATTTTAAAGGTCATTTTGAACACAATATGAACCTCGCCTAATACCATACTAAATGGAATAATCTCAAGTAGTTTTATATACTAAATTATAAGAAATAGTTGGAAAGTAATATAAATCTTTTACATCAGATGCTTAATCATTTTATATTTTATCAATAAGTTATAGAAAATATATAAGTTGATACCGATACATTACGTTATAAAGTCAGCCATGTTATCATGGGTTAAAAAGAGTTTCAATACGCCCTACAGTACCCCGACGTCACCTGAGAAAGTTTTTTGTAGTTAATTACGATTTTCGTTTACAACTGTAATAGTATAAATTCTAAGTTAGTTCGATATATACCCCCAAGCTTACAATTTCAGTAACAACGATAAAAACCCCGCCTATACGCGTTATATCGACCGTAAGTAGATTAGGTTCGGGTAATACGGTTAATGAAAGGCTTGAACCTAAAAGCCTAACTATCGACGTATGTAAAGAAGAGGATATTCTTGTTTTCTAAAGTCCTTCAATCAACTACGCAAATTATTTCAAAACATCAAGAAATATTGGATTTATGATAAACCAGGTTGCTAGTTAACACACTACATTGTTTCTAAACACGAAAATAAACAAATAATATATTGTTTGTAATTCTCGTTAAATCTTAACTAGGAATATATTAAACACGTTACAAGTGTTTAAGTCGTGAATGTGAAAAATGACGAACATAAGCCTAAATCTATTGACTAGCATACAAATAACTGTATTAATTCGAAAAAAACTTAATAATTAGTTGAATGAGTCTTTTTTCATACTATTTGACGAGTAAAGACCCTTATCGTTATTATAACAATCAAGATCCAAGCCCTATATACTTATTTACCATTTGTAATCGTTATACGGAGGAAGTCTTTTAATGTATTATACTAAATACTAGATAAATACGGTATTCAATAAAAGGTTATTTGCAGTAGGTTGCATTGTAAAGGTATACTTATATTATTATGGAACTTAATTATACAGATACTAGTAAGGCTAAAGTTGGCTTTAGATTTAGAAAAGAACTCTGTTCGTTAAAATCGACGATTATTATCATAGTCGTTAGGCCTATTATCTTCCATATCAAAGAATATTCTACCTCCTTAATTCTCTACCTTAAAATATAATAACCATCGGTATTAACGTTAATATTGAAATCAACGAGCTGGTTAAAAGTAACCAACAATTTCCATTCGATTTCAAATGGAAATATATCGGAATCTATCTCCAAAGTTTAAAGGTAGTGATATTAAATCTAAAAAGATTATAAATTCGTTAAATAAATTGATGGTTGAACTATTAGACAATTGACAGGCTGTATAAAATCTTCACGGCGGCTGGTTATGAGGATGTGAACTTACTATAGTTTAAGGTAATTCAACAGCTTTGTCATTATTACCAAACACACTCTCAAACCCTTTTATATTTTAAGTTCACGTTAAAAAAACTAAGAATTTAACTTTCAAGGTTTCGTCAATATGTTCTACTTGGATAGCAATCCTATACTTTATGTTGTTAACTTTGTAACAGTGTTTCACAACGCTAGATTCCTTACAACTGTCACGGCAAAAGAAATATGGAAGATATTATATACTTCCTAGATTAATATGTACCTGTAACCCCAATACATACTAGTTTAAAATAACGATACCTAATTTATTACAATAGGGTTTCAAATCAATACCGCGTCAAAAGGGATTCAATGTAAACAGGTTTTCATTGATATTTATTAGGGTATTGATAAAGTCGAAAAAACCTAGGTACTTTTTCAGAAATATTACAATATCCTTACTCTCACAATCGGCAGTTTCACAAGTCAAAAAACATGTCTACAAATGGCAGTAAAGAGCCTTAATGACACTATTAACACTGACGATCACATATCAAATTTACTGGTATTGAAAGCTTATATACGCATAATAACTAAAACACTATTATTGCTAAAAATCTAAAAGCGAGTTACAATATATAATTAAATCACACAAAAATAATGAAAGAATCGGCACGCCGCTAGATTAATAATGCTCCTAATATTGAAAACGCACTATCGATAATAAACGTATAATCTTTGATTTTTTAAAGTGAAGTTCTTACGTGAAGACAAACAAGTAGATGGAATAAACCATATAAAATAAGAAGTATCGCTAATATAAACGAATCAATTCAAACAGTTAACAGTTCAATATATTTCTATATGTCAAAGGTTAAATCGTGTAAAAAACCCTTCAAATATGATAAATATCCTTATATAAAGACCCCTTGAGCCGAGCACATCCACTAATATAACGCTTTCAAAAAAAATATCAATGAACCAATAAAACGTCGACGGCGTGAAAAATCACCTAAAAGAAGGATGCATATTAAAGAGGAGAACGTTAACAAGAATTATAAGCCTAAAAAGGCATATACAATGATATGGATATCTTGGAAGAGAAAATCTGATGAAACTCTCACCCTTAAGTTACAAGATAAATGCATTCATAATACATCAGCCAAGCGTTATAACATAAAAGACTGAATAAAGATCAATGCCCTATTTATACGAGGAGTTGTTTAATTTATACCGTTAATGAAATTTAAGGAATGAACTGTTACAATTTTTAGATCGAAGATAATTTACGTATTTAAAAGTAAAACCACGAACTTGTTATAGGGAAAATGACGGTTTATTATTCAAAGATAAAGTAAAAAATGTCAAAACAAAATTCTGTATTCATCGCCTATGATTTGGAATATAATCTAGCGTTTGATTATCACAATTAATGACAGTTTAACTACTGATGTAAACGGTAAATTTACCTTTGATTTTAGTAACATTATTTAAACGTATACGCAATCCGCTACAAATATTCAAAGAATTATATTATTAGAGTAATCAAACGAATTGAAATTTAACTTTGCGGCTAACATAGTGATACGATATGTCAAACCTCTAAATGGATTAGCTAAAGCAAATATGCATTGGTTCTTAATGTATTAAACGCATTTCGAAAAGAAACTAAGTATGAAAACTTTAACGTTCGATACGTACCTATTAATTACGTAAGGTAAAGACTTTGACACTATTAATATGCAAATTAATAATACATTTTCCTTCAAAACGCTAAATTTATAATAACAAAATAATGTATCACTGAAAGGTTAAGACTTAAAAAGTGTAAGCTGATTTAAAAGTTGGCTATAAATATAGAACTTAACTTCAACGGATCATTAGTCAGTTTTTATAAGATTGGCGATATTGTGGTGTGTACCTTAACCTATACTAAAACAGAAGGCTATAAACCTAGCGAGAATCAGCAAAATAAACAAAGTAAAATCATAGCGATAATTAGAATAAAAGGCTCGAATGGTTTACATTGTTATGTTATACCAACCTAAGGCATCTTACAATTTTTAAATTATGGCATAAGTCTAAAATAAGTAGAATAAGAACTTTAACAAGTTAAATAAAAGGATTGAATGGCAAATAAAAAATTTGGACAAAAATATTGATATAATACCGGTGAATTTAACAATGACAAAATTAATAATCTTTTTAAACGTCTCCTTTACAAATAATACTAATTTGAAATCGAAAATCTGATTTATTATAATACTTGTTAACAAGGATAATTCTCATGAACAGTTTATAATTACCGTTAACCTCGTATACTAAATATCTGTCAAATATAAACATATAATACTAAACGTGTTAATATCAAAGGTTTATAACATGATAATAGATTTTAATATCGATATAATTAATTTTCATAATACGTTCAAGATTATTATCAACAGCTTCAATTGCCTCCGATACCTGTAGTCGTGGGTACCGACTCCCGAAGCCTTTATGAATGCTTGTCAAAGTTAAATAAAACCAATGAAAAAGGTCTAATAATAGACGTAATAGCTTTAAGTGAGACATACGAAGCCCGTGAAATCGATAAGTTCCGGTGGATTAACGGAAAAAACACCATTGACGCTATAACTAAGAACCACGCCGAATAACGTCTTGAAAAGGTTTGTAAACAGTAATATGCTAACCGTACGAATTGAGGGTTACGTGGACCGCCCGGTATGTAACATGAAGGAACAAGGATGCCCTAGCAAACCGAAAGACTACCGAGGTAACGGCGGCAGTGTAGCGTACAAAAAAAGTATAGCGGTGGCAGTAGTAACGTGTAAAAAAAGCATGCTCGGACCTACTGACAGAGGGTGCGCATTTGGTAGCGCACAAATTTGTGATATACACAAGTCTGTAGCGAAAGACTTGAGTACGGGAGTTGAGGAACAAAGGACTCGGGAAT
Organism: Anisogramma anomala; assembly: GCA_038502455.1. Classification (NCBI taxonomy): domain Eukaryota; kingdom Fungi; phylum Ascomycota; class Sordariomycetes; order Diaporthales; family Gnomoniaceae; genus Anisogramma; species Anisogramma anomala. The sequence continues at coordinate 1,482,397 of JASMMZ010000005.1, read as the reverse complement.
ATTGGGCAAAAGACCGTAATTGGAGTTAGTTTCGGTACAAAATAATTAAAGTTAACAAGGGTCTGGCATGCAGATTAAGGAGGGAGTTCAGGGCTTACCGCAAGTAAGTGATTAACCATACTGGCTTGCACGTACTAAATAAAAAGCCGACAACTTGGAACAGCAGTCAATTGTACAGTCAAGTCAACTATACTTACAGTTAGTTGATTATACTAACTGCAAATTGACTGTAGTTTGTGGGATTGACTGCATTGACTGCATTGACTGCAGATCAAGTGCAGTAGGTACCCACTTTAGGTTAGGGGCAAGAGCCAAAGCAATTAGCCATACAAATTAGTGTGTAGACCAGCTAGCGGTCTGCCAAACTTAGAAGTGACACATAACCACTTTCAATGCAATACCAGTCACTTCGGCCAAAGATTCGAATAGACTACGTTGCAATGATAATGGCCTACCAACAGTATGAAAAATTCTTTCGTACGGTAACACTATTAGTTTGTCTTTCTATAAACATTGTAATTCCAGCAAAGATAAATTGAAAAATCGTCGTAACAGCAGTCAATTGCAGTACAATTAAGTTAACCATACTGTCAGTAAGATGATTATACTGACTACAAGTCGACTGTAATGTTTGTGGGTTGACTATAAGTGAAGTGTAGTACGTGCCCACTTTAGACTAGAGCATGGGCCAAGCAATTGACCATTAAAATTAGTGTGCAGACCGGCTAGCGTCTGCCAAACCTAGAATAATACATCCACCACTTGATTACGTAATATTGATGTTACTTTGACCGATTCGAATCGACAACATTGTAATGTTTGAAGGCTTATTAACAAACAAGGCCTATTAACAATAATCAATACTTATTAGGTTCAGTATAAATAAGTGACGTAAAAAAAGAAGCTAATTTCCGGTAACGATTTACATTGAATTACAAAGTAAAGTAAAGGTTCTTGCAAAAGACCTGCATAAACTACGTTAGATTCTACGGTAATAGGTAAAGAAAATATTTAAATTGCGGCGGTTTTTACGGCAATTTGGAGGTGGCGACGGTATCACTCATGAAGAATACTAAGAAACTTTCATTGAACTTTTTTTTTAAAGAATATTGAAACTAACCATCGAAGTTTTAAATTGTTCAAAAAGCAATTAACAAATTGCCAGGTTCATAATAATTAGCAAACAACTATAACGCTACTATTAGTATTACTATCGTAAATAGTTAAATCCACAACCTATACAATAACAAATACCGACTTTAATAACAAATAAACATTATCTTTACCCTCTTTATTCATATTTCCACTTATATAAATGTTTCCTTCCGTTGTATTATAGAATGATCCATCAGATGTATTAGTAAACACATTAAGTTTGTTACTGTAAGTAACAGCATCAAGAATCCTTTAATTGCGTCTAACGGTTGCATCATTACGCTGTAAAATCGTCAAATCTATAACTTACCTGAATTGATATTAACTTGGTAGTGAAAACGTTTGGATTATATAAGATAATATAAAAATGGAACCCTTCGAAATTTTTAAGACCCTTTTCGCTATGTTTTATGGCAATGATCTTTGGTTTAAACATATTAACTACGACTTAACGAAAAAGCAACTGACTAATTTCGTTGATAAATTTATATTATATTTGTCTTTATAAGGTTATGTGGAGCATATGAGTCTTTAAATATATTTACGAATGCTTGACGAATTATACCATAAGAATATTGATCCAAATTTTACAAACAATTAAAGGCAAACTAAAGACAAACCTTTGTAATCGTAAAATCTTTATATCAAATAGGAAAGTAAACCTATTATATACTCTTTTCTACTTAATATAAATGAATAAATTCTCTCAAAACCCCTAAACTTAAAAATTAAAGAGTAAAGAAAAAACTATTGTTAACGATCTTTATCATATCCGTTTTAGGAGACTAGACCCTAATCCTTAATCAAATCAAGTTTCCATTCTACAGTTTGAAAAACTTGTTAATTTGCTGAGTATCTCAACTCTAGATTTTACCTGTAATACTGCAGGGTATGCGCTTGAAAAAAGTAAAGCGCATGAAGCAACAAATGGTAACACGTTAAAAGGAATTACTATTGGCGCTATTTCACGATAAATTAAGCAAAATTTCCAAGTCCCTTAAGAAGTTCTTTAAGATTGTTAAGTTCCTTAAGGTTTTCCTTGAAACGAAATTTCGTATAGCACGTACTCCTATATACATAAGCTCACCATAGGTTTTACTCCAAGACTCTATCTATCGGGCCAGGCAATCAGTAACTACTCTTATTACCGAGACTTATAAGGTCGAAAACTTAAGTTAGTATGAAACACTATCAGCAATTAAGATAATTATCGTAATCTACCACTAAACCCACTCAAAATAATCAACATCAATTATAGGCTCTTTATGGATTTTGCCAATATTTAAAATGACGTAGAGAAGTATAAAGGGAAACCTTAAAATCTATTTAATACGAAGATAATGACGTTTTTTAAAAGAATATGTAAGTACATAGAGGTCTAACCTTTAAGTTTTCACTTATTATTCTCAACAATCCTCCTCAATTACTCTAAGAACTACTATCTAACTATTTTGAGTAAGTAACACACCTTCCATAAAATTTATAACGTAAGGAACAGTTACTTTAAGTACAGCATTTACTTTATATAATATCACATGAATTGAGTTACGACGTGGTAAACAAAGATAATAGTAAAGAAAAAAAGAATCATTAATGGATATCCTTAATTATATGCTTGATAAGTGAATGTTATACCAATAATTAATCAAGAAAGTATATAATGATAAGTCCACACTTTGCGAATAGGTACACGCAGTTATCAAGGATATCAACGAGTTTAAATATGCCCTATAACGCTTGAATACTACCTGTAAAGGCTTTTTTAGGCCAGTTACAGTCTTTACTTGCCACTGTAATAGCATATATGCCAAATTTAGTTGTAATATACCCTTAAATTAATTACTTACGCGATTGCGATAACAATAACCTTCGAATTACATAGTATATTAACTATGAATACGAAATGCCCTTACGTTCAATATATGGTTTAAAGCTTTTAGTTAAGAAGCCATATTGGCAATAGTAATGTGGGTAAGATTTAAACGGATATTAGCTTTCTTAACACACATGAATCAAGTGGTTCGACTGGCTTTCTTAACCGTCATGGGTTAAGTGGTTTAACTGGTTTTCGTAACCTATGTAAGTTAAGAAGCCTATACAAAAGTAATAATATTAGTAAAAAAATAATACATACTGTCTAGTCACGTGATAATGAACAGGGGGGGTACTGTAATTGACTTAACTTCACTACGATTAACCTACTAAAAATAACAGTCAATATTGTTCCAACAGTTTCTATTAATTTATTAAAAGACAAATTTTAAATCATTAAGAATGGTTCTTTTAATGAAAATACTAACCTATTGTTGAAAATCGGATTTCTCATGATATTAACCATGATAAATCATAGAATGACTAATTCGTAATTATAAGGTTCTTTATCTACTAAACCTTTATTCAATGCAAAAACATTATACGAAACGTACTTACTTCCAAAGTTTTTGATATTATAACCAGATTTAATATAGATATAGGTATATAGAAAACACTTAAAATCGTTATCAAATAGCTAAAAAATACATTCATACCGGTTATAATTTGTACCGACTCGAGTAGTCTACTCGAATACCTTTCAAAACTGGGAATAACTCACGAAAAACGCTTAATAATCGATGTAATAGCGTTTTGTAAAGCTTAAAATAACAAATAAATCGATAAATTCAAATGGATTAATAGAAAAGATAACTCTACGAATGATATGGAAAATCAATGCCAAATAAAGCCTTAGAGATGTTTTTAGATTGCAACAAGCCAATCATACATATTGAAAGCTACATTAAAAGGCTCTCTAGTAAGGTTAAACCATGTAACAGCAAATAAGAAGAGAATTAAAGGTATCCTAGTAAATTAGAAGACTTCTTAAGGGTCGAAGTCAAAGCTATTATTAATACGGATGTAATTAACTAATATGGTTAAATTGGCTATAGAAGTAGGAGATAAGCGTAAATCTATAGCAAAAACCTTGTTCACAGGAGTTAAGGAAGTTGAAACGTGGAACAGTAAGGCAAAGAGTTGTAATTAAAATCCATTTGGATGCAGTACAAACTGTAATTAACAAAGGTATGGCTAACGAAGCAGAAAGGAACTTTAAGGATTACTATAAACAAATGATTGGCTATACTAGTATACGCGAAAAAAACAAAAAGCCGCCAATATTGAAACAGCATTCAATTGTAATACAGTTAAATCAATTATAGTATCAGCAAATTCATTATACTAACCACAAAATTGAATGTATTTTTTGTGGGTTGACTATAAGTCAAGTGCAGTATATTCATGTGAATGAAGTAAGCTAGAGATATCGCTTAAAGTAGTTGGATACTATCTAAAATTCTTGATAAAGAATGAAAAAAGGCTCTTGATGAGCAGCTTCTATAAAGCTAAAGATAAGGAGCGGTTCGGTTATGTCGTTAATCACGTGGTCTAAGCATACTTAGAAGCTATTTGTGAGCGATATGAAAGTATAGTAATCGCCAAAGCAAGATCCCTGACAACCACTAACTCAGGTACTAACCTCTAATATCACCTCTGGACTACCGGCATTCTTTTCTTAATTAGCCGTAAAAAAGTTAACCGGCTGTGAAACGCCTTAGCATCCTGTGGAAAGTACCTAAATGGACCTGCCTGTTCTATAACAGTAGGTAACCTGCTTACAAACGGCGTAAAATTTAATGGCATGATGTAAAAGGTGCCCTCATGATTTAAAACGCTTTAACATATCGTAAAAGGTATCGGCATTAGTAATGACAGGGAACCTATTCATAAGAGGTTGAAGATACCATGGTATAGTTTAAAATATATCTTTCTACTGTAGAGCACTTTGATATATCGTTGAAGGTGCCAGAGTTAATGCCACTAGTACTATACTTCCTCCCTATGAATGATATTCTTCGTAATGCTACAATAACAATTTTTTTCCTTTAAAAATTACTCCTTTGACAATAAGGACTATAGAATAAATACTATATCTATCTCTCTTTACCTAACTTCTTCAAAGTAATATTTCAGTAAAAATAAACGCAAATATCATTACGGCTGTTGACAAAACTATTTATAACGTAAGTTCTCCCGCTCTAAATCCATTTATTCCTGGTTAACGAGTAATAAATTCCCCTATATAAAATACACTATATTATATTTTACTAGCATATGAGAATTAACTTACTTTTAGTATATTTATTATACAGCTTATAACTCCTTCAAATTTTACCTTAATACTAAGAATAATTAAGGTAATTACGGTAGTTGATAATACGTTTATCAACGGTTCAATATCGGCGCGCGATAATAGTATTATGTCGTTAGAAAGCGATGGGCCGGAGCCCTAGCCGCACCTACACCCCTTTAAACCTAAATCCGAATATAAAAATGTATGTTGAGAAACCATAGAAAGCTTATTTCACATTTTATATTCAAAACCAAAGTTAACGACCCGGTTTTTAAGTTTATACCTTGTTATTTACAAGCAAGTAGATAATGCATAAACCTAAGTAGTTGTTGAGGAAAAGTTTATAAGGATCTAGCGCGTTATATAATACAAAGTTGACGTATGTGACGGTGATTTCGCAATTTCGTCGATGCGCATTTGCTTTAATTGTTTTTGTATTATTTAACTCCTTAACAAAAAGAGCGAAAACTAAGTAAGCAAGATATCTTGATTCGGAGCGTGGATGTAATGGTTAACAAGCGTTTAAAGAGCCAAATCAAATACTATTGGACAACTTTTTAAGGTTGTTAAAAACATCGACGGAAATTTGGACAAGTTAGTGAATATAGGGGAGGAATATTTGGTAAAAAAGAGTTTAAATCTAGATTTTGACGATGGTATTAGCGAGTACAAGGATATAATGGAGTGATTTCACTATAGAATAGGCTGTAGAAAGAATAGAAGTATGTACATACACTCTTCGTATTTGGTATTAATGAACCAATAGCGATGAAGCGGCTTAGTATTTGATAGCAGTTTGAATTCAATCTGTTTACATGACGTGTGAAATAAATTATCATTTTTGGAGCTGAGTCGTAACGGGATTTTCAGATATCTTGAGCTATGGTATTAGAAAAGTTTATAAGCGGGTTTGAAATTGAATAAACCTAATATATCCATTTAATCAACACTTGTTGTTTTAGAGAGATTCCAAATCGAATCCGATTTATTCAAAGTTTAGTCCGGATTTGTAAGATATTTTCGATATAATACTTGGACTCAGTTTTGGTGTCATAGCTAATAAAATTGACGGCAAGAGGCAAGTAATTAAGAATTCGTAACAGGTTTGTACCAACTTAAACGAGCTAGTTAACGTAAAAACGGGGGTATTTTCTACCCGGGACGTTGAATTTGATAACGTAAAAATTTAAAATATGTATTATACGGTATTTATAGTAAAGTTTAACTATGTTTTTCTTTTTGAAAAAAGTGTTCCAATTTATGGTTTTTGAAAAAAGTTAAATAATATTTTCGACTTTCAATCGTTCAAATAGGAAGTTCCATCTATTAGAGGCTTGCTTTATACGTTAGTACATAACTGCTATTACAGTTTGTACGAGTTTTGTAATATCATGAATACGTTGAATGATTTTTTTCTTTTTAAAGTAGGGTTTCATAACTGGGATAATTAACCGTTATATGGTTATATAGGGTCAAAATGATGATTATACGTTATAAAAATAGGCTAGCGTTAATAATGATGATATTGCTTAGTTAAAACTAATTAGTTTGTAGGAGATAAATTACTTTAATAGATTTCAATATAAATAATAAATTAATGTAAATATATTAAAACGTTTTAATTGTTTTATCTGGTAGCGTCGTCCATTTCAAAGTAGAATAAAGTACTTACACTTTGTTTCACCAACGTTAAATAGTAAAGGTGTTCTTAAAAGCTACCTGTTCAATTTAAAAATTGATTGTGAACGATGACGCAAAGAAACACATAAAACCGTTAGTAGTAGCTTAGGAACAGCTTTACGTAAGCTTTGGTGTTTAAAATTTTCATTAATTTAAGGTCATAGCTTTTATTAGGCGATCCATAATAACCATAAGGTAACGTAATTTACTAGTTAGTTTTTATAGAAAGTTGATGATAAAGTCGACAGATGAGTCTTCTTGAAACCATTTGAAAACCAATAAAGTTTTGTAAAATCCCTTTCCACAATATCACTAATAAACTATCCGCTTATAAATATGAAAAATAAGATAAAAAATTTGGAATAATACTGTACAACTTAAGGTATAAATACGATTCAGATAGTATAACAGTAGTAAAATCGCAGCCTAGGTGGTTGATGACAAACGAATGGTAGATAAATTAAATTAACGCGGTAATAAACGGTTGATTAACAGGTATCATAATACGTTTATAGAAACGTATAATGTCATTATGGTTTACCGTATATTTTGGATTTGAAAACTTAAATATATAATCTTTGTTAACGCAAATATCGGCGGAAAATATACGATTACCTATACGTATAGTACGAATAAGATGGAAATAAATAATGTTCCGAGTGATAACAACGTTTTAATTGTTTTAAAGATCCATGTTAGTAAGAAACTCGTGATCTTTAAGAATAGATTCGCTGACAATAATAAGATAGGAAATATGCTAACTGGGGCAAGGTGTAGAAATGACTTATTCGAGGCAAAGGAACCATAAATCTCGGCTTAGGAGGTGAGAGTCAAAAAAGCCCTTAAGGATATTCTATTCTAGTTTCAATAGTATATGAAGTCGTATACGATTCGCTACTTTATTATGAATTAATTAAAAATTAAATTTGGACAGGTGTTGTAACAGTAGTAATTGAAGTATAGTAGGTCAAATTTACTTACAGTAAAGTTAACTATACTGACTTCAAGTTCAGTATATTATTTTGTGGGTATACTGCATTGACTACAAGTCAAGTAAAATATGCGTCCACTTTATACTAGGGTATGAGCCAAACCATTGGCCATATAAATTACTATGTAGACTAGCTAGCGGTCTGCCAAACCTAAAACAATACACACACCACCTGACCATTGAAATACTACTATTACATCAACTAATAGAATCGACATCATTGTAACATCTAAAATCAAACCATCACTAATTAGTGCTTATTATGTTAAGAACATATTTGCTAAGTACAAGAAAAAAATACTTTCTAGTTACGCTTTACGTTAAACGTTAGGGTAGAGGAAGAAATTTCATGAAAGACTTTTATTTACATGTAAGTTTTTATAGAAATAAGTAAAACAAAACTTTTAGACGGTGTTAGTTTCCAAGACAGCTTAAAGGTAGCGATGGTATAGATATTACAAATACCAGAAATATTCACGAATCCTTTTAAAATAAAAGCATTAAGATTGACCGGTAAAAGTTTTTAATTTACAAGTTGGCAAACAGCCAAGTTAATACTATTACAGGTGATATTACTATAAAAACGACTAAGTCCCACGGCCTATAACTTTCAACTTTCGATTTCCAATAATGATTAATAATATTTAACCTTACCCTTTATACTAAATCTTACCCTTAATACCAAGTTTTTCCCTTTATATCACCTTTTCCTACCTCCTTTACGCTTAAATAGCTATTTCAAGTAAAAACACCAAAAATCGCCGAATTGCATTAAAAAAACATGTCGTACAACTTTATGTTAAATCGCTAAATCCCCATACCCCTAATTGCCAAGTACCACAACTACCAAATCCTATGTAAAGTAAAACATTAATATAACGCCTGGTTCAAAACAAATAAAGGTAATTAAAACCTTCGAATACTTATTTCTAAATATTAAGATGAAAAAATTTATAGAATAAGTATTAACAAAACCTTAATTGTGAGGTATTTGGTTAACTTCTTCGATTATTAAATTTTCGGGTAAAACTGTGGTAAAGAATTTAACGCTAGCGTTTACGAATTTCAAAAATATTGCAAGGTTCTAAACAATTATATTATTGATATATGAAGAAGTATTCAAAAGGGTATTGCGACTAAGGTAAATGTAAAGATTAAAAGATAAGGGATATGAAGACTAGATAAAAACTTAACTGAGTTGGTAGTGTTACAGGCTAGTACCTGGGCTAGTAGTCACTAGGGATTGTACCCTAGTAGTTGTCCTGCTCTTACTGCGCTTTAAAGCTATTCTAATGCTGCACGGGAACATGCCCTCATACGTTACGTGACTGGTTTACTCCTTTTTTACAGCTTTCTAATAGCTTCTTAATAGAGTCTTTTTAAATCTTTTCTATTGAGGTTTATAGATAGAATCCGACTACTTTAAATGATAGCTTCAGCCTTATTCCTTTTATATATAAACCCCGATTTCTTTTTCTGATGGTGTTTAAGCTGATTTTAAACAGATATAACTTAAGGCCTTATCTTTTTATTTCGACATTTCGATTATGGAACTTTAGTCCTTGAAGTAGTTCTCAAACTTACGCGTTTAGAAGTAGCTTTAAATCGTTTTGATGGTTGGATATAATTATCTTATTATCTAATGAAAACGTTTTACCAACATTTTACTTATAAATTTCGTTCAACGAAATCAAATCGCTTACGAATACGTTTTATATTTGGAATAACGAAATACTAACGTACTAAATGCGTTAACTAATATAATTTAATAACTAGAAGTTACCGATACGCTTACATTTTCGAAACAAAACCCTCTTTAGGAGGTTTCTATTTGTAATGATCACACTAAATACCCGTGAGTATACAGAAGGTGTCAGAGGGTTTATGTTATCAAGAAGGTAGCAGAGGTGCTGAGTGAATAATATCGCAACCGTGCAAGTAATGATCAAAAGCCGTGAGGCTATTCAGATATGTAGACTGAATACTTAGATTGACAACTGAAGAGCTATGAAGGAAATACTATCTATATGGTGATAACCGTGTCCTTATATCATATGGCCTTCATACCATCTTTAGTACTAGACTACTGAAGTAGATATTGCTTCCTTCGGTCCCAATGTTGTCGACTGGACTGCGAGCGGTCCTGTCGGTCCAAACCCTAAACCTGGGTGCTTACATAAGAGAGATTACTGGCTTGATATGTTGGACATTAGGCTTCTATTAGCGTAGCAGACCGCTGGCCTATTCCATGACCTGCAGTTGGTCCTTGGATTATAACACTATTACGTTACTTACAAACGATATAATTACCACGTCGATTTTTACCGGGGACCGCGTTAACGTTTCCGATGACGACGACTCGAACTCTTTTAATTCCGATTACTATATTAGCACTCCTTTCGACGGTCGTCGAAGACTATGATTTAGGTACTTTAACTACCCGATTAAGTTTCCTAGTATTAAGTAATGATTTCCGGTATAAAAAGCCACGATATTACATAAATTACGTAGAAATCAAAAAATATTGGTATCAAAACATTATCTTTACTTTATTCTTTCATCATTCAAGGGCTTTACAAAAACCGTTATAAAAAGCTATTAATCTCGTAATAATAACGGCGGTATTAGCAACCTTAATACCTTTATAACTATATTTTACGCCTATTATTACACCTTGAACGTGGTTGAAGCCGTGATCGCTCGGCTTATAGGTATATGATAAGAAGCTCGTATACGGTTTTAAGTCTGTTTTAACGTTTGAGAAACCTTACTCGTAAAGGTTGGCAATATATCTTGGGAATTCGCTGCTAAACTTGTTATTTGAAAAGAAGTTATTCACGATACGTTAACTAATACGTTGCGTCCCCTTGATATACCCGCGGATTATAACGAATAGATCGTTCGCGCCCAACTTATTATTAGGCGATTTTATAACCTTTATACCTGGTACGGTAACGTTAGCCACGTTAACATTAGTATTAGGGGTAGTTTACGAAACGTAAATGGAGCGGTAATATATCCACCCGCGATAGATAGGAAGATATTATTATAACTGGTGTAAACACTTTTTGAACCTCTTTTAAGAAGAGCGTTACCTAAGTTAACTAATGGGAACCCTCATGTCATAAAAACCTTAAGTTATGCCTACGATATAACGCGAATAGTTATCGTATTCATACCTACCTATTCGACTTAACGTAACACCGGAGAGGCTTTAATACTAATATTTTTTAAAAATTTATATTACTTTAGCCGAACAGTTTATTAAATTTTGAAAGAAGAAATCGTAACTTTTACATATAATAGTATATAAAAGTTAGTAATATTTCAATTCGACCCAGTAGCTTCGTCCCAACCTTTGAAAAACTTCCCGTTTATGATGAATTTACTTGACATTTTATTTATTTATTTCCCTTTATCAACTAAAGTTTGTAAATATTATAGTGTTATGAGTATGTAGTTCATCAACCGTTTGAAGTTACCGCATATCCTTATACCACCTCAACGATTCGACTAAGTTAAGTATTACGCACCCGGTTCCACCTTACGATTTATTTCTTTTATAACTTTTCTAAAAGTCGACCTCAACAAATACTAATACCAGATATAAACTTACATTATTCTTCACTCATAATATATCATTATTTCAGGTAAACCTTAAATAAAATATTAATATCTAACTTACAACATTCCGAAATACGTACTACGTTTCAAACGAACAGGTAATTATCGCGTTCTGAAATAAAGGTTTACGTCGATATAGAAGGCATATAAAGAAGTTAACGCCGCCACCTTTCACTTTATTTTACGAAATGCCCAAACGGATTAAACCGTTATTATACGGCTTGCTGCCGTTTTACCTAAATATATTAATAAAAATATTGCCCTATAACCACTAGTTTTTGTTAGCGACAAACTTCCCGACACCTTTAAAGAGTTCGCCCCTTTATTCGATAAGATCTTTAAAAATAAGTTACCACTTTACCGCTTCGAAACCAATTACGACATCTTCCTTCAAAACGACTAGTAAAGCTAGCCTTTCAAGGTCTTATAAGGTACGTTATACGGCATGTAGCGGGAAAAGCTTTTTATATTAAGGAAAACGTTAACTAAGTGACTCAACTGAGGTTATATTCGCGTAAGCAACTTTTCAGCGGGTTCCCCTATGCCCTTCGTTTAAAAACTTGAAGGTTTCCTTGATTTTTATATTAATTATTGTTAACTTAACGCTATTACAAAAACGAACCATTACCCTTTTATACTTATTGAGGAAACGATTGAAAATATCTTCGAAACTAAGTAATTTACTAAATTCAGTGTGGAAGTCGTGGTTTATATGCTTTTTATGAAACAAGTAAGCGAATAAAAACCTATGTTACGTATATGATTTGGACGTTTAGAATAGCTCATTACTCCCTTAGGTTTTTCTTGTATGTAAGATACCTTTTAATGGTATATTAACAACTAATTACGACTCTTTTTCGGTTTTTTATTTTTCCTACCTCAACAATATTCTAGTATATTCAAACGTTAACTTTAACAATCATAACGACAATGTTAAGTAGATGCTAAGCGTTTTAAACATTTTGGACCTTAATTTCGACATATCTCAATGTAAATTAATTGTTTAAAAAAACTAAATACCTGGAATTCGTTATAAAGCTGATGTCGGCATCCGTATATATTTAAAGAAGATGTACACTTTCCGGAAATAAACGGCTTCCACGTTTATATTTAAAGTCAAGGGTTTCCTTGAACTTACCAAATTTTATCGATATTTCATTTACGATTATTCTAAAATTATTAGGCTTTTCATTCGGCTAACCTAAACAGGTATTTCTTTCCATGGGGAATCTGAGGAACAAAAAGTTTTCGAACGGTTTGAATTTAATTTTATATTTAAGTCCATCTTCGTTTAATGGGATCCCAACCACGATAACTTTTTAAAAGCTAATTGTGCTAGCTAGACCTTAAGTGGCTATCTGCTTTAACGCGACATTACGGTAACCTATCTTCGACTTTATATCAACTTTCTTGGCATGGGTGCACGGACCACCTTGTTAAGGAAGGTAGAGTGCCTATACTATAAACCCTAACAGTACCTACTTCTTATAAAAAAAATCAAATTTAGCTGCTTTTAACACTATTACTTTATATGCATCCTATTTTACCACAACATCTTTAATCGGCTTTATCACCACTTGAATCTTTTTTGGAAACCATTTTTTTGGCTGTGGAGATCGTCTTCGGCCTGGCGCACTACCCGCATGGCGGTGTATCCAGAGAATAGCTCTTATAACCAACGATTATATCCCTCGTTACTTGTGTTAACGTGGCCCTTTAAATTTGAACTTTCACACTATAAGTTTGATTTCTTTTGCGCTTTGAGGTTAAAATAACCTTTGTCATAAACGCTCGTACTGGAAATCTTTATTTATCTATTTATTCATTTATTTTTAAGCCGTTATCACTTACACCGGCGCTCCGTCCGCTCAATGGGGCCTTCGACTTTACTTTGGATACCTTTCTTTAGCTATCCACAGAGACTCTTCACGGTGCACTACCCACTTAAAAGTGTACCCTCATTTTCGATTCTTTTATATTTTTTGGATTTTCTACCTATGGCATCAAGGTAATTCGTTCAATTATAGAGTATATCGTTTTTATCATTAAGGACTTTTAACTGAAATATATGTTTTTTATAAGCCTTCCACTCCTTTAGAGTTATCAAATCCTCGATACAAGTAGGCGTCGAGCAGGGACTAAAATGGCCGCATAATACGGCCCAAATAAGAATATAGTTTTTACGTCAGTTGTTACGGGTCCTTCAACCATCGAGTTGCTTAAGGCCTTAATTGGAAGTTTAGCTTCAGGTTCGATTCATGGTAAAGTTGTTTATTTATGTTTAATTTTTATAAATAAAGGCTGCAAAGGGCGGTGAACTTTTATTTATTAGTATATTTGGTAGAAATCTTTTTACAAAACATATAATGGTATATGCCCTGTTTTACGTGGTATGTAAATAAAATTATACAGATATGGTCTATATTTGTAGCCTATAACAAGTTTGTGGCACGTAGTGAAGACCAATACGGCTGATTATAAAACCATTTCGGCATTTGACATATACATATGATACATTGGCTGAAAATGAGCTACATGTATATAAGATAATTTTTCACCTTATACATTCATTTAGTTGGGGAGACGGATTCTATTTACAACTGTTCATTTAACGGATTGTACGGTATAAATTAGAAACATAAATTTTTGAATAGCCTGGTTGTTGTAGGGTAGGAACATTTAAGTTGTGAGGCTTCCCGCCGGCATATGTACCTTTCGTATTAGTGAGGGTCACACTATACTAGCTATATAGTGGGCACTTCCCGGTGATAGTAAATTATAAAATAAAATACAGTGACCAACGCCTGGTGATATATTACTCTCAGCAGTTTTCGCCTGCCTAAAATAATTACTTTATAAACGAAAAAAAATGGCTTGGAATAATAAGTTACTTAAAAACATAAAATGTAAAGCTTTAAGGCATGGCACACTCGGTTACTATTTTTCCGGATTACAGAAACTTGAAATTCTTTATAATCATTCGACGACTTTCCAAACGATAGCTTCGTTAATTGGAACTTTTTTTTTAAAATTTCATATCAAATTAGTTTACAATAACAGTGCTAACAATATACAATCTAATACATTATCCCGAAAAGACCAGGATATTTCTAAGGGTCTCTCCTACCCACGCCTTTTGAGCCGGGAACTTTAGCTTTTACGTTTCAAATAGGCCACTTTCGAATAATTTTCGTGCTCTCATATCTCCAGATCAACCGTCGTTAGCGAATCCATCCCACAAGGTTATTAAATTTTTACTCATATAGATTTTTAAAGTAAATAGAACGTCGTTATTACCCGTAACGTTACTTAACCCCGATTAATTTGTGTAATACGTATAGGCAACCGGAATTTTCACGTTAATATTCGTATTAATAATGGCCAGGCGTTTCAATTTTCAATTTCAAAATATTTAGTAAATAACAATGGTGTTTTGCGGTTTTGTACTCATATTTGGGTAGGCGTTTACGAGTTATTTACTATAGAATTAATAAAAACTACTTACGATTTAATTTTGTTTTGTTACTCAGATTACGACGTTCCCATGATTATTCTTTTTTAAAACTACTTTTAACTCGGGTTACACTGCGCGGTTTGGCATTTTTCCTAAAATTCCGATATTTATAAACGTACAAACTATTAGAGATATCGATAAAAAGGGCTTTTTAAGCCCCTACTGGTTTTGAAGCAACTTCCAAACGAATTTTTTTCTCGATTTCATAATTGACTTCCTATTTAAACGTACCAACGACCCAGATTAACTCATTTTTAGTAGGCCTTAGATGTTTGCAACGTTGTCGATTCGATTGGTCTTCGAAGTAACTGTAGTATTGCATTGGTCAAGTGGTGGATGTCTTGTTCTAGGTTTGGCAGACCGCTAGCCGTTCTGCAATGTAATTTTTATAGCCAATTGCTTAGCCCATTCCCTAGAGTGAAGTGTAGCATACTGTACTCGACTTACATCTAATGCGGTAAGTCTCCACAAAGTAATACACTCAACTTGTAGTACAGTCAACTTTACTGTAAATAAAGATGACTTACTGCAATGCATGTAGTACTATTCAAACATTATAATTATTACGAATCATTTAAGTTAAGCTGTTACCTTTAAGACTATAACTATTATAAACATCGAAGCATATAAAAAGCGGTTTTGTTATATTGATCTACGGGGTCAATGAAATTGACCAAAGATCCCTGCAAGTGGTAGTCTATGCTTAATTGTACATACTTAGTCTTTCTTGTTTATTTGGAGCCGTAGGCCAAACTTAGACTTCTTTCCTTACGATTACGCATTACGTAGTATCAACAATAACACAATACTATTGATTTTCCATCAATACAACCACCGCAATCGTTTTTCCATTACATCTATTGATCTCTAACTAATTTATTAGTATCTAACCCCTGAGTTTTCCAATAGGTTTTTAAGCTGTTATTAATAGTTTTACGAATTTGTTACTACAACTATTAATAACCAAAATTTTAATTGGACCGGTAGGTTTCAAAAACGCCTTCATAAATTAACGTATGTGAAATAATTGTGAAACACTACCTTCAACTTCAAAACGACGGCGCCATCAAACCTAAAAATTAAAAAGTCCTAATATACCTACGTTTTTTCGTCGTTTATATTTAACTTAACTAAAGTCGCTTATTACCTAGTTACCCCATAATTTTAAATGATAAGGATACGATTACTATCTCTATTAACTCGTTTTTATAACCTACGGTTATTATATCGACCTTATACAACTTATATAATACTTACTTATCTTAATTATAAAGTCGTGCGCGAAGGTCGAAGGTTTCGTTTAACGTATCCGCGATATAATAAATTCGTATAAGCTATAACAACGGCCACGTAACAACGTATTAAAAACCGCTAATAGGCAATTTTCCCTTTCAAAACGATTTTGAGTCTGTAATAACATCTAGTTTTTTTTTTAAAAAAAATACAAATTAAGTAAGTTTTCAAAAAGACTACTCTACTTTTATAATAATTGTCGTATAATAAGTATTACTCATTCCTACGTTATAGAACTTCACTTTCCGGGAGGAAAATACCTCCAGTTTTATATAAACTAACTTACCCAAGCCTCTTCGAACTCGCTTTCGAGTTAATGAACCCATAATTTTTAACTACTAGCTCTCGATATTATAAGTAGCGATAGCTAAACGAAACCGAAGTACTAAATCGAAAGTATTTTACGAACCCTAAATAAACTTTAGGTAAACCACCCCCAATATAATGACCCCTTGGAACAACAAGTATTAATTAAATAAATAGTTTATATACGCCTAATCTGAAAACCGCTTGTAAGTTTCTTATATATCACGGTCCTCGACGCTTTTGAACCAGGCTATAAGTCGGCTAAATATAACAACAGACCCTTATACTTATCACGATAGTGGGCTTAAAATGTTATTTTTCGCGTAATCAAACGGTGTAAAAGCTGATATTTCCCAGATACCAAGTATAAACGAAAATTATATGAAGGGAATATTAAAGCTTTTTTTTAAAAAATATATCCTTATTCTATCTATCCTCGAATTTCTTGACTAACATATTTTTTTCTCATTTTTGTTTACTTACCTCAATCAACTTCAGTACAACCCAATTTACCATCTATATGCTTCGAAACTTCGACAAAATATTTAATCTCCTTAAGCAAAACTTCCTACCTGATCGTTATCTGTAATATATATGCTTCTTTTTAATATAATTACTTACCTAAAACCCTCACCTTTTACTGAGAAGTTACACAGCCCATAAACCACCCGACCGGAAAAATTGGTAGGTATTGAAATTACCCCGTTACGCGTATCGACCTCTTGTTGCGTAACTTAACGAACTCTTATAGCCTTTTTAACTACGACGACCTATATTTATACGTTATTTAACCGCTCGTTAGTATCTGGAAAACGGTTAACAAACAAAAACTTACATTGATCCTAAATATAGAAAGTAAAATAAACTTTAACCAGTTTATCCACGGCCTTATTTATATAAGGATTAAAATTGAAACACGTACATATACAACGAAAATTACAACCTATAATGCTAACGAAAAAAAAAAACCTACAACGAACACCAGTATTTAACCGCTTGATAATAGTTTCCTAATAGTTACATGAATTTAACTTACCCTTAATTTCTTTATAAAACTTCCTTAAATCGTACGCCATCCGGTAAATACATTTGAAATACATCTACTTACGTATAAAATTAAGGTACATATCTATCACACTCAAGGCAAGAAACTATATACTCGTTAGTAAGGATGAAACAACTCACAAATAGATATAATAACGTCTATAATAGCTTTATCAACGGCTATGACCAGCTACGAATTCATTCTAAAAACTTTAAACGACGGCAATAACATTTTTTTTTGCTGTTTTTACTGGGAGGAAAACATAAAATAGAGGCATGGCTAGGTACTGTTAGAGGATTTTTTTAGCAGGGAAGTTTGTATTTATAGAAGAGGGGAGCCTACGGAACTATTTATCGAGAGGGCAATGGCGGCGCCTTTTATACGGTACTAAATTGTTCGATAGTTTAAAATATTTTACGCGATACTAAAACGTTTTAAGCCACTCCGAAGCGGTTGTTACACACCTGTCATACTCCTTGATTCTCCAGTACCTTTTATCACCTTTCACTCCACGCTGCAACAAGAGAGGGAGGGGGGGGGGGGGATAAACCAAGAAATAATGTCATAAGCTAATACCTAGGCTAGTAGTTACTAGTTATTTTGCCCTAGTAGTTGTTATATTTTTATGGAGTTTGAAAGCCGCTTTAAAGTCGTACATAAGCATGCCCTTACATGTTACAAAACCAAGTCATTACTTTTTTACAGTTCTGTAGCAGCTCCCTAATAGGGGTTTCTCATCTTCTCTATCAAGGTTTATAGATAGAATCTGACTACCTTGAGTGAAAGCTCTACCCTCAGCCCTTTTACAGGTAGAAACTATTTTCGAAACGGCTTAACTTGAAGAATACCTTTAAAATCTTAATTTTTAACATTCAGGAGATAAGAAAAAAGGTATTGAAAACCTTTAACGACCTTATATTCGTTCCAAGGTACTTCTCCTTGATCTATAGTTAAGTTCAGTTCTTAACCTTTTCACCAGTATAAATTTTTTATACTCTAACAATATGAGACCTGTTGATTTGATTGGTAGCCCAGTAGCTTTACGTGATAATGCAGAGTATGCTTTTAGCATTGGTACAACGTATGAAGTAGTAATTGTTAATAAGACAAGAGAAATTAATGTTGGTATTATCTACTAGTAACTTAAATAAGATCGTTAAGTCTTGAAATTCCGTTATACGATGAATTTCCCCTTACCTCTTAAAAATTGCCTAAAAATCGTCAAGGATTTTCTTAAAATTATTATATTTTTAAGGCGAAACTTTTTACGGAAAGTACGTTTATACGCGTGAACTTACCATAGGTTTTATCATATGACTTCACCTCTCGGATTAGCTGACTGGTAATTACCTTCACCACTATAATTCGGAAGTAACAGGAAATGATATCGACAACTAGAACGATTATTGTAACATTGTTTCCAAAGCTGAAAAAGATAGTTAATATTGATTACAAATTTCGAACAGATTTTATTAATATTTGTAATAAAATAGAAAGGTACAATCAAAAACTTCACGATTTTGTTAATACGAAAATAATACATTTTTCGAATAGTTATAAATGAATGGAGGTTCCTTTCTGTGGTTTTCAATTATTATTTCCTGGAATTTTCACATGTTACGTTGTGTGGATAATATTATATATCCCTATAGTTAGTATATGTATATTAAGTGGTAGTGCACTACGCTGCAAAGTGCACTCCTGCAGCGTGCACGATAACGTGGCATACTGTAGGCTGCACTTTTGCAGAGTACATCATGCGTAGCGCGGTCTAAAATGGTCATTCCAGATTGTATAGCAAAAGTACCACTACCTGGATAAGAGTTTTATGACCTCTTACCTATAACGTACAATTTCTAAATACTTCTTCTGAATCTATCTATTTTTATAACTATAATAACAATATTTATGATTGTTCTTTTGTTACTTTAACGTAATAAAAACCTTATCGATACTAATAAGTAACCGCCTCGGTTAATTACAAACAGCTTAGAAAAAAGAGACAAACACAAGTTAAATACATATAATGTGATGCTATAACGGTCCCAATTATTTGTACTTTAACATTGAGTTTTTATAAGAATTATACGAGATATATACAAAGACTGTAAAAGCAAAGTAACTTTAAAAATGATAACTTTAATACGATATTATTAACCTTTATTTTGTGCTCTGTTAACTAAAACCCCCCTTACACTATTATTAACCCTTATTTAACGCTTTAACGTACCCAAATACTTATTAGAAAGCGTTCTATTACGTATCAGGCTACGTAAGTCAAAACCTTTATGTTTTAAGACTTTTCGTTAGGACCCGTCCGATTTAAACGTAGTATCCATACTACTTACGAAACCTAAAAACGGCTACGAACGTAACACTCGAACCTCTCGCAATGGGTAAAAACGGCTACAACTCGATATTCGGACCGCCTACAAAATACCAATAAAGCTTTAAATACCAGATTACACCTATACTCCTCCCCTTTCATTCCTCTTTTATATTTATCTTATCCGCCTCCCTTAGTTTACCTTACATCATGTGTTTTAAGTTTAGTATTTACGACGTTTTAAGTTTTCCTAGTCGCTTAATTGGTATAAAGTTAGCGAGCGTTAAAAAAACCAATTGAAAACACCTAACTAACTTTTAATTACGCTTCGTTTACACTTCACTTAATTTTAAATTATATTAGTAAGTGTTGGTAACCTTACTTTAACTACTTTATTACAACTTATTTCGTATGTATTTACGTATTTATACGCTTTTTCTTAAACTCCGAACGCACTCAAATTCCAACTACAACGTGAAACCAATAATTTTCGCCGTAATAATATCACAGGTACACCCCAAAATTATCCTCCCTAGTTGCTTTATCCAATAATTATAACCCTAATACCAACAACGCCGGAAAAAGCCAACAGTTACTTCGATATTTTAGTCGAATATATAGGAATTCGAAAGGTCATAATATACGAAATAAATCTAGCCCTTTAAGATAATACCATCGATATACCAAATAAGGAATTAAACCTATATACGGTAAAAACGTACATTTTAGCCGTGGCTTTTTGCTATTGGGAGGAGAAAACACAAGGACCTGATAAGCTGGATAATTTTTATAAAATATTTTCGAACTAAAGGATAGGCATATAGCAAATAGTGATCTCCCCCATTACTAAAGCCTTACGAATTTAACTACAAAGTGGAGGAATTAACACCCTAGGAGGCACAAACGGCCGCTCCACAAAATTCTTATTCGAAATAGCAATATTTATCGAAATGTTAAAATAAGAGAATAAAAATGCATATCAGACAGAAGTTGTAAAAGGATGTTACCTGATAAAATACAAGAAACATGTAGCAAAGAATATACGAACAAAACGGTAAAATGGATACAATTTACAAATATAAGGTGTGAGATGATCCGATACTGTACTTACACCCTAAATTAAGAATACAAAACTTGAGAAAAAAGAAAAACGACTATAACTATCGTTTACCACACGAATACAATACATACCTATACCGGTAAGTGCTATAAAAGAGAAATAAATATCAAATTACTTTTTAAATACGTTAAATACTTTTTTCGACCGTAATGAAAGTGGCTGAAACACCAAAAACAGCTAATTCCAAAAGAAAAAATAATAATAAGCGGTGTAAAACACTAATACGTGCCTTAAAGACTATTACCCGCTTATCATGACCCTTACCGTAACCTTTCACCGCACCGCTTTCCCATCAATAAAAGTGACCCTACAAAGTTTATCAACTTCGCTAAGCTTTAGGATAAAGACGAAAACTATAGCGGCGAATCGTAATATATACTCTATAATAAAATCCGTGTAAAAGGTTGGATATTAAACTGTTTTAGTTCCACGTTATTTTACAAAACACACTATCCGAGTAAGTTAAGGAATAATATATATACTACCTTATGTAAATAAATACTTTTACAGAGTGTTATAACTGCTTAAACTCATACTTCGATAGGGAAATTATTATAAAGTTTACGATAAGGACTAAATTTACATAACTTAGCAATTCGTGAAATCTCAACGTAAAAACGCTGATAAAAACCTATAAAACGTGTTTATGGCTTTATTACCGAAGTTTTGAAAGTATTATATGGCCCTTGAACCAAAATATAAAGGTGATAAAATGTTTATTTAAATAGTGATAAAGGTGTGTCGCAGAAATCCCGATTTCGACCTGACGTTATTTAAACCGGAAAAGGATTTGAAAGATTTTTATACAAGCCTTGAAATATTACCTAAAACCTTTATAAACCGATAAGCCAGCCATAGATTAGTATTTATAGCTGATAGAATGAACAGCGAAGGCTAAATTACTAAGGCAGACCTCTTCGAAACTATTTACCACGTTTTGAACTAAAGATTTAAAGTATACCTAAAACAAAATAAGCGACATAAATACGGATTTTAAAGAAAGCATTGGGGGGAGGGACCTTAATAAAAAAAATAGCAAAGAGGCTATTATTAAGGAAGCTTATACGGCTAAAAATGAAACTTATCGCGGCTATAATAATACCCAAGAAAGAGTATATAGGGCGTTATTAATTTGTAAAAACGCTATATCGTATACGCCAAAATCGGCTGCTGATTTACTAACCACTTGACACACGAATAAATTCGGACCAAACGATTGTTTTATGCCGATGACCCACCTCAAAACCGGATAAAAGCTAATTTTACAACGTATGTAACCGAATACAAAGGCGTAAAGGATAAATTCAACGTTTATCATTGTGAATATACCTCTATAGAAAAAAACTTTAAAGGTAATAATGTTTAACTAATATCATGAGACGACAAAACAGCCTAGAATATTTTCATAGGGTTGTAGGATACCTCTTTCCTATATAGTGTAGGTGTGTATTGAGAAGACGGAGTGTTACACGCCTATATGGTGTCGTAATTTACGTTTTCAGGTAGTTATAGCAACCGATTTCAGGGCATTATACCTAACACCGGCGCAGCCGAAATCTTGATTGCCGGAAAACGATAATTCGACGCGTTTGAGATAAATTTTCCGAATTTTTAACTCGACCAAATATAAAAATATCAAAAGGTTTTGTTTAGTAAAGCCAAAACATTGTCGTTTGGGAAGATCGTTGTAAATATACGATTCGGATCGGTTAAGTTTTACGTATTGAACTTTAAAATACCATTTATATTTTTATTAGTTAATAAAAATTAGTTCGATATTAAGGTCTAGAATACTACTAACCAACTTATTTGCACCTCAGATAGCGTATCCATATCGCTCCGGCTTAAGTTCGGCTACTTATAGTTTTTCCTCGAAGTATATACAATTAAAGCTATTTACTTAACGTAGTTGGAATTGCGGATATTATACCTCTCATTCGTATACCTAATTACAAAACGCCTTCTACGGCTGCTTTACGCCGTATTCTACACGAATATAGGAAAAGGCGTACTTAAAGTTATCAAAAAGGTTTGCTACGAGTGTCAGTTATATTTATAGGCCTTACAGCGGTTTTAATTACGTATTTTAAAAGATATGGATTCTCATTACAAAGTAATTGTCGATATTATATAACTAGATAACCGACCAGTATTATATGTCGTCGACACAGAAACTTTATTCGTAGTCATTAAATTTACACGAAGCGTTTTCATTATACACTGTTAGAAAGTTTTGATTGATTGCTGGTTAAAAGTTTACTTAAGGCCGCTGGATTGGATTACTTACGACGTTAGTATATCCTTCAAATTTACTATGTGGCGTATCAAAGTTGGGATTACCAATAGCGAATATGAATGGATACCGGGAAAAGTATTATAAAATATTATAAAGTTTAAACGATATTATAAACAGTTGAAAAAGGCGTATAAGATACTGTTTAAAGAGCTGAAAGGTATCAATTTTAAGGAATCTATCCTACAAATAGTGGTTAGCGCCATAAATAACACTTTCGGCCTAAATGGATTAATCCCTACGCTTTGTATTTCGAATATTTACCCGAGGATTTATTCAGACTTTATACTATTACCAAATATATTACAAAGGATAAATGTTGTAGCGAAAGTTATGGTAATATTGCTTTTTTTGCGGGTTAAGAACAATGTTTTCAAAGCGTGAACTACGAGGAACAGCCTAAGTAAGACCGTCGTTTTGAACCTATTATTATAATTGAAGGTTTTGGTTTGGAAAACTAAAGTTTGATGAACTGGACTTTGGAAAATTAAAGGATTTAAAGGCTATAATATACTTGTTCATTTGTCAAACGGTATAAGTTCATTTCTCTAGATAATAGTATAGGAGTATGAAGGAGAAGAGGTAGAAAAAAACAGCCTAAAATCGTATTTCGATTAGAATTGTCAACGAAACCACTTTTACAACGACGAATTCAAAACGTTTTCAATTTTAATTTACCTTCTGAATAGCACGTTTGACCCGCCACAACCACGCGAAAACAACCTATTTATACCAATACCACTAATACTTCGCCTCTGGAGCCGCCCCCTTGGTTTAAATCCCCAAAAACGCTTTAAATTGTTTTATAATATCCTTTATTACTGAAGAGGAGATGGTAAACCCTAAGCTTAGTTTAAAGCTTTGCCGCGAAAGTATTATCATCGTTTTAAAAGCCCCGTTCGAATAATTTACCAAAACAGAAATTATTTCCTGAATTAAATCAAGCGTTTTTCTCTTCAAACGCTTCGATTTAGCGGTTTACGGCGTCTACAGAATATTCCTTACTCGCTTCATATACGGAATTAAGTATAAAGCGGGAAAATTATACGAAAAGACCCGTTTAATAGTAAAAGGGTATAATGACAATAGCAAAGAGAATATTATAACTTAGTTGCCTACATTATAACGGGTTAGCCACCGTTTAATTCTTATATTTATAACCTTTTCAAGTACTTTTTCCAACTTACATATTAAACTTCGTAACATTACATTGGCTTATACACAATTGAAGAAATGGATTGAACGACGTATTTATGTCGATATACATACAGATTTTAGGAAATACTATTTACTTAAAATTATTTTACGTATTATAAAATCGCGTTTCAGCTTGGTTAAAGCTAGTGTTTATTAGTATAAAACCTATTAAAGGCATTATAAACAGCGATTCGAAATGGCTAGTTTAACCTCCGACTTATGACTATGGGTTTTGATAACCCGTTTTAACAGCTTTATATTAACGGGTATATAAACGGATAACACATTAACGTTATGTAACGCGTCGTTTTCCGTATCCGAAAAGAGGAAACTTTTGAAAGCCAGCCTAAAAGTAAAACGCAAGATGTACCTGATGAAGAATTATGTAATCGACTTTAATGGCGCGACTATTGCTTTCTGGAACAGCGTTTTAGGCCTTGCGTAAAAGGAACAATTATATTGAGTTACCATTTTCTCTCTAAATAGCATAAAACAGACTGGTAAATACAGGTGTTAGCGCGTACATAGAGCTTGAGTTGCCTTAGTAATATAATCGGAACCAGCTTTCGACTTTTTCATCTCCGTGTAATATCAAAACTCCCCATTAAACGATGTAGGTAAAGCGTTTAACGAACGCTTTAAATAGCAAATACACTTTTTAAAAAGCGGTTAATAACTTTTACCGCTAAATATATATAAAGTAAAATTATTTGTTTTTACTAACAGTTTTTTTACTTATAATACTGACTATAAATTGGAAAGAAGGCTTGTTCTAATTCTTGGTAACGAAATACGAGCCCGTAATGACTTTAAGCTACGTGTAAATATTATTTACTAAAGCTCAACTCGATATAAACGGGTTATAATGAGTGTTCTGGCCTTAGAAATTTATAAAACATAGTTAAAGGTTTCGATTTGGAAATTAACATGGTAATGACGATTCAGATAATTATTTCCACCTTGGTTTAAAATCTATTCCTTTCGTTATATATACTGACTCCTTTTCGTTTTACGAATATTTGGTTAAATTTAATATTCGTCATGAAAAACACTTGATAATCGATATTATAGCCTTACGCGAGTGATAAAAACGCCGGGAAACTGACGAAATGAAATTAATCCATAAAAATTCAATTTAACGAATATAATAACCAAAAATACTCCGAACGAAATATGAAAGGCGTTTATATCGATTAATACATTTTTTTTTATATTGTTCAAAAGTTCTTGCAGCCTCATGAAGTTTAATAATATATATCTTACTTTGACTTCTACTTCACGTTATTACACTAATTTTAAAGATTGAAAACCGTTCGAAACCTGTTATTTACGCCATTCCCTATATTATACTACGGAATACAACTTACGCTCACACCACTCTTATGGATTTTCCTTTATTTAAATCTACTATTTCGGACCGTTACTAACAAACTACCACTTTTGATTTTATACATTTCGATCTTACCAATTTTGCCACTTTACCCTTTTTTGTTTAAGACTACTATTTTATACTGTTTCTAATATATTATTAATTTTTGTTTCTGTTATTATCAACCTACTTTTCCTCGTACATTTGTCATTTATAATACGATTTGTTTCGGAGAGCAATTTAATTACTGTGTAACGTACTGTACTATAGCCGGGCGCGCCGGTCCAGCCAAAAGGGGCAGTTATTTACTGCTTAAAGGAAAGAGAAAGGGCGATGCCATCGAGTTCCCTTTATCCTTACCGCTACCCTTTCCCTTTTTGTTAGCGCCACCGCTATCACCTTTATCGACGCTATTACCGGCGCCACCGAGGAGGTAGCTCCGAGCCTTGGGTTGTATGCCTTTAGGAAAAGGCTTGGGGGGGGTGTTATCCTTTTTTTGGTGACGCGCATTAATGTCGTCGATCTCGTTTGCATAGTATATGCATAGGCCCCGTTTCCAGGCGGTAATAACGGATGCCAACTCCTTGGTTCACAGATTAACGCTTGTTATTAGTTAGTATCGGTTTTTTTAATTATTTATGATAGTAGTTGCTCTTCTAGACGCCCCAAAATGACAGGTTTGGGGAAGTAAAAGATAAATTTCGCGATTGGAATTATAGTTTTTAAAAAGAGATTATTATAAAGCTAGCGGTCGTGTAACATGGCTTTGGCCTACGTCCATAAGATTAACGAAACGGGGGCGTATCCGTTTCCAGTCTATTTATAACGGTGGTAATGGGCCGAACGACTTCTACTTTCATAATAATCGTTAATGGATTTATTCGCGGTCGCGGTCGCGATATATGACACGTAGGGCGTATTTATTAGCGGCCCGAGGCTATGAACCCGGGTACGTCGTATTAAAGCTTTATGCATTAAAAAGGCCTCGCAACGTACCTTGACGATACATAACTCGAAGCGATGAAAGAGGTCCGCCTTGACCTTTTCGTTTATAAGGATATTAGAGGATAATAAACGGATAGATCTGGTTAATACGTACCGCGGAATAGCTTCGCCAGGTTACGCTTACGACGAGAGAGGGGGGAGGTACTCGTGGATAAAGGGGTTTTTATCCGCGGGGAGAGGGTAAGGTTAATAACCTTAGGAATTCTCCGCTTCTCCCCCTGCAAACTGGGGGGGGAAGGGGGCCAGAGAGAAAGGAGGAGAGGCAGTGGCGGCGGCGGTAGCGAGTGGCGAAGCCAGGGGTGAAGCGGCGATGAAGGAGATAGTACTTGAGGAGGGGGGGCTGTTAGCATTAGCGGCGGTAGCAATGGTGGCAACGGCGGCAACGGTGGTGGCGCGTCGGTGTTTATGCGCCAAACGGCGTCTGGCAGTCTTATTTTTGCGCGGCATTTGTTTAAAAGTGAGGTTAGTATATAAAGATTGATTAAATATCTACCTATCTGAGCAGTTTGAATTGGTTAATCAATATAGGGGATTGTGTTTAATTAGGGAGCTTATATTAGCTTTGGGTATGTACCATTCAAAGGGAAAAGAAAAGAGGGTTTACCTGGACGGATAACTTTATATCTTTTTATATTGAACTAAAATATATAACGACGTAATCACCCTTATGTAATCAAGCTTACGAAAAATATGCAATTACACCCTTGGCGGAAACAATAAAAAATACCATTAATAACCATATCGTTACCGATTAGTTATACTAACCAGTTTTATTATAATTACCACCGCGGCTAAAAACTACTAATTCAACCCTTTTCAATTTGCACCGCAACTTCACTATTATTACAAAATTACGGATACGAATTACATAACAACTACATTATCACTACAAAACTACGAATTAGAATTGTATTACAACTATATTATTACTACCAAACTTTGAATACAGACTGTATTACAATTATACTATCACTGTTGGACTATATGTATGAAAAGTACAAAAAAAAGATTAGTTATATAGATATTATCATATATCCCTATAATTAGTATACATATATCAAGTGGCAGTATACTACATTATAAGGTACAATCTTACAACTTACACGATAACGTGGCACGCTACAGGCTGTACTTTTATAAAGTGCATGATAACGTGATACGCTTCAGATTGCACTCTTGCAAAGTACATCATGCGTGGCGTGGTCTAAAAGGATCATTCTAGAGTATATGGGAAAAGTGCAACTGCCCGGATGAGAGGTTCATAATCTCTCATCCGTGGCGTACACTCTCTAAATACTTCTTCCGAATCTATCTATCTTTACAACTACAATAACAATCTTTATGATTTCTTTTCTACTTCGTTAATGTAATAGAGACTTTACCAACAAATTGAGTATTATTACCTGATTTTCTAACAAAAGTAAGTTTCTTTTCCGCGATATTTATAACTATATAAAGAGTCACTTCGAATATTACATTCACCTTACGTAATATTATACGGATTAAGCTTTGAAAAGGTAAATAACAATAATGATTAAGAAAAAAGGGGAGGAAATTTCGATAGGTACTTTGAATTGAATGCTGAACAAATTGATATTGTATTAATAGTTAATCGGAAGGGCTTATGTTAGTGAAATCATATTACGTAAGTAAGTGCGGGTAATAGTTACAAGTGTTAACGAATTGGAATACCCTTTATAACACTCAAATGCCATATATAAAAGATTTTTTAACCAGTTACGGTTTTCGCTTGTAACTGTAATGATGCAAGCACTGAATTTGCTAAATATGTTCCTCTAAGTTAATGATTTTTGCAATTGAGATAGAGGAACGTACGCAACGACATATTATATTAATTTCAGGTACGAGAAACCTCAGCACTTAAAATCTGGCCCATGTTTTTTCAAACTGAAAGCTAGAATTATATTGGTGTTAACGAAAGAAATATTTCAACTAATTTGTCAACCGTTAGAATTATAGTCGTAATAATTGTAAGAGATATTGTATTTGTAGTAAACACGGTTATTGGTTAATTAGTTAGCTTTTAGTTAAACTTAATTAATAATAGGTGATATACTACGTTTAATACCCAATGACTTTTCGCTATAATTACTTCAATTGTATCGTAAACTTCAAGTATAAAGAAGTCGTTATCAACGATAAGTATATGGCGAAAAAGATCATTTATCATAAATATAATACTCCTAACGCGGCTCATAGACTAGCCAACCACGTCTTCTTATACCGATTAAATGGTGAAGACACTTACCTTTACTTTGATCAAGTCTTCAACCACTTATATAATTTTAACCCTTGCAATCGTTACGTAGAATATAAGATGTAAAGTATTATTCTAGATACAGGGGTAGTAAAGTACTGAATAGGAGGTTATCAGTAATACATGGTATTACGAAGGGAAAGTATTAATTTTGTGGAGATTTATTGTTAATATATTGGTACAATCAAAATTGACTTCGGTACGGGCGAATGATTATAGTTATTGGGGACAATGATTACTTCAACTATCATTTAGTTAATTATGTTCTAAATTACCTAATACTTTACCCTTTTTTTACTCTTCTTAAAACCATGAAGATTCTCTATACTAACGTCGATATGAATATTGAAAAATTAGTTAAGAACAGCTTAATTTACTTTTTTCTTTTAAGTTGGGGAACCTTTAATATTACCTTAAAGGCTTAAAGATAAAGGTGTTAAGTTTAACGAAATGAGAAATATATTAATTATACCGTAATTTCAATTACGCAGCTGTTCACTTGTTGTATAAAGTCTTCAAATTCTCAAGGCAAGAAAATGTGTGATATTTTTCTCTAGAAACTATTGAAAAGTTTTTCAATTATGACCAAACTTATATTTATGCCCCCCAAAAACTTCAATTTAATTTTAAATAACTTGAAGCATTTTAATTGCCAGATTTTCGTTGATATTCTTTCATTCGAATAATAAGTCACTTTTTTTTACGTCATTTACTCCAGAAATCTTTTTTACGAAGCTAAAATTTCGAAGTCCTTGTTAACGAAATGAATGTGAGAAAAGAAAAAGATGTTATAAATTAATACGTATTTAGGCTCACCTAATGTCTTAGTTTATAATACTGGTAATAATTTTACTGTAGTCAAGTTTTAGGTAAATGTTAAGATAATGGGGATTCAATATAAATAAGTGTTTTTTACGATTCATTAGAGTATTTGGAAGTTCGAAAAGGCATATACATCATTTTATAAAGCTTACGATATTTTTACGTTATAAATTAGAAGTTTCATAAATCTAGAGGTGCGTTTTTACATCATGGAAAATGGTTTGAATAATATTATAGCTTGAACGACCTAATGTCAACTTTGTTAGTCTTTGGAGCATATTTTACTTCGACGAATGAATTGACGCCATTAGCAAATACTTAGACAAGAGTTGCGGCGTACGGTAAGGTTTTAAAGGAACTTCAGAAGGAATTGATACAGCGTTAGGTCAATAACGCCCTTAATATAAGAAACGTCCCTACGACGATTGACGTGCTGTTTTTGCTGTTATGAAGTGAAGATCTTGTGTGGTAAGAGCTAGGTAAATGGGATGGCTTAATTAAATTTTTGAGTATTGCTAATTTTAAAGTCGTTGTTAACGTTGCTAACGGTTTTGCGACGTTTCGCATAGCTTAGAGTAAGCTTTATATTAGGGCGATTGAAGATGACAATTCCGATGAAAATCTTCAAGCTAAGCGACTCAGTTTATATAATCTCTCTCTCCTCGTGATCAATAAGCTGATAGAATGCCGACGGTGCAGCCAAACTTCAAAGAGGAGGGACATTTAGGATAGGGAATATATACTAGGTTAGATTTATAACATTGCTTGTGTTAGCAGAAGAAGAAAAAATTGAGACTTGGTTATTAAGTTTCGGGTACAAAGTATTAATTATTGAGACTTTGAGTAAGCTATTTTAGGAAAAAAATATGGTTGAGATTAATAGAAATTTTATACGAGGAGTTATATAATTTTTATTCAAACGTGAATTTAACCCCAAAGAACTCAATATTACGACTTTTAAGTCGAGTATTATCTACGAGGTTAAAATAAAACGAAGGGGCGCACATACGAAAAGTTACGGCTAATCGTTTCAGGATACGGTGTTAAAATAAAAATCAGGATCTTTACGTAGGCACCAACGATATAAAAGACCAGTTTACTAGCTAAAACTAATGGGAATTTCATCTTCAATGGATTTAATATAACGTAAATATACACATAGTAAGTAATTGATTTATGATGTATTTTCTTGTTGTAATTACCGTAAGAATTTCATAATGAATACCCTGCAAGGACTATTATACGATGTATTAAATTATTATAACAATTAGTTTAAGTAAGTGTTTATTGGTTTCTGACCTACTAGTTGCACTTGAAATTAAGGTTAGATATGGAATTTTCAACTTATAATCTTTGTTTACTGATTACGTAAGTTAAAGATTTCGGTTTATTAGGCATATAAATTAACGATACCTGTTTTGTTTTGGAATTATTGGTTTTTTACTATCATAATAGCCGGCTATTGAGGACGTAAAGTTTTGAAACTGTATGTTGGTCGTAACTCTATCAGCGGGCAATCACCTTGACTTTAATAATTTGTTCATCCGTATAAATAACTTTAAACCATAATTACCTCAGTTCTCGCTAAAAGGATCAGGATTCTGACTTAACCATAATTGAGAAGATTAATATAGCTAGAGATTACTGTTATGACCCGACCTACGATAGTAAGCTAAGGAGGTATCAAATTTGGTTTACTATTGAGGTACGGTGGAAGACTAGGAGAGGTTCGTAGCCCACCGTGCAGGACCTATGGTTATGGCCAGTGCCCAGTCCGTCACGTGCCCTTACACATGTCGTATACGGATTGCGTCCGGTTCGCGCCTGATCTGCGCCAGATTAGGCTCGGACCAGGTATTGCCTATCCCGTTACGTGTACAATTACGTAACCTGTAAACTTAATAGCTAATGGTCTGAGTTTATAACATGTTTCCCTTTTCTCTGAATATTATAAGGGTTACGGCGTTTCACTGGTTAAACGAAGGGCGTGAGCTTTATCAGTTTAGTACGCGGGTTGGATGTGAGCCGGTAACTCGACGTTTGACGCGTCGTATAACGTATCAGCCGATTCGACTCTAAGCTACCGACGCCGTATAACGCGCCTTTAACGTGCCGTATAACGTATTGGCCGGTTTAACCCTAGGTCGCTGACGCCGTATAACGCGCCCTTTAACTACACTGTATAATGTATTTTTTTATTACCGGTGCTGTATAACGTACCTTTTTACTTGTTATATAATATATCGAATGATCCAACCTTAGGTTTTCGGTAAAGTATAACGTAGCTCTAATATATTTCCTAACGTATTAGCTAGTTTAACTTTAAGCAATCGGTACCATATAACGCACTTTTTAACGAGTTATATAACGTATTAGCCGGTTTAACCCTAAATCGCCGGCGCTATATAATGTGCCCTTTCATTTTGTCGTATAATATATCATTTTTGCTGTTGGTATCGTATAATGTACTTTTTAACGTGTTGTATAATGGGTCATTTTTACTTTTAATACCGTATAACGCGTTTCGTATAATATATAACTCTTATCGAATCCGGTTTACTAATACGTATAGATACGAATACTCTTGTAACCCTTAAAACT
This sequence comes from Anisogramma anomala, assembly GCA_038502455.1. NCBI lineage: Eukaryota > Fungi > Ascomycota > Sordariomycetes > Diaporthales > Gnomoniaceae > Anisogramma > Anisogramma anomala. The sequence continues at coordinate 1,449,610 of JASMMZ010000005.1, read as the reverse complement.
TCTTTTTTTTCCTTTTATAACGCTGTCCCTACTTATCATCTACCTTTTTTCGTAATTATTACACTTTTTCTCCTTTATCTTCCAATTATCAATTCCCATTAACATTTTTTAGCTATTTATTTACCTTGTTTTCATAATCAACATATATAATAAACCTAACTTAAGTTTTGTCGCCGCCAGCCCCCTTGATAAAAATAATAAGCCAATCTTCAAAATATACTACCTTATTATATATAAATACATTGCAGTTAACTGCTTTTTATAACCTTTTCGCGTTATGAAAAACCTTCCTATCCTTAATAATGGCGAAAATAAAAGCGAACCCCTCCTTTTACAGGTTGAAAATATTTATATATCGTATATTGATTGCCTTTTCAATTTCGGTATTCCTTTTATTTGTATCCTAGTTTATTGGATGTAAGGTTATCGTACGTATCGAAAAGTTTATAATAAAGTAAGTTTAGAAATTAACTTGACGAAAAGCTCGACCGTAATTTAACCTTTTTTACAATATATTTAAAAGATAAATTTACTCACGATCTTATCTGATATATGTGCCCTCTTACGTTAATCAATTATTACGGATGAGGATAAAGACTATATTTTATCCTTTATGTGTAAGCAGTAAAAAGATGTCTTAGGTTATCGACCCGTTTTTACCACAGCTTTCTTTAAGTTAATCAATTAATTCGCCCGGCTCCGCGATATTAATTGGGTATAAGGAGTCCTTACCGTACCGGCCGTACAGGTTGTTACCCCTTTAGCTATACGTTGCCGTCGCCCTTTCTTCCCAGGTCCATCCTTCCCTCAAACGTTACTTTTAACTTTTACGTTGTCGCTTATTTATAAGGATAAAACCCTTTTAGTTAATCGCATATTAACACATAACGTTTTCGCTCCAACTCCTTTTAATACCCGCCGTATATCCTTGCGTAATTTTAACCAAAAAAGCTAAAATAATGTAAATACGAAAGTTATATTTCCTATAACGAATATCAGTCACGGCTTATAAATTATAACGAACGATATCTAAGGTTTAATTATACGAGCCCCGATATCACCCGTATTCCATTTGTTAACATTAGTTAAAATCGACTAATCGGGCCGATTGCGAACGTACAGAGAATCATCCCCGGGACGACCTCGTTGCCCGAACCTAGACTAATATATTATAATTTTTAGTAACCCGCCTAAAAGATCGGTTTCCTCGCCCTGCCACTCGTTTTACTCATCGTTAGCCGTTATCGTAGGCTTTTCTTAACGCCTGTTGTTCCTAACATTATCCGCCATCCTTAACGTCGTCCCGCATTTGTCTTGCCCTTTACTAACCCCCTTTCTCAGCGTTTACTAACGTCCGTTACGCCTTTCGACGTCTTCCCCTGCTGGCGTTTCCTAATATTCAAAGTTAATTACAATAAGGCTCATAACGTTAATAACACTGATATTCATTAAACCCTAATAAGAATCATAATAACGTGTAGGTAAATCCTGATTAAATTGTAATAAAAGTCTTTTTACGGTCGGATAAGTATCCGAATAAATCGGGTAATATTTACCCGAACCTTAATTATATTATGATATAATTTGGTAATAACATCTTTTTTTCAAAAGTAATATATTACTTTAAATACATAGGCGATTCACCACACGTAGGCTATTTAATATAATTTCGATGCTGACGTCGAAATACCAGGTCATTATAAACCGTAGTATCTCCTTATTTTACCTTTAATTTGTTTAAGGTTATAATATACTGGTAATTTTACAGTAATTGTTACTTAAGTTTATTGTATAACTTTTACTCAATTAATATAAAGCGAACCCCAACCCGCTCCATTTTAGCCGCGAAAATTTCTTAAATTTTAAATTCCTCGTATATACCCTTTCTTCTATTATTAATGGCCAACATTAATTCCGGACGAATATCTGAAAAAACATGCGTGTTAAAAGAATCCGAAGTTATTCGTTTACCTAAATTTACGTAAAACATAAGTTATTTATTTAAGATATTAAAAACGATATTTAATTGGTTCGAAATATGGACGACCCGATACTAATAATAAAGTTAATCGAGTTTTTTACTTAAACAGTTGGTTCAAATATAATAAAATCCTAACTAAACCTCATTCCTCATTTTATATCGCTTAGCCGGATGTTGTCGACGATTTGCTGCGTTTTTTATTTGTTATTAGATATAAGTTATCGCCGCCGAAACTAATTCTGCCCCTTCGTAAAAATATGCCAAGAAATATAGTAATTTGACCCGTTGGATTGGTTAACGACTTCGTATCCCAATTTACCCTCGAAATAGATAATATTTCATACACATTTATCAACTAGTTCACGTTAAATTCAATAAACGTCAACTTCCGGTTATTTAACATAAATCAATCAACGGGTAAATATAAAGCCTTATTGTATTTCGACAAGGTAATAACGATAAGAAAATACTTTTAAACTTCCTCATTTATATGTTAAGTACTATGATTTGTATAAAAGTGGTATATGAATAAATGAAATTTATTCAACTTTTATTGAAAAATATAAGGTCGTTTAAAATACGCGTACTTCATCCGAACCGCGGTTATTAATGATAAAAACAAAAAATTTATAAAATATTAACTATACGTTTCGAAAACGCTCTATATATATATGTATAGTTATAAATTATATAGCCTTCACCTGGACAAACTTTAAAAGGAAATTTGTATAAATTAGCAAATATTAAAGAACCACTTTTATAATTAGTAAGTCGACTATAAATTCGATAGAAATATATATCCAATACCGATTGAAAATAAGGAGGGGTTAAAGGAGGCTTTATTGTAAGGTACTTCGAGGTTTCATTCCATTCCATTACGTATATATTCGATATAAGAGTCGTGTATTTACGATTATCCCTTTTTAATAGTAATTCCGTTAAGAAGCGCGAAATAATTTTTTTTACCTAAATAACCTATAATAAACGAATCTTAAATTTTTTACCAAATTTTCGTCGTTAATAATTTTCAACTCAAAAGCTATAAACGGTTAAGGTAACGTAATACATCCCGCAGGTTAATTTTGTAATACTTAATTTACATCAATTATCCGGATTAAACTAAAAAAAGCCTAACGCCCTCGAAAACAGCCAATTTACGAATGTTATACAGCGATTCGTTTATTACTTTTTAGTTTTACAATTTCACTAAGGTACCTGAGTCGAAAATAATGCGATTACTCGGGGCTAACGATATTAACAGGCTTAATACGGGTCGGGTACGTAACGGTGTTATCGGTTTTAACTTATTACAATCCCCTGAAGTTATCACCGATAATAACCCAGGCGTAAATTAGGCTCGGGGCGGTTTCGTTCCCTGTAATAACCCTCCGAAAACCTCTGATTTACCCTTAACATACATATCGTCGCGATCCAATGACCAAGCCTTCATCTTAGAAAATTGATCTACATGATCCGCCGCACTTAGTGTTCCTTTAATATATAAATCTATTATTATTACGTCTGATAAAATAATAAAAATAGGCTAAAAAACTCGCGCGCGACGTTCCTTAGTTTTGGGCTTATTTTGTAATTTACGGTTTAACATATGCGGATGAGAGCGTCAAAATATGGGCCTATACCGTAGGTAATATTAAAAAAGCGAAAAAAAACTTCGGCTTATTTAGCCTAGCGTTCTAAAATCAAACGTAGTAAAAAAAAAATCCATTTTTTTATAATCCATCAGGATTGTAAACAAGATACGGATTCTACGTAATTCTAAAGACCACGCTTTCAAACAGGATATCATCTAGAAAATCCCCTTATCTTAGATAATATAATTACGTTTCATATTTGTTAATCGTACGGAATAGTAAGCTATTAACTTTAAAATACTATCTATATCCTATTACAACAAATACCTTTTTAACGCCGTTTCTAAATAATCGGTTTTTACTACAGTTAGCCGATTTGAGTCTTAATATGCCAGAATCGGGGCCGTAATCAAGGTATCTTTTAAGATTTGAAATACATATTCCTTCCTTTCCGTCTAAATTTAACGAATTCTTTATTTCGTTAGTCAGACGAGATAATCTGTTAATTCGGAGAAACTATAAATTAAACTACGATTAAAGTTGGTAAAACATAGAAAACTTGGAACCTTTCGAATAATACGTGGTAATTTTTACTCGCGAATTACCCGGATTTTATCGGGGTCGGCCCAAATACCTATCCTAACCATTATAATGAAACCCAGGTATTTTATCTTTCTAACCACGAAATTAAATTTTTTAAAATGTAGATTTCGCCTTATATTACAAAGACGTCCTAAATTTACGCGAACTTTCGTTATATGGTCCTAATTTTTACCAAAAGAAAAAAACTAAAAGGTTGTTTACGTACTTTGTAACGAAATCATTCAAAATATCCGTTATTATACAATTAATATATAGTTAGAACGTCGCCGGCTTTCCCGCCAGCCTAAAGGGGATGACCAATCATTTAAATAACCCGAACCTCGTATAAAACTTCATTAATTTCTTTTATATGAGTGTAACTCAGATACGGTAAAAAGCTGTTTAAATATTTAATTTCATAAGTTATATCGATTTCGACAACGTACGCATGGTCTTTTTAATTAAGGGTAAAGGAAATAATTTTATTTGGTAATTTTGTTTAGTTTCTAATAGTCGATATTGAATTGTTATTCCCACCCAGACTTAAGAATCAGTAATACCGACGTTGTAATCGATAAAAATCTTACTCGAGTTTAACTTTTATTTATCAATTCCATAACTTGTTGTTAAAGTTTAAAAATTTAATTCCGTAATATAGAGTATAGTGACTTTGAAAGTCGTTTCGGTAAAGATTTATCTTCGTTCAATTTAATGTAAATATGATAATCGAGTTTCCTTCTATATATGGGTAAGGTTATAATTTTATCCTTATTAAATAAGTCGCGAAATTTTATTAATTTCAATGGAAGATATAAACGATTTTTTTCTTTTTTAACCGTAGTTGTCATCGTCTTTTGTAAAATACTTATTATTTTACAATGACTTGTAGTAAAAGCTAATAGGGACTAGTTCCTCGTACGTTATATTTCCTGGTACGAACGTTTTGTTCAACCGATAAACCCCGATTTTTTTACGTTTCGTATATTCCCCGACTTAAGAAATATGATTATCGCGTTAATAATTAAGCTTTTTAATCAATAAATTACCAAAAGATCATCGTCAACGTTTAAAGTTACCTATTAGTATTATATCTAAGGTATTTCAAAAATTACATCCCGCATTATTCCAGGAATAATATGTATTAATATTGAATTCAACTCTTTATTAATATTTATTCGAAACTTGGCAATTTTGGTAATATGAGTATTTTTCCGTAACCCTAATATCGTATCGAGATTTCGAGTATATAATAGTCAAAATTTCTCCATCCTTAACCGTTATATTAAAGCCTTGATTACAATATAATAATAATTACAATTAAAATCGACTTAAATATTTAGAAAATAGGTGTTATTGAAAGTCATGCAAATGAGTAATAAATATTCATTTATACGTATTTTAATTGAATTGAACTTTAGTTACTCGATTTTACAATTAATTCGTTAAAGTTATATAACCCTTAAACGAAATTATATCCAGGAGTTAGACTTTTCCCATAGCCGTTAATAGGGAATTTCTATCTATCTTTTTAACTTAAACCGTATATACTTACTTAAGAGTTAATACTGGGCGAAAATCGTAACCGCGTTGATAATAATCCGACAAGCTACAACGTACGTAATGCCTTATAACGAACTGAACCTAACGTTCCTTTACCGTCGTTTACGTTGCTTTACGTCCTTTGTCCTAAACGCGTACCAGATGGTTTACTAATATAATTGGCCGCGGTATCGAAATAATGAGTTGCGATTACCTCAACTTGTTATAAAGGTATTAAAAAGGCATAAACCCTCATTATAATTTTATTACTATTCGGTCGTTAAGCATATACTGGTCTCGTTAATTAATAACCAAAACGTTGCTTTAAGTTTAAAGACTTCAACTCGTTGGCGAATCCGTGGTACTTCTTTAAAGTTACGATATAATTCACCCGGCTAACACTTTCCATAATAGATTTATCGCGGATACTTAACGATACACAAAAGCGTAAAGAATCGAATTTTACGGCCGAGACCCAATTTAAGCCACCCGCTTAGGCTAAAAATGTCTTAAGCCTAATAGAGAATAGTAATTATAGGTTTTTATTGTTTATAACGAATCCCTTCAATTTAACGAATACTTTATCTGCGAGATAAGGATTGTTAAAAGCAGTTTCTATATAATTGAAAAGAATATCTGTATTATATACACCTTTGTATCTGCCAGCTTCGTAATATATTATAACTATTTACTTTACCATCGTTGTGTAATAACCTTATACGTAAAAAAACGTATACCAACCTTTTCTAATCTATATTTTTTTCGTTTCTAGTATAAATTCGATTGTTGAACGCGTCTTCGCTTACATTAAAGCAAATACATCGAATTACGGTTGGTTATATTGTTTTCGTTTACCCTTAGTCGGTGGGAAGTTAATACGAATCGCGATTCGGCCTCAACTTACTAAATCTTAATTACGACTTAAGCGAAATCGGACATAAGGTCGATAGTTAAAGTAGATTAACTTGGCTATCATAGTTACTTTATAATCGATATGATATAGCTTACGGTATCTGATAAACGAGAAATATCGGTTTAAATTGACTTCGAAGGGGTAGAAGGTGCATTTATAAAGGTGGAATATTCGGTATTCGCCGATAGCCTATCTTGTCCGATAGCGTTAAAGTATAACGTAAAATTATTAACGTCTGTTATTAATTCGTTTATTATAAGTGATATTTTTTTCGGAAAGATAAAAAAGCCAGTAATAGTATATTATAATCCAATTTACGATGATAAGCTAAGTAGGTACCAAATAGGGTTAATTATTAAGGTATAGTGGAAGACTAGGAGAGGTTACCATTGCTCACTGTACAGGAATTTTAGGCATAGCCAGTACCCAACCCGCTACGTGCCCTTACACGTGCTGTACACGGACTGCGCCCGGACCGGGTACTGCCTATCCCGTTACGTGCACAGTCACGTAACTTATAGACTTAATGGTCAATGGCTTGAGTCCATAACAATTACCGGTTTCTAGAGAAAAGTACTCGTAATAATCATATCGCCACTTTATAACAAGCGAAGGCATTTTATGACCTATAGATTACGATACAAATATAAAACCCAACGGATAAAGACTTTAATTTATGAAACGATTTTTTTTTAGTGATAGATAAGGAACTTAGATCGAGGAATCAATATAATCTCAATTGACCTATTAAAGGCCAAGTGAATGATTGTGACAAACGGTTTTTTTACTAATAATAAAAACATATCATCATAAATCAGATTTCTTATAACTCTCGTTAATAAATATAAATAAGAGGATCAATTCAATATTCTAGGAAGTTTAATTTATTGGATTATCGTAAAGTAAAAAGAATTACACGAAGAGTGTAAGCTTTAGTGGTTTATAATATAATAGCCGGCTTCGATGTAGACATACCGATATAGGAAACCTTTGATATTGTTAACAAACAGTTAAGGATTCCTTCTGTTTCTGTAGTAATTTGTACCAATTTAAAGAGCCTACTCGAATGTATTTCAAAACTTACAATTACCAGCATAAAATGCCTGATAATCGATGTGATAATACTTTAAGAAGTTTATAGAAGGAGGGAGATGAAGAAATTAAAATAGATGAATGGTAAAGATAATCTTGCAAATAATATAATTAAATCATTACCAAATAAGGCTATTGAGAGGTTTATAGACAGTAATAGGCTGACTATACGTATTAAGGACTACATTAACAGGAAACCTGGCAAAGTCAAGTTACGTATCAGCGAATAAAGATGCCTTAGTAAATTAGAAGATTGCCAGAAAATTAAACCTGGCAACTTATTTAATTGGCACAAGTGAGGGTATAGTTGAGTTGAAGGTTCGCATTAGTCTGTGGTACGGGAATTGTTTGTGGAAATTAATGAAGTTAGAACTTGGAACCGTGAGGTGATTAGGGTTAATTTAGCTGTGGAATCGGTAGGGGTCTGGCTAGTTGACGAGGTGGTGATTTAGTGGTTACCGGAAACGAATAGTCGACTACACTAGCGTACGCATACAAAACAAAAAGCTATCTTCGACCTAACATCAACTTTCTTGGCATGGATGCACGGACAACCTTGTCAAGACAGGTTAGGGGCCTACAATATAAACTCTAACAGTACCTACCTTCGAGAAAAAGTTTCATATCCAGCCACTCTTAATACTATCACTTTACATGCACCCCATTCTACCACAATATTACTAATCAGCTTTATCACCACTTCCATCTTTTCCGGCGAGCCCTTCTTGGCTATAGAGATCGTCGTCGGCCCAGTGCACCATCTGTGTAACGGAGCATCCAGAGAACAGTTCTGCCAAGTACCGATTTCATCCCACGCCACTTGTGCCAACGTAGTCTTCTAGGCTTACACTTGTACCACAGTATGAGTAAAGTCTGGTCTTTACGTTCAAAGACCTTTTAAGTCTTTATTATAAACGCTCGTACTTAACGGCTTTATTAATCTATTAATTTCTTTATTTTGAAGCCTTTACTACTTATATTGGCACCTTACACGCTTAGCGGGGCTTTCTCCTTCGACTTTACTTTGGATATATGTTTCTGGCTATCTACAAAGAACTTTTCTATACATACCAGCTGCTTAGTAGTATATTCTATTTTACGATTCTTTTAATTTTTCAGGTTGATAACCTGTAGCCAAAATATAACTAGTCTAACGGGTTAAAGAATATATCTTCCTTATCGCCACAGGCTTTTAACTAATATATATTTGTTTTATAAACTCTTTACTCTCTTATGGCTATTAAATTTTAATTTCGAGTCGACCCTAAATGATAACTAAAAGAACTATATATTATAATCCAACTAAGAATATAATTGTCACGCCCTTATAGGTCTTTAAACTGTAAGGTACCTGAGGTCCTTAATTGGAAAGTTGATTTGTAGTTCGGTTTCCCGTTAAGGGTTTTACTTAACAATATATTTCACGGGGAAAAGCTTTATTCTTTATATTATAGGTATAGTAAACTACAAACTAATATTTACTTTACCTAGCAATAATTCGCCTCTTTCCAACCACATAAATAATACTAATATAAATACGATCCATGTTTATTACAAGGAAAAATCATTTATCAAAAGCGGACGTATATGGTTAATATAAAACTCTTTCGGCAGGAATTGAACAACTACTTATAGCGCAAGGTTTGGATATTGGCCACAGGTGTACATGATACGATTCCAATTTATATACTTATATTATAAGTAATAGGGTGGTTTGTTAAACAGGTTGAATGGTATAGCCTAGAAACGGGGAATTGAATAGGGTAGTAGTTGTTTAAGGTGAAGACATTAGGTTGCGAGTCTTCCCACCAGCATATGTAACTTAATATTAGCGAGGGTTACACTATACTAGCTATATAGTAGACTCTGCCCAGTGATAGTAAAACAAAAAAAAAGCTGTCAGTATTAGAATAGTAGTAATTGCAGTGCAGTAGGTTAACTTTACTTAGAGTAAAGTTGACTATATTGACTGCAAGTTCAGTATATTGTTTTATAGGTTAACCATATTAACTGCAAACTAAGTACAATATTCGTTCATTTTACACCAAGGCATGGGCCAAGCTATTATTCATACAAATTACTGTGCAGACCGGCTAGCAGTCTGCCAAACCTAGAACAATACATCTACTACTCAACTATTTCAATACTACTGTTACTTCAACCAATAGTTTAGACAACGTTGCAACGTTTAAAGTTCTAGTAGCAAAACGCATTTTAACTAATAAATTTACCTTTTAAAAATTTGTCGTTTTATTATCAAGTATTCAAAGTTTCTATAGTTTGAATGAATAATAAACGAGTAAGTCGCATCATAGAGCTTCGCGTTCTATATTTTCAAATACTTTATGGTTTATAGAAGTTATTCATCGTAAATTTGGAAATTATATTTAATAAATAATAATCGATGAATGTAATACGTTATAAGGCGGCGTGTTGTTTCATAGTTACGTTAAATTCAATGATCCCTCAAAGTATATCCGGAGTATTTAACTTTTAACAAGGTTTTTCATTCGGGTTCCTATTAGGTGATAACAGGTTTCGTAAGGAATGAAAACTTAAGTCGCTTAAACAAAATATCTTCCTTGGGTCCCTAATAAAAGGTAACTCCGTTTTTAATTAACTCAATGAAGTAGACAGCTATTACAAAGTAATTTCACTTGACCGGACAATGAAAGTTAGAATCACTAAAGAACCCTTATACCTTTAATATTGGCGTAAAAACCTTGTAATTTCAAATACCGTATATCTTATCCGGATTCATATATACTCTAACTTCTACCTCTATAATAAATATCAAATATTTATTTTTTCAATATTTAATTCGCATTTGTATATTTCGATGTTAGTGACATATTTATGAAGCTTTCGATACGTATAGTTATCTTCTTGTTATTTATAAACCATTCCTGGGTTTCCTTTAGCAATGTTTTCTGGATATTATTTGTGGGATTATTTTTGCTATTAATTTATCGAAACGTTTTAATTTTTTTGCTTTTGTAGGATTTATAGAGTACTATTATATTGATTATCAGGTGTTTTTCGCTGGTGGTTCCGAGTTTTAAAATGTATTCGAATAGACTTTTTGAGTTGGTTCAGATTATTATCGATATAGAGGGAATTTTAGTCATTTGGTAACAAAGTTAAGTTTTTCCCATAATATTGTACCTATACAGAAGCCGGTTATCATGCTGTAAACTTTTTAAGTTATCATATTTGGTGTAATCCTGTTGCATTTGACAGAGGTTTAATAAATTAAGCTTTTGATCATGTGAAACTAGTTTTTGTACATCTTTTCATTTATTAGGATCATTAGGAAGCCGATTTCTAACATTAAGGTTTTGTTTTTTATAAAGGAATCGTTCGTAAAGATTATTAACTTGACCTTCGATAGGTCGATCGTATATTGATTCTTTGGTTTAGGTTCTATATTTGCTGCTTCTGCCTTTTATTCAATCGGTTAAAGTCTTCATTTGTTGGGTTTTGTATTTTTATCGTAATCTATAGGTTGTAGGAGGTCTCTAGTTGGTATAGAGTAACAATATCGCTGTGACAGGCGCGTTATTTTAAGTATCTTTGAGCTCTAGCTATGTTAGTCTTATTAATTGTAGTTAAGTTAGTATCTTAGCTCTTTAGCAAAAACTAGGGTAAGTATGAACATTAAGTATAGTAATTTACTATCTTTCAAAGTTAAGTAAAAAAAAATTCTGAAAAGTTATGACCGGTTTGCAATTTAAAAATTTCAAGTTTTTAATAACTTGGTGTTTCGATACTACAAAGTCATTGGTTTTAACGAAAGGAGTATCATTAGTTTATATATCTATTGAATCGAAGTTTTTATTTTATATCATCAATGAATACAGGCTATAGGTTAAGGATTTTATATTAAACCTTTACTTTAAATGAGATTTAAAGGTTAAGGACTAATAAAAACTTATTTTAGCTAGTTATTATAGTAGTTTGATATATCGCATTACCGTTTGCAAATGGTACTTGGTACGTGGTTCTTGTGGTATCTTTAGTAATACGATCCGTTATAAATTAGTCATTAACTACGTATACGTTTGCGTTATATCATGGTTATTAAGGGTGAATTTTCGTTTAGTTGTGGTTGGTAAATTTGTAACTCAGGCGACTTCTAAACTTTAACTTATCTTCCAAATTATCGGAGATTACGTATGGATCTAGGTTTTACCTTTTTTATTGTGTTTTTAAGAAATTAGCGTCAAGTTTTCGTACGGTTGCCCTATATTTCTACCTTTAACCTCCTATATAATCCTTGACATAAAAATCATAATATTTGGGTTTTAGAGGTTGAAGTCGGCTATAGATACAAATTGTATAACTTTTCGGGTTAAAAGTCTTTTAATATCAATCTTATAGCTTTTCTTAAAAGTTTTCCGAAGATTTTTATAATATCTTATACCTGGAGCTTTAAATGTAAGTTATAATGGTCCTTTTTTTTCCTATTAATCCATATAGTATTGTAAATTCGGTTCGGTGTGTATTTTTTCGTCTTTAACGTTACTCCTTTTTAGTGGTCGTCTACGTTGGCGGCGTTTTATTAGATTGTCGATAATGGAAAGAAGATGGTCGTGTTATTTTATTCGTTTGACTTGGAGATTTCTATCGCTATTATTAGTCTCTCTAATATATGATTTGACTTATATTGTACGAAACGTTACGGGGCTATTAGAAGTTTTAACAACGACTTTAAAATAATCGATACTTAAGATCTTGTATCGGCTATCCCATTTTCCTGGCGTCCGCCATACAAGGATTTCACTTCGCAACGGCAAAGTAAGTACGTCGATCATCGTAGAGATATTTCTCATATCAAGGGTATGATTGTTTCAATGCCATACCGATTGCTTTCGAAATTATTTCAGTACTTTGACGTAAATTACAACTTTTTTCTTAATACTTGCTAATAGCGGAAATATACTCGTTAAACGTAGGTACCCTCCAAATACCAACATTATTGGTATCAGGATGTCAGGGCTTATAGTATTATTCAGACTCTTCAGCGCTATCTAAAGGCATCACTTTTAATTCATAAAGCTTCTAATCTCCAACATAAGGATATTGTACGCTTTACGGAGTAACGCGTGTACTTTTCAACATTTCCAATACTTCAATAAGCCTTAATATGCAACTATTTACACTAGATTCCCATTATCTTCGCATTTTCCTGGAGTTCTGCCGCTGTAAAGTTGGTATTAGTATAGTAAACGACGATATTATATGAGATTAAGTATATGTTAATCCATAATATCCTTAATATTTCCTTTATTTTTTTGCTGATAAAGACTTTAGAAAATTTTCTTCGTAAAAAAGTTGCGAAGTTAATAACGTGAAAAACAGTTTCATTGTCTAAGTAAAACATGTTAATATATATCTTATAATTGAAGCCATTATCATCTTTTAGTGTAAATTTAAATTTTTGGGTGCTCAAATATACGTTAAGTAATAGTAACAAAGTATTTTATATTTTTATTCACTGTGTACTTAAGAACTTTGTATAGCTTGTTAATGACTGGGTAATTAAAACGCCGGTATGATGAATACATTTCTAATTTCATTCAATTTAATATCATTACTTTTGGGTTTTAAATGTAAAACTATAAACTCCCCCTCTTGGAGGTGAAGCGGAACCTTTGGCAGTTTTTAACCAGTTTATCAGTGTTTATGTTAACTTTTATTTCGACGGGTTTTAAATAATTTAATAAAAGGCGGAAAAAAGTAAAAGATTTGAGTATCTAGAATGTAATCGATCCAATAATAGTCTAAACAACCGTTATTACTAGTAATGATAATTATTCACTTAGTTTGAAGCTAACTTTAGCCTTTCTAATATCATAATGATTAATTTCCGTAATAGTAGTACTTTTTCTTCGCAATATTACACATTGTAAATAGTCTTTTGTTAAATATTTTGCTATCTTTGTATCTGGTATAATACTTTAAAACATTTGGTTCATATAACAATCGTAAATGTTAAAGGTGCAAATTGAGTTAAAGGCTTGGTTAGGGTAAAGATAAGTGTTTTCACTCCTTAAATAGTATAAAAAGGCGTGCTCAGCTAGTTATTAGGCCGTGTTAAGAGTGTAAATTTTATGTTGTGTGATTTATTTAGGCATATTATTACTGTTAGCATTTCCTTTGCCTTTGTAATTTGTAATGTAGTTTAATTTTTTTTTATTTGGTGGTAAGAGGGGATGTGGAGTAATATATCTTTTATTGTTTGTAAATATTAGCCAGATGGTAGTGAGTTAATTAACAACCAGATTTGCCATAAATCTCATTTTTGTTGTTATTATTATTGCAACTGTTCCTTCGTTGAATATATAGACTGCAATATTACCTTTATTGGCACCGGTATAATTTTGGCTTTTATTTTAAAGGCCGTAGATTAGGTTTTGAGTATTAAGATTGCCTGCATTTACGATAGACGTAGAATATTATTACAAAGTCTTTTTTATTCATATTGCGAAAGTTATAAGCTTAGGACTATATACTAAACGATTTTGGCATTCTTATTATTACAGGTGTAAGAGAGGAACATAATTGGCTCAAACAGCCTTTGCAAGTAGCATTTGAGCGTTATAAAGAGTATTTAAACTTAGTTACTCCCGTTATTATTCCCTTTAATTATTTACAGAGCATGGTTTTGTTAAATTAAGATTTTATTATTCTTTATTTGTATAATATTGATTTATTAAGCATTTGATTTAGAATATTCATTGGTATTTTCTCCTTTTTAGGTTATTATGATCCTTTACCTCGTAGTAGCCTAATCTATATAATATTACGTAAGGTTGAAGTCGTATTTGAAATGCCTTTTTATATTGTTATAAATTTAGCGAAAGGTTTTTGCTCGTATTAGGAAAGTTATATAGTAGTTTTCCACGTAATTTGGGAGGATCCTATGGAATAGTAAGTGAAAATCAGAAAGAGAAACCTTCATTCACTTGAAAATATTCAGTAAAAGCATCGTTCTCATATTAAGGAAATTAGAAGGCTTTTTATTATATTTTTCCACGTTATTTCAAATCTTTACAAAATTCGTAAAAGGATTGTAATTAATCCTAAGCATTTTGATAGATCTAAGTGAAAGGTTGTCATAGTCGTTCTAATTATTGGTAGGTTTTCCCATTAATTCAAACCTTAAAGCCTTCAAATTACACTGTTAAGGGTGATTGATAATCGTTTAACTCTAGGGGTAAAGTCTTATAGTAAAACCTGTAATAGTCTTATATGTGTAAGTATATTTATTGTAAGAAATTTTACCTTCAAGAACTTAGCGTTTCTAAAGTAAGAATTAAAGGGTAAAGTGAATTTAATTATATAAAGAGTTTTAAAGGATTTAATGATTTTATTTAATTAACCGGAAAATAACACCGATATAGATACGTTTTGTCGAATTGGCGGCCGCTACTTTATGCGATTTTCCGCAGCTAAAGGAGTATTTTGCATTATCACATAGAGGTGTTAAGATACCGAGTAAATTCACAGGTTTTTCATGAGGAATACGCGAAAAGATTTAGGCTAATTAAGAATAAGGGGAAGTATTTTGAAACGTATATAAATGCGTTAAATGTCTTTAACATCTTTTTCATTAAAACGAGGGTTTTAACGATATTTTTCAAATCAACTTCAGTCAAAAAAAGCTTATATTAATTTGAGGAAGGTTTTTTTTCGTACCTGAATTCTTTTTAGATTAAGTTTTAGATTTGACTAAGATGTTATAGTTTTTAAAACTACCTCTTTTATAATAATAGTCCAGTTTTGAAAGAATTTACGATATTTTCAGAAAGAACGATCGTTATGGTTAAACTTTCCTTCACCATTTTGTTCGAAAATATATTTGCGATAAAGTTGATTAAATGCTTTTCCGTTTAGTTCTTGTTGACATATTTCTCCCAAAAATCGTCGTTATAGTTTTTGTCAAAGACATATCCAAGGGTAACGATTGCTTTTTTTTCTAACGGGGTCGGTGATAGCTTTCAAATAAGCGTTTTCAGTAGCCATCTTAGTATTTTAGCTGGTGTGGGACGTGGGACTTGGTGGTTTTAGCAAGTAAACTTTGTGTTTTGGCGTAAAGTTTTGTGGGTACTTGACGATTCTATGTAAAGTCGCGCGACGTAGCCTTTTGGCGCGACTTGGCGGTTTTTCTCAGTATAGCCATCTTTAACGATTGAAATAGCGTAAGGGAAAGGGAAAAGAGTAAGCTAAAGGGAAAACTTGGTATTTAGAGTAAAGGTTTGGTGTAGTGAGTAAAGTTAGAGGTCGTTTGTTGTTGATAGAGATCGAAGATTGAAAGTTGTAGACCATTAGACTTAGTTATTTTTGCATTAATAGTACCTGTAATGGTAATAACGTAGTCTTTTGTCTAATTGTTGATTTAAAACTTCTAGAAGTTAATATTAATGCCTTGAAAAAGGATCTAGCAAAGATTACTTCGTGTTTTTAATAGCGATACCATTGTTTCCTTACAAATTTCTGTTTTAGACTGATGTAACTCAAAAGTATTTTTTACTTCCTACCGTTGAAGACTGACGTAGTACTAATAGAGTACCTTCGTAAGAATCTTTCCAACACCCTTCCGCCGTGTAACGTGAACCGTAATCGGAAAGTAGCTTCTACTTAGCGTATCTATACTTAACCTAATAAGCACTGGTTAGTATTGATAAGGCTTTATCGTTGCAACGTAGTCTATTAGTATTGGTCGAAGTAACTGTTTCTATATTTAAAGTAGTTAAGGTATTGTTTTAGGTTTGGAAAACCGCTAGCCGGTCTGCATAACAATTTGTATAGCCAATTACTTGGCTCGTACTCTAGTCTAAATCGGGCACTCCATAATCAACTGACTTTAAGTTGATACAGTAGACCCACAAAACAATACACTCAACTTGCAATTAGTATAGTCAACTGTACTAAAAGTAAAGTTGACTTGCTGCACTGCAATTACTACTATTTTAATAAGCGTTTAGTTTTAACCGTTACAATTTCTATATCAAGTTGTGTATCTTGGCGGCATTGATTTTGTATAAAACATATTTTTGATTATTTCCTCGGGAAAACAGCTTTTAAATCATCCATTTAAATACGTGAAGAAAAGTTAAAAAAAGTATTTATAAAAGCTAATTGTGGATATTACCATATGCCCCTACAGCTAGTATACATAGGCCAAGTGGTAGTGCACTATACTGCAAGGTGGATTCCTGCAGAGTGCACGATAACGTGTTACGCTGTAGGCTGCACTCTTGCAAGGTACAAAGTGCATTATGCGTGGCGTGGTTTGGAAGGAGTATTCCAGAGAGTATGGCAAAAGGGCCACTACCTAGATGAGAGGTCTATAACCTCCTATCTGTGGCGTGTACTTTCTGTAATGTTTCTTCCTAACCTATTATTTATCTTTACTATAATATTTGTTTTACGATTACTCTTCATTTATATTTATATAAATAGCAACCTTACTGGTACTAATTAGTAGCCGATTAGATCGACTATAAATAGCTAATAAAAGAGGAGATAAACAGAATTTAAATACATATGACGGAATGTTAAAGCGGTCCTAACTGTTTATGCTTTAATATTACGCCTTATAAAAACTATACGAAAGAATGGAATTACGCGGGAACACCGTTAAAACCCGAAGCATAGGAAGACCACAAAATCTGAAGTAACTTGAAAAATAATTATTTTTCATACAATATTATTAATCAATTCATGCTCTATTTACTAAAAAGCTTTGTTACTTTAACCCTGAACCTGTTTCGGCGCTTTAAACGTACCCGGGTACTTTTTAAAGAGCGTCTTATTATGTATTAGGTTATGTAAGCCAAAACCACCCGATTTCAGAACCCTTCGTTAGGACCTACCCAACCTCAATACAGTATTTAAACCACTTACGAAACCTAAAAGCGGTTACAAATACAACATCTACATCTCTTTCTAAATTTAAAAGTGGCTACGAATATAATACCTATACTTTTTCTAACGATTAAAAACGATTACGATATGACAATTCAAACCACTTACTAAACACAAACGAAGACCTAGATACCGGATTATAAACCATACCTCCCTACACCTATATTTACTTTTCCCCTTTTTACGTTTACCCTATTCAGCTCCCTACGTTCGTCCTATACCATATGTTTTAAGTTTAGTGTTTACGATATTTAAATTTTCCTGATCGTTTAACTGATATAACACTACTAAGAATTAGCAAAACTTATTAGAAAAGCTTAATTAGGTTGTAATTAGGATTTATTTTCGTATTATTTGAATTTGATATGTATCGGTAAGTGTTAAACACCATATTCTCTTTATATTTCTGTATTTTTCCACTTTTTGTAAAACCCCAAACGTATTCGAGTTCTATCCACAGCGCAAAATCAACGATTTACGCTATTCTAGCATTACAGGTATACGAAGGAATTGCTGACCTCCAAATAAACAATAGCCTTATAAGTAACGGATCTGGGGAAAGCTAACGAATATATAAAGTACTTTGTTATATACAGGTTGTTTCGTAATAACATTTTAAATTATTTGAACCTGAACTTATAGGATAATAAAATCGAGATACAAATAGAGGATTTGGACCTTTATGCCGCAAATACGTATGTTATTAATATGATTCTTAACTATTGTAGCGGCGAAATTCAACGACGCGACTTATTCGACGATTTTAGAGAGAATTTTGCGGACTGGACGCCGCATATGTAGCGTATGGTCGACGATACAATTTTAAAAATATGGAGAAAATAATTACAAATCAAATGTATTAATACAACTTGTAAAAATGATAAACGTATTATAAAAGTCTTTTGAACAACAGCCTAACTTATATAAATGTTAAAATAGATGAATGATAAAATGATAAAAGAGAAATTTGTAAAAGGATAATAGCTGAAAAAACGTTAGAAAAGCCTATTGAATATAATGGATCGGGAACGAGAAAAGCCTCCGCAAATGGAAAAGAGACGTTTAGTAAGGCTAAACGCTCACCTCAAAGTGGAAACAGAGCTAGGTAAATCGACGAAAAAGGAAAAAGTGCCGCAACAATTATTTAAAATGAAAGTTAAATACGAACCCTCTCTGGAACGTAATTCTAAATAAAAACCAAGATAAAACCATACTCCGGATGCCGTTGATAACTAGTTTGACTACGAAAAGAATAGCCCGGATAAAAAAGCCCCGCTTTAAAAAATGATAAGCGGTATAAAATGACAATACATACCTTATAAACTAAGGCCTATTAACTATGAATCTTACCTTGATTTTTCATCATACAGCTTTCTCAGTAATAAAAACGACCTTATAAAGCTTAACAACTTCGTTAAATTTTAGGATACGGACGAGAATTACAGCGATAAACTATATGATATACTTGATAATTAGATACGTGTTATATTTAACATATATAAAAGACTAGATACTAAACTATTCAAGTTTACGTTATCTTAACCTGTATATTATTTAGATAAGTTCAAAAGTGGTATATGTATCATCTTACGTAAATGGATATATTGATAAAATATTATAACAGCTTAAAATGAAACTTCGATATAAAAATTGATTACGAACTTTATGATAAAAACGAACCAAATACGGCCTGGGAATTAGTGAAAATTTAGCAAGAAAATACTGATGGAAACCTATAGGAGGTACTTACTACCTTATGAGCTAGGTTTCAAAAGGTATTAGGTAATCTTTTAACCAAAATATAAGGGTAATAAACTATTTATTGAAATGGTAATAAAAGGTTACCACGGGAACCAAAATTTCGAATTTACATTATTTGAATTTGAAAAAGACCTAAAAGCCTTTTGTAAGAGTGTTAAAATATCGTTTACGATCTTTATACACCGATAAACGAGCCCTGGATTAGCATTTGTAGCCGATATAACTAAAGGCGAGGACTAAATTACTAAAGAAGACCTCATCGAAACTCTTTACCACGTTTTTAATCGAATATTTAAGATATATTTGAAATGAAACGAAAGTCTAAATTAAAATTATTAGGTTAAAAGGTACTAGGTAAAAGTCTTTGGTAATTAATGACGGTGATAATTGTACAGTAATAATAAAAACGGATTCCCGCTATAGTAATACCTACCAAAAAGTGTATAAAGCTTTATAAGATTATAAAAACGTTATATCGTGTACGGTAAGATCGGCTGTTAGTTTACTCATTCCCCCGTTTACAAGTAAATTCGGATTAAACGATAGTTTCAAACCGATTATGTATTTGAGGACCGGATAAAAGCTAATTTTATAATATATATAACCGAATGCAAATGTGTAAATGATAAGCTTAACGCCTATCTTTACTAATATATATCCGTAAAAATGAAATTTAAAGTGGATAATATTTACTTAACAACATAAGACAATAAAACCACCTAACATATTTTTACAGAATGATAAAAAGCCTCCTTCCTATATATTGTAAACATAGATTATATAGACGGAGTGTCAAACGCCTATATAACGTCACAATTTATGCTTTTACGTAGATACGGCAATATTTTTCAGGGTATTATGCCTGATACTGGCGCGGCTGAAATTTCAACGGCCGGAAAACGATAGTTCGACGGGTTTATAACAAAATTTCCGAAATTTTAACTCAACTGAATAAAAGAATACCGAAAGGTTTTGTTTGTTAAAGATAAAGCGTTGCCGCTTGGAACGGTTGCTGTTAATATACGATTCGAACCGGTTAAGTTTTACGTAATAGACTTCAAAATTCTATTTTTTCTTTTATTGGCTAATATAAATAAAATCGGAATTAAAGACCGGAATACGAATAATTGACTTATTCGTGTTTCGGACAGTGTATTCGTACCCTTTCAGCTAAGTTCGTCTACTTATAGTTTTTCCCTAAAACATGTATCATTAAAGTTATTTACTTAACGTTGCCGAAATTACAAATATTATACCGCCGATTCGGACACCCAGCTGTAAAACGCTTTTTACGACTGTCTTACGCTATAAGATATATAGATGTAGAAAAGAATGTATTTGAAGTTATCGAAAAAATTTACTATAAGTTCCAGTTATACTTACAAGCCCTACAGCAATTTAAATTTCGCCTTCAAAACGACGTGAACTTTAATTAAGAGGCAATTACTAATATTATATATTTCAATAACTAATAATTACTTTACTTTGTTGAAGCGCTTATATCATTTTAAGCTGTGAAGTTTAGACAAAGCGCTTTCGTTATAAACTATTGAAACTTTTTCATTAACTATTGGTTAAACTTTTATTTAGGGCTTTCGGATTGGATTACTTACGACATTGGTACGGCCTTCAACCTTACGAAATAGTGTACCAAGGTTATGATTACTTATAACGAATATAAACAAATACTAGTAAAAATACAATAGGGTATTGGTAAGTGTAAACGATACTATAAACCGCTTAAAAGGGTATATACGGCATTATCCAAAAAGCTAAAGGGTATTAGTTTTAAAGAATCAGTCTTATAAATAATGATTAACGCCGTTGATAACATTTTCGGTCCGAGTAAGTTTATCCTTACGCTCCTTGTTTTTGGTGTTCATCTAAGGATTTATATAAAATTTATACCATCGCTAACCACGGTGTAAAGGCCAAATGTTATTGTAGAAGCTATAATATTTTTACGTTCCTTATGGGTAAAAAAAGAAGTTTTCAAAGCGTAAATTATAAGGAATGATTTACATAAGATCAACGTTTTAAACCTACTATTACAATCCAAGGTCTTGTTTTAGAAAACCAAGAACGGATTAACTGGCCTTTAGAATATTAACTGATTTAAAATTTATAATATTCTCGTTGATTTGCCAAATGCTACGAGTTTGTTTCGTTAGATAATGGTACGAAAATACAAAAGAAAAATGGAAAGGAACGGCCTAAAATCGTAATCCGACTAAAACCATCGTCAGGATACCCTTTAAAACGACGAATTCAAACCTTTCCTAGTTTTAGCCTACCCCCTAAATCGTACTTTCGACCCGTTTTTACTAAAAGAAAGAGGTCCATTTATACTAACCTTATTAACACTTCGCCGTCAAGGCCGCCTTTTTGGTTTAAAAACCAAAAAACGCTTCGGGACCTTTACCGCAAACTTCTTTATTCATTAGAAGGAGATGGAAAACCGTGAACTTAGCCTAAGGCTTCACGACAACGGCATTATCACTACCTCGGGCGCTCTATTCGAATAATCCACCCAAACAAAAATCTTTGCCTTAATTAACCAGGGCGTTTTTCGCGTTAAAAGGTTCGATCTAACGATTTATAACACTTATAAAGGTTTTCCTATTCGCCTTTATTATGATGTTAAGGACAAAATCGGAAAACCATGCGAAAAGATTCGCCTAGTTGTAAAAAGATATAGTGACGACCGTAAAAATAATATTATAACTTAGCTATTTATCTTACAACGAGCCAGCTACCGTTTGGTTTTTGTACTTATGGTTTTTTGTAATACACCTTATAGCTTATATTTTAAATTTCGTAATATCATTTAGATATACACGTAGTTTGAAAAGCGATTCAAACGACCTATTTACGCCGATTTACTTGTGAATTGAAAAAAATATTACCTACCTAAAAATATTTTACGTATTATGAAACCGCTTTACTGCTAAGTTAAAGTTGGTGTTTACTGGTATAAAACTTACTAAAGGCACTATAAAAACGGCTCAAGATAACCAGCTTAACCTTTGGCCCATATCTGTTAGTATTAACGGCCCGTTTCAAAGGCTTTATAATAACGGGTATGTAAACTGATGATATATTAGCTTTATATGACACGTTATTTCTTTGTATTCAAATAGAGGAAACCATTAAAGGTCAGCCTAAAGGCAAAATTTAAGACGTATTTAACGGAAGACCATATAATTAACTTGAACAGCATTATGATTACTTTCCGGAACAACGTTTTGTGCATTACGAAAAAAGAGTATTTAGACGAAGTTGCCCATGCAGTTTTAAACAGCGTGAAACAGGCTGACGAATACATATATTAACGCGTACGTGGCGTTTAATTTACTTTATTAATATAACTAGAAACCGTATTTGACTTTTCGTTAGCCGCTTAATGCCAAACTACCTCGTTAGACTATATATATAAATCGTTTAATAAGAGCTTCATATAGTAAATACATAATTTAAAACGCGGTTTACAATTTATACCGCTAGATATACGTATTATAAAGCTGTTTTTTTTACTAACGATTCTTTCGCTAATAATAACGACTATAACTCGTAAATAAGCTTCGTTTTGATCTTCCGCAACAAAAACCCAGCTCAAAACGGCTTTACATTCCCTAGAAACATTATTTATTGGAATTTTACTAAGTATAAGCATGTTACGAAAAAGCGTCCTAGCTTCGGAAATCAATGGTATAATTGGGGGTTTCGATTCGGGTATCACTATAATAATAACAGTCCGGAAAATCATTTCTAACTTTAATTTACGCCTCATCCCTTTCATTATATATATTAACTCCTTTTCTCTTTATAAATATCTGGTTAAATCAGGTATTACAAACGAATTTTTTTTAATAATTGACATTAGAGCCTTACAAGAATCATATAAGCCCTGAGAAATAGAGGGAAAGCGTTGGATGGATGGAAAATCCAACCCGACGGATGTAATAACCAAGCTTACAACGAATGGAGCATTAAAAACTCTTATATCAATAAACACTCTATTTGTTGGTATTGTTGAAAAGGTTTTACGACCTTAATAGGGTTAGTATACTCTACCTTAAGTTTTTATCTTTATTTCATGCTTTCATACAGTTCTTAATCCACTATTTACAACGTTTACCGATTTGTCTCACGGTGTTTAACTTATATTTTTACCGGCCCTACAAATTTACCTTTGTTTCAATCTATCATCTAGCGCCACTTTTAATATACTGTTACCTTTTGTTTTACGTAATTCGGCTCTATTGTGTATTTATCTATTTTCTCTTTTTTATTTAGGAATAAAATTTCGTATTGTTTTTGGTATATTACTACTTTCGTTTTCTATATTTTTACTCTGCTTCATATATTACATTTATTATTAACTTTATATTTATGTGAAAAGAAATTACATTACCATACAGCGTAATATATTATTGTCAAACACGTCAGCCCAGCCGTAAAAAGTAGTTGTTTACTATTAAAAGAGAAGGGAAAAGACAACGTCGTCGCGTTCCTACCATCCTCCCTATTATCCTCCCTTTTTGTGTTGGCTTTACCGCTATTACCGTTATCGACGTTATCCTCGTTAACGAGGATATAGCCCCGCGCCTTGGGTCGTATACCCTTAGGTTAAGGCGCGGGGGAGTCTTTACCCTCCTTATAGCAATATGAGATAACGTTGTCGAACTCTCCTGTATAGTATATATGTAGGCCTCTTTTCTAGGAGATAATAACAGCCATTAACTTTGTAATCCGCTGGTTGATATTTGCTATTAATTAATATAGGCTTTTTTTGGTTATTTACGAATGTGGATATTTTTATAAACGCCTTGAATATTACTTTTCTAAAAGGGGAGATTTTTGAAAATCGGTTGAAATTTTCTATAAAGCCGACAAACGCGTAGTATAGCCTCGGCTTACGACTCTAGGACTAATGTAACGGGGGCTTATCTATTGCTAATACATTCATAATGATAATAGCGGGCTAAAAGACTTTCGTTTTCGTAGCAATCGTTTATAGACTTACCCGAGGCCGTGGATGCGATATATGTTATATAACGCGTGTCTATTAACGGTCCGGGACTACGGGCCCGGGTACGCCATTCCAACGCCTTACGCGTTAAAAAGGCCTCGCGGCTTACCTTATCGATACTAAGTTTGACGCAGCGAAATAGGTCCGCTTTGTTCTCCTTATTTGAAGGAATATTGAAGGTATATAAACAGGTGAATTTAGGGAATACGAATCGCGGCGAAGTTTCGCCAAGTTACATTTACGGAGTTAGGGGGTTTTTGCGGGTAAGGGGGTTTTTACCCGCGGGGAAAGGGTAAGGTTTATAACCTTAAAACCCTCTCGTTTCTCCCTCTAAGAGTTAAGGGAGAAAGGGAAGGGAGAAAGAGAAAATAGGGGGGGTGGCAGCTTCGGCAGCGGCGGTGGCAGGGGATTGCGAGGCCAGAGGGGAGCCGGTAATGGAAAAAATGATGCCCGACGAGGGAGGGTTGTTGGTAATAGTAGCGTTGTCGGCGGCGGTGGCGGCGGCGGTGCGGCAGCGCTTACGCGTTAAACGGCGTTTTACAGACCTATTTTTACGCGGTATTTATTTAAAAGTAAGGTTAGTTTATAGGTATTAGTCGAATAACTTACCTATTGGAGAGATTTGGATTGATCAATTAAAATAAATGTTAATTTAAATTAAAATTGGGATTGTTATTAATTTTAAATACGCGCCTTTAAAGGAGGGGGAAAAAAGATGTTTTTTTTAGACCGATAGCGATGTATCTTTTCATACTAATTCACAACATGAAACGGCGTAATTACCCTTACGTAATCACTCTTATAACACCTGCGTTATTACATCCCTATCGGAAACCATAAAAGACGCTATTAACAACTATATCGTTGCCGATTAACTATACTAACCAAGCCCTTATTACAATCATCACTGCGGCTAGAAATTGCTAATTCGAACTTTTATAATTGGTATCGTAACTACACCATTATTATATTAGCTACTAATTCAAACCTTTGAAATTAATACTATAACCAAACTATCATTACAAAAGTTACTAATTCAAACATTTATAATTAGTACTGTAACCATAGTGTTATTACAAAAGCTACTAATTTAGACTTTTACAATTTGTATCGCAATTACACTATTATTATAAGACTATACATACGAATTCTTTATAATTATACCATCGCTATTAATCTATAGGTACAAAACATATAAAAAAGGAAGAAAAGATTACCTATATAGATATTAATATATACTCCTACAACTAGTATATATAGGTCAAATGGTAGTACACTATACTGCAAGATGGATTCCTACAAAGTATACGATAACGTGTTACGCTGCAGGCTGTACTCTTGCAAGGTGTAAAGTGTATTATGCGTGGCGCGGTCTGAAAGGGGTATTTTAGAGCGCATGGCAAAAGGGCCATTGCGCGGATAAGAGGTTTATAACCTCCCATTCGTGGCATACACTCTTTGGAATACTTCTTCCTAACCTAACATATATCTTTACTACAATATCAATCTTACCATTACTCTTCGTTTACATTCACGTGAATAGATACCTAACCGAAACTAATATTAATAACGCGTAAATGAATATCATTAATATTCTACTATAAGGCAGATATGTATTTAGTATATAATAGTTAATAATATTCAGCATATAATAATAGAAAGATAATTGGATAATTTGGTTTTTACGTTCTGCTTATCTATATGTTCAAAAATAATATATAATTGTAACCTTATTATTATACCAAGTTCTGTTCACAAATGTTATCATAAAGAAGCAGTAAACTTAACGTTGTGATTCAAAATAATTTCTCATAGGTACGGTTTGTCAGAAGGTATCTAATATTTGTATAAAATTTCTGCTTAATAAGCTACGAGATACATGGTATATCTAAGTAATGAAAAAGTAAACTTTAACATTTTATAGGTAATTATTATAATAACGTTCAACTTGTTATAATTTATTCATATCTATAGAGTGGCAGCGGATAATACACCAGGTAAAATTGTATGAAGTCCATATAAATAATATATTTAGATTTTTCTGGAGTATAAATGAGTCGTGCATTGATTATAAACCTTTAATTTTCATTGTGTGGATATTACCATATATCCCTGTAGTTAGTAAGAAGCCACGCTACGGAGTGCACCTTTGTAAGAGTGTATAGTACTGTACCACTCTTCAAGATGCATTCCTGAGGAGTGCATGATAGGGTGCCATTAGCTGGAGATAGCATTTGCAGAGTGCACAGTAGAATTCCACTGCCCGGAAGGGAGATTATCAAAGTATATGCCAGAGTGCCGCTATCCGGATAAAAGGTTTATAACCTCTTACCCGTAGCGTGTACTCTCCGAATGTTTTTTCTCTTTTGATGAACTTATCTTTATTATTATAATACTAATCTCTAATATTACTCTTTTATTCTTTTATGTTTACGTAAAAAAAAAAAACGTTACCGATACTAATTAATATTCGATTAGGTTGATTACAAATAGATTAAGAAAGAAAAGATAAACCGAAGTTAAATACCTATAACGGGACATTATAGCGGTCCTAATTATCTTTATATTAATATTACGCCTTATAAAAATATACGGGAGTGTGGAATTATATGGGAGTATCTTTAAAGCCCGAAGTATATTAAGACTATAAAATTCGAAATAACTTTAAAAAGATTACTTTAATATAATATTATTAATGAGTTAATGCCATGTTTGTTAAAAGCGCCGTTACGTTATCCATTAACTTGTTTTGGCATTTTAAATATTCCCGGGTACTTTTTAAAGAGCTTTTTATTACATTTTAGGCTATATGAGCCAAAAACACTAAGTTTCGAAACCCTTCGTTAGAATCCATCCGAACTAAAAATAATATACATACCGTTTACGAAACCTAAAAGCAGCTAAAACGTAAAATTTACACTGCTTACGAAATCTAAAAGAGGTTACAATACAACACACAAACCGCTAGTAATAAATAAAAACGGCTACAACACGATATCCGAACCGCCTATCAAATACGAACCTAAACTTACACATATATACCTCTCTATATCCATATTTTTTCCCTCTCCTTTCCCATTTTCCCTATCCGCCTCCTCTCCCTCGTTCTATACCGCCTATTTTGAGTTTATTACTTGCGACATTTAAGTCTTCCTAGTCGCTTAACTAGTATAATACATACAAAGCGCTAAAAAACGTTTCATTAGTTTGTAGTCACGCCTTATCTATACTTTATTTAGATTTTACCTGTTTTAGCAAGTGTTGAACGCCGTACTTTCACCGCTTTACTATAACTTATTTCCTTAAAATTTCCTATTTATACACTTTTTATCTTTAATTATTTAAACCAATCTACCTTAATTACTTCATTCCGAACGTATACGAATCCCATCCACTACGCAAAACCAACATTCACACTGCTACAACATTTTAGGTATATACAGAAACCGGCTTCCCAACCGCTTTAGTACACCTTATACTCCTACAACTATAAATTTACTAGTAATTGACTTGGTAAAGTCTAACGAATATATAGATTACCTATTTACAAAGAAGTTGTTTATTAATAGAATCTTATATCATTTAAACCTTAACTTGTGAAATAATAAGATTAAGGTACCAGCAAAGGATGTGAACCCTTTTACAGAAAATATGTACGTTATTAATATAATATTTCATTATTATCGCGACGATATTGAAGGGAGAGACTTATTCGACGATTTTAAGGAATATTTTGTAAACTAGACGCTATATATATGGTGTAAAGTCGATAGTATAATCTCCAAAAAATTACGACAATAACTACGAAGCAAAGGTATTAATACGACCGGTAACAATAGTAACCGTATTATGAAGACTTTATTAATAACAGCCTAACTTATATAAATGCTAAAGTGGATAGACGATAAAGTATTAAAAGTGAAATTAATAAAGGGACATTGGCTAAAAGAGCGCCAGGATAACCTTTTTAAAATGATAGATTGGAAACGAGAAAAGTCTTAGTAAATATAAGAAAGAGGCTCTTAATAAGGCTAAACGTACGTCAAGAAGTAGAAACGGAGCTAAGGGAATCGACAGAAGAAGAGAAAGTTCCGTAAAGATTATTTACGACGCGAGTTATATACGAACCCTCTCTGAAACATAATTCTAAATAAAGACCGAAATAAAACCACGTTCCGAATGTCGTTAATAACCAGTTTAACCACGACAAAAGCGACCCGAAAAGAGAAAACAACCCGCTTGGAAACGATATAAACGGCAAAAAGTGCCAATATATACTTTATGAACTAATAATCGCTAACCACAACCTTTACTGTACCATTTTACCGTACTGTTTCCCTACTAATAAAAGTCATTTAACAAAACTTACCACCTTTACCAAGCTTTGGGTTAAGGACGAGAATTATAATAACGAACTATACGACGTACTCAACAATAAAATACGTTTAATACTAAATACGTATTAAAAGCTAGATATTAAACCGTTATAGTTCACGTTATTTTATTCGGCATATGGTTAGGTTAAGTTGAAAGGTGGTATATATATTACTTTATGTAAGTAGATAAACTTTCGAAATACTATAACCATTTGAAATTATAATTTGATATAGAAATTCATCACGGATTCTACGATAAAAACTAAATTCATACCACATGGAAATCCGTGATAAATCAGCGTAAAAACGTGAAAAAAAACCTATAAAAAGTGTTTACTACCTTATTAGCGAAGTTTCGAAAGTATTAAACGGCCTTGAAACTGGTATACAAAAGTAATAAACTGTTTATTTTAATGATAATGAAAACGTGTCGCGGAAACCAAAATTTCGACCTTATACTATTTTAACCAAAAAATAACCTAAAGGGTTTTTGTATTAGTTTTAAAACATTACTCGAAATATTTATAGGTTAATGAATGAGTTTCGTATCGGCATTTATAGCCGGAAAAATTTAAAATGAGGGTTATATTACTAAAACAAAACTCGTCGAAACTATTTTCCACGTTTTGGATCAAAGGTATGAAATATATATAAAGTAAAGTAAACGCCATGAATATGATTATTAAAAAAGAAGGTATTAGGGAGGGTGTCCCATAAATAAAAGGTAAAACATCTATTATTAAAGGTGATTTTACGATTAAGGACAAAATCCACCGCGTTTATAATAATACTCGCGAAATAGTATACGAAACTTCATAAGTTTCCAGAAACGTTATATTGTATACAGTAAAATCGGCTATTAATTTATTAACTACCTAATACAAGAGCGAATTCGAATTGAACGATAGTTGAAAACCGATTACCCACCTAAAAGCTAAACGGAAACTAATTCTATAATATGTGTAGTTAAATACAAAGGCGTAAAAGAAAAATTTAACGACTACCCCTACTAATATACTTTCAGAAAAAAATACTTCAAAGGTAATAATATTTACCTTATAACCTAGGATAACGAAACCACCTAGAGTATTTTTATAGGGTAATAAAACGCTTCTTTCCTATATAATATAGGTTTGAACTTCAATACCGGCGTGCTGAACGTCTATATAATATCGTGATTTACGTTCTTGGATAGATACGACAACCTATTTTAGGGCATTATACCTAATACTGACGCGACTGAAATTTCAACAGCCGTAAAACCATAATTAGACGCGTTTACGGCGAAATTCCCGAAATTCCAGCTCGACTGTATAGGAAAACATCGAAAGGTTTTATTCGGAAAAGGCAAAACGTCGTCGCGTAACACGATCGTTGTAAACACGTAATTCAAACAAGTTAATATTTACATAACTAACTTAAAAACGATATTTATATTTTCTTTAACTAAGATAAATAAGTTTGGAATCGAGGTCCAAAATATGATCAACCAACTTATCCGCGTTTTAAATAGCGTATTCATACCGTTTCAGATTAAATTCGGCTATTTGTAATTGTTGCTGAAAACATATATAATTAAAGTAGTTTATACAAGGTCACTATAATTACGAATATTGTACCTCCGATTCGAATATTTAACTGTAAAACGCCTTTTACGGCTACTTTACACCGAAAGTTATATAAATATAGGGGAAAAAACGCTTAAAATTATCGGGAAAAAAATGAATAAATACTAGTTATATTTTCAAACTTTACGGCGATTTAAATTCCTTCTTTTAAATATTATAGACTTTATGCATAACTTAATTATTGATATAATATACTTTAACCGCTAGCTAATACTATATTCCGTCGACGTAACAACATTATTTCAAACTGCGAAGTTTATAAGAAACGGTTTCGTTATAAATTACTAAAATATTTTTGTTAACTGTTAATTCAACGTCTACTTAGGGCTTGCGGACAAGATTACTTACGATACCGACACGGCCTTCGATTCAACTAAGTAATATAACAAAGTTAAGATAGCCGATGACGAATATAATCAAATACCGATAAAAGTATGATAGGGTATTGGAAAGTATAAACGGTATTATAAACCGCTTGAAAAAGCGTATATAGTTTTATCTAAAAACCTAAAGGGTACTAGTTTCAAGGAATCTATTTTACAAATGGCGGTTAACACCGTTAATAACATTTTTGGCCCAAATAGGCTAATCCCTACGCTCCTTGATTTTAGTATTTGCCCAAAGATTCACACAAACTTTACATTATTACTAATCACGATACGAAAAGCAAATACTATAACAAAAGCCATGGCAAGGTTGTGATCTTTACAGGCCAAAAACAATATATCCAAAACACTAGCCGTAAAGAATAGCCTACGCTAAACCAATGTTTTAAACTTATAATTACAGTCTAATATTTTAATTTCGAAAACTAAGGACGGATGAATTGACTTTTCAAGGATTGACGGATTGAAAAGCTATAATATACTCGTCGATTTACCAAATAATACAAGTTAGTTTCGCTAAACAATAATACGAAAGTATAAAAAAGAAATAATAAAAAAGCGACTCGAATCAATAATCCAACTAACGGTACCAGCGAAATGACTTTGAAGATAACGAAATTAAGCCGCACATAAATCTAATATACCTCTCGAATCGAACTTTAAAATCTTTATTACTATACGAAAGCGGTCCGCCTATATTAATACTACCAGTACCTCTCTATCGAAGGTCGCCAACTCAGTTAAAAAAAAAGAAACGCCTTAATACCTTTTCCGCAAACTCCTTCATTATTTAAAAGGAAATAAAAAAACATATGTTTAATTTAAAGCTTTACCTCGAAGGAATTTTGATTATTTTAAACGCTATATTCGAATATATTACCTATACAGAAATATTTACCTTCATCCAGTAAAGCGTTTTTCACTTTAAAATATTCGACCGAGCGATTTACGACGTGTATAGGATTTTCCCTATACACCTTATATACGAAGTTAAAGGTGAAATCGAAAAGGCTTATGAAAAACTCGCCTTATTATAAAAGGATATAACAACGACGGTAAAAAAAATCATAATCCAGTCTCCTACCTTATTATAAGTAAGCTACAGTTTGATTTTTACGTTTACAACCTCCCTCAATACCCTTTATAACCTATATATCAAGCTTCGTAATATTATACAAGCTTATATACAATGCGAGGAACGGTTTAAACAGCGTATTTGTACCTAAATGCCTATAAAGTTTGAAAAAAAAAAAAACAATTTACCTATAACGATTTTACGTATTATAAAACCTCTTTATAGCTTGGTGAAAACTAGTATATACTAATATAACACCTACTAAAAGTACAATAAAAAGCGGCTCAGAATAGTTTGTTCGACTTTAGACTTGTACCAATTAGTTTTAACGGCCCGTTTTAAAATCATTACAGTAACAAACATGTAAACGGATAATACTTTAACGTTGTATAACGCTTCGTTTTCTGCATTTAAAGAAAAAAGGCTTTCAAAGACCGGTTTGAAAGTAAAACCTAAAACGTACCTGACCGAGGACCATATAATCGACTTTAACGGCGCGACATTCACTCTACAAAATGGTGTTCTGGGTCTTATACAAAGAGGATAATTAAATGAAGCTGCCCTTATTACTTTGGATAACATAAAACGGGCTAACGAATATAAATACTAATGCTTATATGGTATTGAGGTTACCTTGATATTATAACTGAAAGCGGTGTTAAATTTTTTAGTGGCCTTATGATAATAAATCATCACTTGGAACTATATGTATAAGTTGTTCAACAAATACCTTACCTGGCAAATGAACAATTTAAAACGCCGTATATATTTCATTCCGCTTAAAATATATACTACGAAATTTTTTGTTTTTCCTCACAGTTCTTTCCCTAATAATTTCAACTATAGTTGGTAAATAGGGTTCGGTTTTGTTTTAGGTAACGAAAAACCGGTTCGGAACGGATTTACTTTTCGAAAAAAGATTATTTGTTAAAGTTGGACTAAATATAAGTAGGTTACGTGAAACGTTTTGGCCTTAGAAATTTTTAATATAATTAAAAGCTTAGATTTAGGTATTATAATAACTATTACAGTCCGAATAATTATTTTCAACCTTGGTTTAAAACTTATCCCTTTCGTCGTTCACATTAACTTCTTATCGCTTTATGAATGCCTAATAAAACTAGGTATTACGAATGAAAAATGCCATATAATAGATATTATGGTCTTACGTAAATCTTATGAACGCCGCGAAATTGAAGAAATAAGATGAATCCATAACAAGTTAAATCTAATAAATATTATAATTAAAAGCGCCCCAAACGGGGTATTAAAAACTCTTATATCAACAAGTACTTTTTTTCATTAGTATTACTGGTAAAGTTTTACAACCTTAAAAGAGCTAATATTCTATTACTTACCTTTAACCTTTTTATTTGATACGTTTACGCCTTGATTGAAATTTTGAAACGGCCTGAAACCCGTCATTCACGCCACTCCTCGCATTTTACAACGGTACATATTTTTTTGTTTCGCTTTTATAAAATTAATTTCCTTCGATCTGATATTCGCTATTTATATCGTTTTCACGAATTTTGCCTTTGTTAAATCTACCATTCCGTACTACTTTCAATATATTATCGGTCTTTTTTTATATATATTAATCTTACCAATTTTTTACTCTTTAACTTTTATATCTGTTACTTAAGTTACGATTTTTTTTTTAAAAAAAAGTAATAACATTACTTTATAGCGTATTATATTATAGCCTGGTACACCAACTAGGATGAAAGGGGTAGCTATTTACTACTAAAAGAAAAGTGAAAAGGCGACGCCGTCACGTTTCTGTCATTCTCACCACCGCCCTCTCCTTTTATATTAACGCCACCGCTATTACCGCTATCAACGCTGTTATCGGCGCCACCGAGGAGGTAGCCTCGCACCTTAGGCTGTATGCCTCTAGGTAAAGGCGCGAGGGGGTTTTTACCCTCTTTACGATGATGCGAAATAGTGTTGTAGAACTCTCCTACATAATATATACGTAGACCCCACTTTTAGGCGTTAATAATGGCCATCGAATTTTCTATCCGCCGGTTGAAGCTTATTACTAATTAATATTGGTGTTGGAATAGTAGTCAAATGCAGTATAGTCTAGTTAACTTTACTTGCAGTAAAGTTAATTGTACGTGCTGCAAATTGACTGCAGTTTATAGGACTGCACTGCAAATGCAGTGCAGTAAGTGCCCACTTCAAAGTGGGGCACAGGCAAAAGCGTCTAGCTATACAAATTAGTGTGTAGACCGGCTAGCAGTCTGCTAAACTTAGAACTTACACACCTCAATCAATAATATCAACGCAGCACCAGTTACTTCGACCACAGTGATTCGAATCGACTACGTTACAACGATAAAGGCCTACCAATACTAATTAGTGCTTATTAGGTTAAGTACCGATTGGCTAAGTAAAAGAAGAAGCTACTTTCCAGTTACGATCTACAGCTACGGCGGCTAGGGTAAAAGAAATATTCTTAATAAAAGCCTCTATTAGTACTACGCCAGTCTCCAACAGCAGGAAAACAGAGAAGACTTTTGGTTCACATCAGTCCCTAACGGCAATCTGGAAGTAGGCGATAGTATCGCCATTGAAAAACATTAGGGAATCTTTATTAACCCTTTTTAAAGACATTAAGATTCATTATCAAAAGTCTGCAAGTTCAGAAAGTTGGTAAACGGCTAAGTTAGTACTACTATGGGTAATACTACCGTAAGGAGAATGACCAAGTCCCCACGCCAAATAACTATAACTTTTAACCTTCGTCCTCTACCAATAACAAACGATCTCTAACCTTACCCTCCACACCATAATTTTTGCCCCTACTTTACTCTTTTTACTCTCTACGCCACTTTAAATGTCAAGTTCGCTACTTTAAGCGAAAAACACTGTAAATCGCCAGGCCGCGCCAAGAAAGCTACGTCGCGCGACTTCACGCCAAGTAACCAAGTCGCTAAGGTTCAACGCGACTTTACAATAAGTCTCTACGGCTAAAATCACCAAGTCCTTTGCCTTACATGCCCTATACGCTTTAACAAGTCCTACATAGTCTTAAATCTCAAGATAACACCTACTTGAGAGATTTTAAAAGGGATTAATACCCTAAAAACCCTTTTTATTAAATTCTACAACGAAAACTTTTAGTGACAATATATTAAAAAAAAAAATCAAACGAAAAACACCTTACCAATTTCGTCAGATACTTTATCATTAAATACAATAATAACGACGACTCTAACCGTAATTTTAACAGATATCGCTACTTCTTTAAAAGCTAAACAATTGATATTTTGAAAGCAATTTGAAAAGTTATTAAATTAAAACTTAAGTCCAAATTAGAGGAACGAAGGATTTTCGTTTAAGTACAGAGCACCACAACTTTATACCAAGCCCTTTTCTACTTGCCCTAATTTAAAGAATGCCTTTATAACTCATGACCTAAAGTAAAAGCTATTAAGGAATCTTATCGCTCTTATACGCGATTTAGGAGACCTCTTATTTACCTCTAACTAAATTGAGACTTCTTACTTACGGGCGATAAGCCCGTTAATTTACTTTGCAACCTAACATCTTGACATAATAACGCGGAATATTTCCTTAGCGATAGCAAGACACGTAAAGCAAAGGCCTCCTATGCGACCAGAAGTATTCATATTAGCGTTTTACATGAATTAATTAAACAATATGATCTAACCTCTCAAAACCCCTAAACCCACTTCTCCCAAGCTCCTTAACATGCCTAGTTTTAATAGCCAAATTAAGGAAGGACCGGCTTTACGCGCGAGCCTATTATGGGCACAAACATTAGCGTTTTCCCTCTAAACTCAGCCAAAGATAACTATCCAGCTTACCAATACTAATAACAACTACAGTTTTTTCCTTAACCAAAAGATATAAAAGGTTTTTACGACCAGTACATTACCTTTCCCTTTGAACTCGTTTTTATAAAGGATACAGATTATATGGTAATTACTACATTCGTTAAGATTTAGGAAGGAAAGGAGAAGTATAACGGTAAGCCATATAACCTCTTCAACGTCAAGTTACGCCTATTTCTCAATATTTTCCGCCAAATGAAAGTTAAGTTGCTAGCTTTTCACTCGTTATTTCCCAGTATCCTTACCAGCTAAGCCGAGGATTATTACCTTCGGTATCTAACGAACTATTTTTCCTTATATAAAATCTACGATGGCCTAAAAGATTATTTCGAACACGATATCAATTTTTCTAGTACCACACCGATTATAACATTATTAAATGGTCTTAAATACTGGATTACAAAAAAAAGTTGGAAAGTAAAATACATCTCTTTAATTAGATATTTAATAGGGTAATTTTTTGTTAACAAGTAATAGAGAACGTAAGAGCTAGCGAAGATACCCTAGACCAACAGGTCCGGCAAGCAGTTACGGGCTATAAGGAGTTTAAATACGCCTTTTAGTGCCCTAATGCCACCTGAAGGGTTCTTTGGCCAATTGCATTCCTCGTTAGCGATCATGATTGTTCGAATCTTCGGCTCAACTTGTATATACCCTTAAGCTCTGGAATTCAGTGACGAAGAAGAAAAAGGCCTTTCTAATTCGTATTATATTGATTGATGGTACGGAAGGCCCAGCAATTACAGTTAATAAAAGGTCTGGATCTTTAACTACAGAGAAGTGTATTCCTTTTTTTCGAGGTCTTTAAGCCAACTAGTCAAGTTTACATTAAACGTTATGAGATGTTGGATTTTCGGTAAACAGAGCTGTTGGTTACCATGTCACATTATCGCCGAACGTAAAGCAAAGCAGGCAATGCATTTTACGTAAATCTTTTTTATTTTTAACTGGGAATATATCGGGTAAGTAATATAGTTTAAAGGAAGGGAAAATAAAGAGGAGGAAAACAAGCCAAAGGCCATCGGCTGGCACGAAGATACTGACATTGGCACTAACACTGGCCCGGAAGTAACTTAATGACTAGCCGACCACACCTTTTTATACCGCCTTACAGGTAAAGGCTCCTACCGCCGTCACAACGATAAAAACCTTGACCCTAAATACCTTTTTAATATTCGAAACCTCTATGTGGAATAAGTCTTTTAGGGGATTATACCAGACACGGGGATAGTACGATACTTAATAGGAGTTTATTTGTAATACATCGCATTACGAGGGGATACTAATACTATTATGGAACTTGACTACGCGGATTCTAGTAAGGTAAAGGTTGGTTTTAACCTTAGAGAAGAGTTATTTTTATGAGAATCAACAAAGTTGAAAACTGTTGTCGGCCCTATTATTTTCTTTATCTTGGAATCCCTCTCCCTTTTCCTCCTTTACTTGAAAGATATAAAAAACCTCGGCGTTAATATTAATGTTTAAACTAACGAACTAATACAAGTCAAAGTTGGTAAAAAGTTTTTACTTAACCTTAAGTGGAGGTATCTTTGGTTTTATCTTCAAAGGTTACAGATAGTGATGTTAAACTTAACAAAGGCGGAACTTAGTTAATTATATCGTAGGTTTAATTACCCGGTAACTAATAAGTTTTATAAGGTTTTAAAGGTAACTCGATATAAATATGTGAATTTGTTAGCGTTAAAAGTAGTCGAACGGTTTTATTACTATTGCTAAATATGTTTCCAAGCCACTTTCAAGTTTAAATTCACGTTAAAGAAAAATTAAGACTTTAACTAAAAAGTTTTCATAGATGTGGTTTACCTAGACGGCAAGCTGGTATTATATGTTATAGACTCCATTAAAGCTTTTTATAGCGCAAAGTTTCTTAAAACTATTACGGTAAGGAAATATGAGAGGTATTACATATTTTGTAGATTAATACGTACCTTTTCCTATTAAACGTACTTATTCACGATGCCGGTATTGACTTTGTTACTATGGAGTTTTAATTTAATCAAAAGTTAATAGAGATTCAATGTAAACAAATTACCATTAAAGTTTATTAAGGTATTAGTAAAGTTGAAAGCGTAGAAACCCTTTTACGAAGGGTTTAAGATATCCTTATACTGTAAATCGAAAGCTTTACAAGTTAAAAAACATGGCTTTAAATAGAGGTAAAAGGTTTTAACGATATTATTAGTCTTAATGGATTTATACCAACTTTATTGGTATTCAGAGCTTAACTACATATAATAGTTAAATCGCTACCTTTATTAAATAACTAGAAACGTGTGATAGTATGTAACAAGGCCCTAAAAGAGTTAAGGAAGGAATCGACACATCGTTAGGTTAATAATACTTTCAATACTAGGAACGGACCTTTAATAACAAACGTGCTATTACTCCACTTTCAAAGTACAGTTTTCACATAGCGCGAACCAGGTAAATAGGATAAGTCATATAAGATTTTAAGTATTATTAATTTAAACCTAGTAGTTGAAATTGTTAACAGCTCATAACTTTTCGAATTATACAGGTTAAATCGTAGCAAAAACCGTTCGGGCCTCCTAAGTTTCTTAAAATTTATAATATTAACAACCTATAAGCCTAGGAAATTAACTAATTTAACCCTTTCGAGCCGATTGTTAATAAACCAATGGAATGTTGGCGGCATAAACGACCACTTAAAAGGATATATATATTGAAAAAAGAGCGGCGATGAGCAAAATAGGTTCAAAAGAGTATATATAACGAAGTAGGTGTCTTTAAAAGAGAAGCTTTACGGAGAAATTGCCTCTAAGTTACATACAGAAGGAATTATTAATATACTAGGTAAACTTTTTAAGGAAGATTATTAAGTGGAAATTGACGGCTTTTTATTACAGGGGGTTGTATAATTTATATCATTAACGCAGTTTAGAAGCTAAGACGTTACTATTTTCAAGTTAAGGATAATTTACAAGGTTAAAATCAAAACCATAGACCAGCCGTACAAAAAGTTACGGCTAATCTCTTAAGGGTACGATAATAAATGTAAGGACTGGATCTTTACCTCATTACTTATATTTCATAAAATCAAGTAAGCTTTAATCGTTTTTATTACTACCAGTTCAACTACTAGCTTAAAATGTTAATTCACATTGAATAGTCGGGATATTACGTAATCTAATACCGATCTTTAGCGGATTATACTATTGGAATCACTAAAAAATTAAGGGATAAGTTTCCTGCCGGTATAATAATACGTTATATTAAGATTTTATACAAACTGACTAAGGTAGGTGTTCACTAGTTCCAAACTTATTAGGCGTACTTTAAAAATAGGCTCGGTATGAAAACTTCAAACGTTAATAAGTATCTGATAATTATAAAGAGTAAATACTTTAGTATCGTAAGTATGTAAATAAACGATACACTTTTCCTCGACGATGCTAAGTTTATAGCAGCAAAAAAGTGTATTATCGAGAATTTAGGCCTTTAAAAGTGTAAGTTAATCGAAACGTTAGCCGAAGGTATATAGCTTAACTTTAACAAATCATTATTTTGTATCTATGATATTAAGGTAAAAAACGGTACTTATATTGGACTACGCTAAAAGAGGTAATTAATAAGCTCAAAATTATTAATAAGACCGATAAGGCAAAATTACAAAGGTATTTGGAATATTGAGTCCGTACAGCTTATATCGTTACATTATATTAACCGAAAGTATTGTACAACCGTTTTATTACAATACAGCTATGAAACCTAGAAAACAAAAGCTTAAACAATTTGAATAAGCGGATTTAGTAGAAAATAACCCATATAAGAGAAACAATTAACATGATTTTTATAAATTTAATGAAGTCGAAGCTAATAATCTTCGTAAACGTGT
This sequence comes from Anisogramma anomala, assembly GCA_038502455.1. Taxonomy (NCBI): domain Eukaryota; kingdom Fungi; phylum Ascomycota; class Sordariomycetes; order Diaporthales; family Gnomoniaceae; genus Anisogramma; species Anisogramma anomala. The sequence goes on along the minus strand of JASMMZ010000005.1, from coordinate 1,409,977 downwards.
TATTCGTTAATAATACTAACCTTATATGGTGAATTGGTTTCTTAATGATATTCGTTAATAAAGTTAGGTTTGAATGGTAATTTAAGAAAACCGGAAACCTTATATACTTAATATTCATTAAGTATAAACGCGTAACGCGAAGTATATTAGCCTCGGAAATTTACGGTATAATAACAGGCTTTAATATCGGTATAATAACTAATGGCATATTAAAGATTATGACTAAATAGCTAGGGTTGTTACCAATACCTATAGTAATATATACCAACCCCTGAATTCTTTACGAATTCCTATTAAAATTAGGCACAACTAATAAAAACCGTTTAATAATAGACGTAATAACTTTAAAAAGGGAATACGAAACCCGGGAAATTGATAAGTTCCAGTAAATTAACGGTAAAAACAACCCTGCTAATGTTATAACCAAAGCCACCCCTAATAACGCCCTAAAAGATTTGTAAATAACAATACGCTAACCATACGAATCGAGAGATACGTAAACCGTCCGGTATGTAATGTAAAGGGACAGGGTTACCCTAGCAAACTGAAAGACTGCTAAGGCAATGGTAGCGATGGCAAAGGTGGTAATAACAATAGTTTAAACTACTGGTAAAAGGTATGTAAGTGGTGGTGTACCTAATTTGCGCAAGTCTATGGCAAAAAATCTGTACACGGGATTTGAAGAATGGAGGCCCCAGAGGTGTGGAGCAAAAGGGCTACAAAGGGCCATAATTAAGGTTAATTTCAGTACAGATTGATGAGAATTAATAAGGGTCTGGCTTATGGATTGAGGAGGAATTTTAGAGGTTTCCACCAATTTATGGCAAGCCATACTAACGTGCAGGCACAAAATAAAAAGCCGCTAGTATTGAAATAGCAGTCAAATGCAGTACAATCAAGTCAACTTTACTGATATTAAGGTTGATTGCATGTACTGCAAATTAAATAGAGTTTGTGTAACTGTACTACAAGTACAGTGTAGTATGTGCCTACTTTAAAGTGGGACACAGTCTAAAGCGTTTGGCCATACAAATTAGTTTGCAGACCAACTAGCGGTCTATTAAACTTAGAACTTACACACCTCAATCAACAATATCAATGCAGCACCAGTTACTACAACTATAGTGATTCGAATCAACTACGTTGAAACGATGAAGGCTTACCAACAATCGGCTTATTTTGGTTATTTATAATAGTTTCTTCTTTTAAATGTCCTGAATAATATATTTGAAGAAATGGAGAAATTAAATTTGCAGTCGAAAATGTAGGTTTTAAGCAACATTATGAATAAGCTGGTAGATAGGTAATATAATCTCGGTCTACGGCTCTAAAATTACTGAAATAGGGGCGTATCCGTTACCAGTCCGTTCGTAACAGTATTAATGGGATGACCGGTCCAAGCTTTAATAGTAATCGCTAATAAACTTGCTTGTGGCCGCGAATGCGATATACGGCACATAAAAAGTGTTTATTAGCGTCTCGAGGCTACCCACCCGAATACTCCGCTTTAACGCCTTACAAATCAAGGAGGCTTCGCGACGCACCCTAGCGATACGTAACTCGAAGCGGCGAAGGAGGTCCGCCTCAACCGCCTCGTCTAAAGGAATATTAGTACAACGAAAAACACGAATAGGTTTAAAGATACGAATTGCGTCGCAGCTTCGCAAAGTTACATTTACGGCAGAAAAGAGGGGTTCCAGAAGGTAATAGGGTCTTTACTCGCAGGAAAAGAGTAAGGTTTATAATCTTAAAAGCTCCTCGCTCATCCCTTTAGGAATTAGGAGTAAGGAGAAAGATAAAAATGATTGAAAAAGGGGTAAATGCTTTAGCGTCGGTGGCGGCGAAAGAAGCGAAAAAAAGGGCTGAGATAAAGGCGTTATTACCTGAAAAGGCATAGATTGTACTAGTGGTAGTAATGGTAGCGGTAACACGGATAACGGCGACAGCGGCCTCGGCGCACTTATGTTCACGCGTTAAACGGCGCCTAAAGATACTATTTTTACGTGGTATCTATTTAGGGGCGAAGTTAATATATGAAATCTGATTAAGTAACCTACTTATCGAAGCGGTTAAAAGTGAGTAATTAAAACAATAAGTTAGGTTTATATACGTAAATCAACTAATTAAAACTTACGTTAACTTTAGGTACGCGCTGTTAAAAAGAAAAAAAGGTTTACTTGGGCCGGTAACTATATATCTTTTTATATTAACCCTAAAATACGTCACGGCGTAATTACTTCTACGTAATTATATCCTTATAACGCTTATACAATCATACTATTATACTGAATAACAATAAATTCCATTAATAACTATAGCGTTATCAATTAACTAAACTAACTGGACCTTTATTATAATTACTACCGCGGCTAAAAACTGATTATTCGAATATTTACAACTTTTACCGTAACTATAATACTATTACTAAATTAAAAATACGTATTAAATTATAAATATATTGTTATTACTATACTAAAGATACAGATAACTTTAAAAACTCCACCATTACTATAAAGTACGAATACGAACCGCAATAGGGGGAAAATATTACATATATGAATATTACCATATATTCCTATAGTTGATAAGAAGCTACGCTACGGAGTACACCTTTATCAAGGTGTATTCCTGCAAAGTGTATAATAGCATGCCACTGGCTAAAAGTGGCATTTGCAAAGTGCATAGCAAAATTCCCCTGCCCAAAAGAGATATTAGCAAAGTGTATGGTAGAGTGCCACTGCCTGAATGAAAGGTTTATAATATCTCACCCGTGGCGTGCACTCTCCGAATGCTTCTTCTCTCTTGCTTAACTTATCTTTACTACTATAATACCAATCTTTACCATTACTCTTCTACTCTCGTATATTCACGTGAATGAACAGAGACCTTACTAACATATTGAGTATTTATCTCTAAAAAATATAATAGATATATTATTCATTCACTATTTTTCGTTTCTATTTGAAATATAGGCTATTTCATAGAAATATTATAGGTTTTAAGTCAAAATAATATTCATTGTTATATTTTTCATATAAGAATCCGTTAATTAGGCCACTTGGAAAAACTAGCCTTTTGCAACCAACCGAATGACGGGTTGTGAAATAGGCGATTATCTAGGCGAAAAAGGTATATTATTTCGGAATCATTAATCATTCTCTTATTCGTTTTTTCGTTTTAGGTCAAATTCAAAATGATTTAGCGTTATATAGCATTTTTTAGATTCAAAAAAAAAATTGGGAACGTATTCAATTTTATAATATCACTTCGATAATAGACAAAGTTAATTTTTTTTCGTTGGGTATAATTGGTGAAAAGTTATTCAAAATTTGGTAAAGAATGGTTATTTCATTCAAGATTTTAATGTCTGTGTTACCAAATGTAGGGAGCTTTTTACACAATATTTAAAACTAAGTCATATCGTTTTAACATATAAATTATATTAAAGTTATATGTATTGAGATATATAGCTATATTGATAAGGCGTTTTTTTGTTTGGTTTGTGGAAGTTAAATTGAAAGAAGTTTTGTTAACAATTTCTATGATAAATTCTTTATGCTTTCAACTAGTAATATGATACAGGTGTCTAACTCAAGTCGTTTTTAGGTATTGATAAATTTTAACGAAGTATATTACCCCGTGTTCTAAGATCCTGTAATTCAATTTAGGCTTGGTGAGAAATTTGTTCAAAAAGAATAATAGGTTATATAGCTATAACCGGAATTGTACTACCTCGTGCCTATATATTATCGTCTCTAAACAGGTAAAACATAATTCTGAAATCTCATTTTAAACTATTATGAATCTATAAACAATGAACATAATAGGTTTATATGATATAATTATATACGGTTTGAAAGGTATTGTTGTAACGTCTAAAATACTTTTTTTCGTTCTATTATAGGTTTAATCTTAGCGGTTTGTACATCATGTATACGTTTACTACAGTTATTGTTTTTTATTCTTCCTATTTTACGAATTTTAACTGTTAAATAAGGTTTTAACTTTGATAAGGGTTTAAATAGCTGTGTAAAGTAGGGTACTATAGGGCTTAAGAATATTGCAACACCCAAATATGTTTTTAACGTTTTAAGAGTAGTTGGAAATACTAGATTTTCAAAGTTTTTCGTACTTCTAGCGGTGGTGGAAAGCTCAAGGTCGTTGACGTGAAAAAAAAGTAGTTCCATAGATTAACGTCTTATGTATGATTTTTCGACTGATAACGAAATTCTAATTTTGACCAAAGCGTCAAAAATTTGGGCTATATTTCCTTTATATTTCTTAAAATTATTCCAGAACATAATTATATTATCGATAAATATTCGGTAAAAGGTATGATATGGCTTCAGTATTCGGTTATTAAAACTTTGCGCCAAATTAAGCGAATTTATGGATTTTAGAGTTTCAATTTTGCTGTATTGAAGGACGAAATTACTAACGGAAATGAAATAATTTTCATGATTTAGGTATATTAAGAACTACAAGAAGAATTCTGTAATATTAACTATAGAACTGTACTAAGTTTCACTTGATGAATCAATTTTATTTTCTTAGGAAATGAGCGTATAACTGTTAGGTATCGCGTTTTTATTCAAAAACCCAAGATTAATTATTACACGACCTTTTTAATACTATATAAGGTTCTGAAAATTATGAATATAAGTAAGGCGAAGGTGTTATGGTCCAACCTACGATGGTAAGCCAAGTAGTTGCCAAATGGGGTTTACTATTGAGGTATGGTGGAAGACTAGAAGAGGCTAGCGTGGTCTACCGTACAGGACCTATGGGCATGACCAGTACCAATCCAGCGCTCAGCCCGTTACGTGCCCTTATACGTTCCGTATACGGACGATACCCGATTCGTACCCGGCTAGTACCTAGTTAGCACCCAGCCCGTTATGTGCCTTTACACGTATCGTATACGAACCGTACCCGGTTCATATCTGAACCGGACCCAGACCAGGTATTACCTATTCCGTTACGTATATAGTAACGTAACCTATAAACTTAATGGCTAATAACTTAAATTTATAATATACCCCCATTTTGTCTGGATATTATAAAGGTTACGGCATTCCGTTAATTAAACGCGGGGCGCGGGATTACCCGCTTAGTATGAGAGTCGAACGCGAGTCGGTAACGTGGCGTTTAATACGCTGTATAACGTATCAGCCGATCCGACCATAGGTCGCCGACGCTATTGAACGCGCCCTTAGACCTGGTGTATAATACTTTTTTTTACCATCGGTTTCGTATAACTCCTGTTTAATAAACCGTATAATGTATTAACCGGTTTAACCTTAGGTCACCAACGTCGTATAACGCGCCCTTTAACTTTACCGCTGATATCGTATAACGTACCTTTTAACGCGCTGTATAATATATTATTTTTACCGTCGGTACCGTATAACGCGTCGTATAATATCTCGTTTCTACCTTTGATACCATATAACACGCCCCGTATAACACGCAGCATTTATCGAATCCGGTTTGCTAATTTTTATAAATATAAACGCTTCTATAACCCTCAAAACTTCCTTTCTTTCCCTTTTATAACGCCGCATTTCTTTACCATTTACACTTTTTCGTGATAATTTCGCTTCCCCCTTTTTTATATCTTTATTACTAATTCTTTTTAATATCTCTTAATTATTTCCTTTATCTCATCCTTATAATCAACGTATATAATAGTCCTAACCTAGATTACGTTATTGCCGGCGTTTTTGATAACATTATAAACTGCTCCGTAGGATATATTATCTTATTATATACTAATACCTTGCTGTCAATTTCCTTTCATAATCGCTTCGCGTTATAGAAAATATCTTTGTCTTTGGTAATAGTAAAGATAAAAGCGATTTTTTTTTATAAATTGAGAATATTTATATATCGTATATTAACCTCCTCTTTAACTCCTACATTCCTCTTAATTATATTCGAATTCATCGGGCGTAAAGCTATCGTATTTACGGAAAGTATAATAATAAAGTAAACTAATAAATTAATTTTGAAGGAATCTAATTACGATCTATCCCCTTTTTGTAATATGTTTTCAAAATAAACCTATTTACGGCTTTACCCGGTTTATGGGCTTTTTTATACTAATTAGTTATTACGACTGAGGATAAAGGTTAAATTCTATTTCCTACGCGTAAGCGTTAGGGAGATATCCCAAGTTATCAACCCGTTTTTACCCACTTTGTTTCTAAATTAATTAGTTAGTTTACCCGGTTTCGCAATATTACTCGGATACAAAAAAACCCTATTGTACCGGCCGTATAAGCCGTTATTTCTTTAGTTATATGCCTCTGTTACCCCTTTTTTCTGGGTCTGTCCTCCCCTAAAACTTTTCCGTTACCTTTTACGGTATCATTTCTTTATGAAAAAACTTATTTGATCAACCGTACTTTAATACGTAACGATTTTACCCTGACCCTTTTCACTATTACCGTATATCCCTACATAATTTTAACCCAAATAAACAAAATGGTATAACCACTTAAGCTATATTTTTAAAGTTAATATAAATTACGGCTTACAAAATGTAATAAACGACGTTTAAAACCTGACTTTACGAACCTCAATTTTACCCGAATCCCATTTATTAACCTTAATGAAAAGTTTGGATATTACTATATACCCTCATAGATAGTATACATAGGTCATGTAGAAGTGCACTGCATTACAAGGTGCACTCCTGCAGGGTGCTCGGTAATGTGTCACGCTGCAGGCTATACACCTGCAAAGCGCAAAGTGCATCATGCATAGATCGATCTGGAATGACTATTCCAGACCGACGGAAATGCGTGGATCGGTCTAAAGGAAGTATTCCAAAGTGATACGCTTTAGGTAAAAGGCTTATAAGCCCTTACTTATGGCGTACACCTTTGAATATTTTTTTTTATATTATCTTTAATTATACTATAATATCAATCATTCCGATCACTTTTCAAAGACATTATATTTACGTAAATATTATTGGTTTAAAACCTTATCGATACTAATTAATAGCCGATTTAGTCTACTACAAATAGCTTAGGAAAGATTAGATAAATATATATTAAATACCTATAGCAGAATATTATAACGATCCTAACTATTTATATATTAACATTTCGGTTTTACAAAAATTACATGCCGAGGTGTACAAAAATTATAAAAATTAAGTAACTTTAAAGAAAAAAAAACTTTAATACGGTATCATTAATCTTTATTTAGAGTTTTATATACTAAAAGCCCTGTTACTCTATTATTAACCCTTATTTAACGTTTTAACGTACCCGGATACTTTTTGAAAAGCGTTTTATCATGTATCAAGCTACGTAGACCAAAACCACTAAGTTTCGGAACCCTTTATTAGGACCCATCCGATTTTCAACGATTTATACTGATCGCTTTACCAAAATCGGTTTCAAACGAATATTTAAACCGACCACCTTAATAATATCGGTTATATATGAAGTAACCGAACCGATTACTTCATAAAGTTTAGTTACGATATAATAATCCGGACCGATTACCAAATACCGGATTATACAACGTATCTCCCTAAATTTATACCCCTTATTTTCCCTATTCGTCTTATACTTCCTTTACCCTATTTACCTTACCATATTCGCCTTACGTATTTTAAATTTAGTTTCCATAACGTTTAAATTTGCCTAACCGTTTAGTTAACGTAACTTTACTAAACGTTAAAAAAACCAATTTAAAACGTTTAACTAGTTTATAATCACGCCTTATTTTTCGTTTAAACTTGATTTATACTAATAAAAACTATTAAACATTATTGCAACTATTTTGATTACTTTATTTACTTTACATTCGTTATTTATAGGACGTATTACCCTAAACGTTGGAACTTAAATGTATTCGAAACCTTACTACAGATCGGAATGACTAATTCAAACCGTTTTAGCATACCAAATATATATATAAGCTATACAGTTATAACCCCAAGATCAACATTACTAAAAAAGGTCAACGACAACTTCAACCTCCTGGTCGAAAATATAGAAATTAGAAAGGTCATAATACACGAAATTGATCTAAGCCTTTAGGACAATACAATCGATTCGCTAGTTAAGGATCTCAACCTATACACGGCAAACACATACATTTTGGCCGTTATGTTCCGCTATTAAGAAGAGAAAGCCCAAGGACCTAACTTACTAGATAATTTGTATAAAAACTTTTCAAAGTAGATGTTAAATATATAGCAAATAGTAAATCTTACCATCATCAAAGACTTACGGATCTAACTATAAATCAAAGAAATTAATACCTTAAAAAGCAAGAATGTCCGCTTTATAAAGGCCCTATTCGAAATAACACAATTTATTAACGTACTAAACTAGGAGGATAAATATTTGTACTTAACGGAATTTGTAAAAAAAAATACTACCTTACGAAGTAAAAGAAACTAGTATTAAAACGATGGGAACGAGGTGTAAAACAACCTAGTCCTATACCTATATTATATACCAAAAATAGAAACCTTAAAAAGAAAAAACGACCATAATTCTTATCTACCATATAAATACAATACACTCTTACGTAAACACACATTTTAAAATAAAACCAAATTCTAAACCATTTCCCGAATACTGAAAACAGCCTGATTGGCTACGGCTGGAGCGGCCGAAACACCAGAAATATCCCGATCGACTACGAAAATATTGGATAAAACACAAAAAACAACTCGATTTTAAAATTAACGGACGACATAAAACGACAATACGTACCTTACGAACCGATACCTGCAAAGCATGACCCTTACTGTGACCTCCCACTACACCGCTTCTCTACAGATAAAAACAATCCTACAAAGTAAACCAACTTTTCCAGATTATGTGAAAGGGATAATAATTACAACGGTAAATTATATAACGTAATTAATAACAAAATACGCGTAATACTTAATAAGTATAAAAAATTGAATATTAAGTTATTTCAACTTCATATTTTCTTTTCCGGTATAATTTTTAGATAAGCCAAAGAATAGTATATATTACCCCTTAGGTGGGTAAATATATTTGTAAAGTATTTCAACAGTTTAAATTCCTATTTCGATTCAAAAATTAACCATAAATTTACGATTAAAACTAGATCGGTACGATCTGGGAATCCGTAAGAACTCAATAGGAAAACGCCGATAAAAATATATAAGAAATCTTTACCACCCTTTTAGCTAAATTCCGAAAATGTGAGATTACCCTTAAACTAGAATATGAAGGCGACAAACTGTTTATTTAAGTAGTAACGAACGCCTACCGTAGAAATCCAGATCTCAAACTCATACTTTTTAAGCCAAAAAGGGATTTAAAGTCCTTTTATACAAGTTTTAAAATATCGCTTAAAATATTCATACGCCGATAAGCAAGCTTCGAATTAGCATTTGTACCTGATAAGACTAAAGCCGACGCCTAATTTACCAAAGCAAACCTCGCCGAAAATATTTACCACGTTTTAAACCGGAAATTCAAAAATTACCCGAGGTAAAACAAACGTCTAAAATACAGGTACCAAGAAGGAAACCCTAACAATAAGAAATAAAGCCGACCATTTAAAAATAAAAAAAAGGATCAAAACCATAACAATACTCACTAAAGGTTATACGAAGCCTTACAAGTTTACAAGAACGATATATCGTATACAGTAAAGTTGGTTACTAATTTACAAATCACTCTGTTTACAAATAAATTCGGACTAAACGATGATTTTAAGCCGAGTGGAATTTTAAAAATTCGATAAAAGCCAACTTTATAACATACATAACCGAATACAGAAGTATAAATAACGAACTAGATACGTATCTTTACGAAAATATATCCGAAGAAAACGACCTTAAACAAAACAATACCTATCTATTAACTTACGACAATAAAAACGCATAACGTATTTTTAACAGCCTATAATATACCTTTTTTTTATATATTACAGGCCTGAACTACGTAAACGCAGTGTTTGACATCAATATAACTTTGTAATTCATCTTTTTTAACAGATACAAAACTAGGTTCTAGGGTATTATACCTAATACTAACGCAGCTGAGATCTCGACAACCGTAAATCGATAATTCGACGTACTTACGGCGAAATTTCCGAAATTTCGACTAAACTGAATATGAAAATACCGAAAGATCCTATTTAATAAAATTGAAGCAACGTTGCTCGGAAAAGTCGTTATAAATACGTATTTCGAACCAATTAAATTTTACGAAATAGATTCTAAAACGTTATTTCTACTCTCCTTAACTAATATAAATAAACTCGGAATTAAGGTCCGAAATATGATTAATTAGCTTATCCGCGTTTTAAATAATGTATCTGTATCGCTTAAGCTTAAGTTCGGCTACTTATAGTTTTTTCTGAAAGTATGTATAATTAAAGATACTAACTTAACTTAGCCAAAAGTATAATTTTTACACCGACGATTCGAACACCCATCGATAAAACGCCTTTAACGTTTACTTCACGTTGTAAGCCACATAAATATAAGGAAAGACGTACTTAGGGCTATCTTAAAGTTCTATTATATATAACAACTTTATTTATAAGTCCTACGATAGTTTAAAATCCGCCTTCAAAATGATGTTTACTTTAACTACAAAGTAATTATTAATATCATATATATAAATAGTCAAACGGTCCTTTACGTTATTGATACGGCTAAATTATTTCAGGTCCCTAAGTTTATACGAAGCGCTTTTACTATAAATTATTAAGATGCTTTAATTAACTAATAGTTTAACATTTACTTCGAGTCTCCAAAATAAATTACGCACAACGCTGATACGGCTTTCTATTTAATCGAATCAAGAACGAAAGCTCGGATAGCCGATAATAAATGCGAGAATATCCTATTGAAAGCCCCATAAGGTATTAGAAAGTATAAACGATACTATAAAACCCTAAAAAAGCGTATACAATATTATTAATAAAACTAAATGTTATTAATTTCAAGAAGTCTATCCTTCAAAAAAAGGGTAGCGTCGTTAACAATATTTTTAACCTAAATAAGCTTATCCCTACGCTCTTTATCTTTAATACCTACCCAAGGATTCATATAAATTCTGCCCTATTACTAACTAAAGTAAAAAGGGCTAATACTGTAGCTAAGGATATATCTGCACGACGTTCGATACGAATGAAGAATAATATATCCAAAGCGTTAGCCACAAGGAATAGCCTATGTAAAACTAATGTGTTAAACTTATTGTTACAATCTAAAGTTTTGGTTTAGAAAAAGAAAGATAAATAAACTAGCCCTGGAAGAATCAACGGATTTAAAGGCCATAATATACTCGTTAATTTACCAAACAAAACGAATTAGTTCAGTTAAACAATGGTACGAAAATATAAAAAAGAGGTGAAAAGAAACGGCCTGGAACCGTAAGACGAACAAAACTACATACAAAACATTACTCAAAGCGACGAATTTAATCCAAATCCAACTTTAACCGTACCCATAAAATACTAATCTAACCCTAATACACTAAATAAAAGCGGCCTATTTATACAAAACCCACCAAAACTTCGACGCCGAAGGCGCCCCCTCGGTTCGAAAACCAAAATACGCCCCAGAAACTTTGTCACAAACTCCTTTATTACGCAGAAAAAAATTGGAAAATCGCGAGCTTAGTCTAAAGCTCTACCGCGAAAGTATCATCACCACCTCAAGTACCCAATTTATATAATTTATTTAAACGGAAATCTTTACTTTAATCGACTAGGTCGTATTTCGTTTTCAATGCTTCAATCCAACTAACTACGGCATCCACAGGATTTTTCCAACCCATCTCATCCACGAAGTAAAAGAAAAAACCGGAAAACCTTACAAAAATAACCTGCCTAATTGTAAAGTGATATAATAATTAAAGTAAAAAGGATATTATAACCTAATTACCTATATTACAAAGGGTTAGCCATCGCCTGATTTTTACACTCGTTACCTCTTTTAATGATCCATATAACCTGTATATTAAACTTCGAAATATAACATAAGTTTACATCCAATCTAAGAAACGGTTGAAATGACGGATTCTCGCCGATATCCTTAAAGACTTTAGGTAATACTACCCACCTGACACGATTTTATATATAATAAAACCACTTTACGGCTTAGCCGAAACGAGTTTCTATTGGTATAATATTTACCAAAAATATTATAAGAAACAACTCGAAATAACCAGTTTTACCTTCGACCCGTACATATTAATATTCACGGCTCGTTCGGAGGGCTTTATAATAACGGATATGTAAACGGACGACACTTTAACGCTATATAATTCCTCGTTTTCCGCGTTTAAAAAAGGAAACTTTCAAAAGCCGGTTAAAAAACCAAACCAAAAACGTACCTGAAGGATGATTACGTAATCAATTTGAGTAACGTTATTATTATCCTTCGGAACGGCACTTTGAAAATTATGTAAAAGGAGTAATTAGATAAAGTTACCTTTGTCGTTTTGGATAACATAAAACAAGCTGACGAATATAGGTACCAGCGTATACGTGGCGCTTAAGTTACCTTTATAACATAGTCAAAGGCAATGTTTAACCTTTCTGTCGCCACACAGTGCCAAACTGACTTAACGAATAATACGTATAAAGCGTTTAACAAACGGCTTTTATGACAAATATACAATTCGAAGCGCAGCTTGTAATTCGTACCACTAGATATACGTACTATAAAGCTATTTGTTTTTATTAAAGGCTCCTTCGTTAATAATAACGACTATCGATTCTAAATCGGCTTCGTCTTAATCCTCGGCAACGAAACACCGGCTCAAAACGGCTTTACGCTCCGAAAAAACATTATTTACTAAAGCTTTACCAAGTATAAAAGGATTGTACGAAACATCCTCGCTTCCGAAATCTATGGTTTAGTTAAATTTTTTGATTCGGGAATTACAATAGTAATAACGGTCCGAATAATTATTTCTAACTTTAGCCTACGTTTTATCCCTCTTATTATATATATTAACTCCTATTTGATTTACGAGTACCTGCTTCAATTAGGTACCACGAATGAAAAGCGTTTAATAATCGATATTATAGCTTTTCGCTAGTTATATAAACGCTGTGAAATAGAAGAAATGAGGTAAATTAACGGAAAATCCAACCCCACAGATACGATAACCAAAACTACGCTGAACGGAGCCCTAAAAACACCTATATCGACAAGTATACTGTTTATTGGGGTTACTAAAAAGGTTTTGCGACCCCAATAACCATCCAACCACTCTTTCGCCAATTTGAATCGGCTAGTCTTATATTATTTACACCGATCCACGTTTTACCTCTATTTAAACAGCCATTCGCAACGATCTCCGTTTTTTATTCTACGCTTTATTTGATTTTACGACATCGCGCTAATTCTTGCATATTGATTTTTTTTTTTACATTTTATATTACGTTTATTACTTTGAAAAATTGTTATGTAGAGAGCTATAAAAATTACTGTATAGCGTACTGCACTATAGCCGGGCATGCCGGCTTGGCCAGGGGGTATATATCTACTACTAGAGGAAAAGGGCGACGCTGTTACGTTCCCACCGTCTTTCCCATCGTCTTTCTCCTTTATACTAACGCTACCGCCATTACCGCCAACGATTTTATCGACTCTAACGAGGATATAACCATACACCTTATAATTTATTCTCTTAAATAAAGGTATAAAGAAGGAATTACTCTTTTCGGGGCAATATACAATAACGTTGTCGAACTTATTTACGTAATATATACGTAAGCCCTATTTTCAAACGGCGATAGTGGTTATCATCTTCCTAATTCGCCGGTTAACGCCTATTTACTAATTAATATCAGCTTATTTTAATTTTTTACAAATATTTGTTTTTAGGTCGCCCCGAATGATGTATTTTTGTTAGAGAAAGTTTTCAATATTCGGTTCAAACTTACCAAAAAGCCGGCGGGTACGTAATACGACTTCGATTTACAACTTTAAAATTACCGGAATAAGGGCGTACGAGTTATTAGTCCGATCGTAACGGTAATAGCGAGCTGAACGGTCTCCGTTTTCATAGTAATCGCCAATAAACTTACCCGTAGATACGAATACGATATAAAACACGTAAAAAATATCTATTAACAGCCTTAGGCTACAGACCCGAGTACGCCGTTTTAACTTTTAATGCGTTAAAAAGGTTTTACGGCATACCTTAATGATACGAAACTCGAGGCAACGAAAAGGATCCTCCCTATATTCCCTATCTATAAAATAGAAAGTTAAAAGCTTATAAACAAAAGGTTTGGGATTTATATACCCTGGCGTAATTTCGTTAGGCTACGTTTACGGAGTAAAGGGGCCCTTATGGGTAATATAGTCTTTATCCGTAGGGAGAGAGTAAGGTTTATAACCTTAAAAGCCCTTTATTTCTCTCCCGAGCTGGGGAAGGAGGAGGGAGAGGAGGGGGAGGAGGTTGGAGCGGCGGCAGCGGAGAGGGACGAGGCGGAGGCGGCGGCTGGGCTAGGCGGCGTGGCGGCGGCAGGACTGGGCGGCGTGGCGGTAGCAGCGGCAGGACTTGGCGGCGTAACGGCGGGCGGAGTGGTAGGGGCTGGCGGTGTGGCAGTAATAGAGGAGATATCGCCCGAAAAAAGCGGACTGTTATTGTTAGTGGTGGTGATAAAGACAATAGCAGTTGCAGCGGCAATAGCGGCGGCGGCAGCGGCGCGCCGCCGCTTACGTGTCAGATGATTCCTTGCAATTCGGTTTTTACACGTCATCTGGACAGAGGAAAGGTTAGTAATAGGCGTTAGTTAAGTAATCTACCTATTAAAGCTGTTTGTTTTAATTAAAGGAAACGGAGGAAAATAGGAATACGGCTTGATTTAATTAAATGGATTAAAGTTAAATTAAAATGTAGATTTATATTTATGTGGATTACGCGCCTTTAAAAGAAAAAAAAAGGTGTTTCCTGAGCCGATAACGATATATCCTTTTATGATAACCCAATACGTAATCACGTAATCAACCCTTATAAAACCGGTGTAATTACCCCTATCAACCACGAAAAAACGTTATGACCAACTATGTCGCTCCTATTTAACTATACTAACCAAACCCGAACTACAAATATTATATCGGCTAAACTTTACTAATCTTGGCAGAACTTAAGATACCACCTCGATTAAACTTTGTTAATTCCAACTGAACTTACTAATTTAGACCTTTTAGAATCAATACGAAAATGATACGATTATTACAGAAACTTACTAATTTAGACCTTTTGTAATTAATACGGCAATAATACTATTACTATAAAACCTATCAATTTAAACCTTTACAATTAAAAACAATACCGTTACTACTAGGTTATAGATACGGAATACACAAAAGAAAAAGAAAACATTACCTATATGAATATTACTATTTACCCTTACAAATAGTATATATAGGTTAATTAAAAGTGTACTACATTAAAAGGTGCACTTTTGCAGGGTGCTCAGTAATGTGTTATGTTACAAGTTGCACTCTTGCAAAGCGTAAAGTGTATCATACATAAATCGGTCTGAAATGAATATTTCAGACCGACGGCAATGCGTGGATCGGTCTAGAAGAAGTATTCCAGAGTGATATGCTCTAGGTAGAGGACTTATAAGCCCTTACCTATAACTTACACCTCTGGATGATTCTTCTTGGATTATCTTCAATTATACTACAATACCAATCATTCTGATTACTTTTCAAAGACATTAGGTTCACGTGAATATTATAGGCTTAAGACCTTACCGGAAAAAAGCGAATTAATCGGGTCGACTATAAACGAGCATAAAATCATATTCGGGCCAATTACGTTGCCCGAGCCCAAATTAATATATTATAATCTTTGGTTACCCGTTTAAAATGTCGTTTTCCTTGCCCTACCCTTCTTTTTGTTTTTAGTTAGCCGTTATCGTCAGTCTTTTTTAACGTCTGTCCCTCCTAACGTTATCCGCTATCGTCGGCCTCCCCTAATACCCGGACTTCCTTATACTATCCGTTATCGACCTCCCTTAACACCCGTCTCTTTTCGCGTTATTTACTATCCTCGACGTCGCCTCGCTTTCATCCCGCTTTTTACTAGCCCCCTTCGTTGGTGCCTACCAACGCTCGTTACGCCTTTTATTACTCTCCTCCTCCAACGTTCCTTAATACCCGAAATTAGTTATATTGGGGCCTTCAACGTTCATAAAGTCGATACTAGTAAAATTTTAATAAAATAATAATAATAAGTAGATATAGTTTTATTAGGTTGTGCTAAAAGCTACCTTATGGTCAGATATATATTTGAAAAAATATAGTAATATTTACCTGACTCTATTCATTATATTATATATTCGTTTAATAATAAAATTTTCTTTTTTTATAAGTAGTATATTATTCTGAAGTTATTAACGATTTGTCCCGTATATGTCGCTCAATATAAATTCGACGGCGACGTCGAAATACCGGGCTATTATAAACCCGAATATCCCCTTATTTCGCCAGAAATTTATTTGAATCTACGATATACTAATAATTCTTTAATAATTTTTACTTCGATTTATTATAACTCTTTCATTCAACTAATATAAAACGGATCCCGGCTCGTTCCGGCTTTACCGGCAAAATTTCATAAATTTTAAATTCCTTGTGTATACCTTCCCTTATATCATCAATAACCAAAATTAATCCCAGACGAATATCGGTTAAAAATTATAAAAGAAAGAAATTTAAAGCAGTTTATTTAACTGAATATACGTAAAAAAACAAAGTATTTATTAAAAATGTTTAAAAATATATTAAACGAGTTCAAAATATCGACGACCTAATATTAATTATAAAGTCAGTCGAGCTTTTTACTTACGCGGCTAATTTTAATATTACGAAAGCTTAGTTAAACTTAATCCCCTACCCTATATCGCTTTATCGGACGTTGGTTATAATTGGTCGCCGTTTCTATTTCTTATTAAATATAAATAATTACCGCTTAAACTGATTTTACCTCCCTACGTAAGTAAATTAAAAATATAATAACTCGTTTTGCCAGACCAGTTAACAACTTTATACCCCCATTTACCTTCAAGATGAATAACATTTTATACCTATTTACCAAAAGGTTTAAGTTAAACCCGGTAACCATCGACTTCCGGTTATTTAACGTAAATTAACAAATAACTAAATATAAAATTTATTTATATTATGAAAAGGCGAAAACGATACGTAAATATTTTTTCACTTTTTGATTTGTTTGTTCAATATCATTCGTTATTTATGAGTGATACGCTATAAGTAAAAGGTATTCTTTTTTTACTAAAAAAACATAGGGTTAATTAAAATATAATTACTTAGTCTGAACTACGGTTACTAATAATAAAGTTCAGAAAATCCATAAATTTTCCATTATATATTCCGGAAACGCTTCACATACATATCGGTAATTTTAAACTATATAGCTTTAAGTGAAACGAACTTAAAAAAGAGATCCGTAATAACCAACAAATATCGGAGGTTTCTCCTAATAATTAGCAAGTTGATTATAAAGTCGACCGAAATATACATTCAATACCAATTTTAAATAGAAAAAGATTAAAGGAGATTTTATCGTAAAATACGATAAGTTTTAATCCCGTTACATTACGTATATATTCGATATAAACGTCGAATATTTACAACTATTCCCTCTTAATCAAAATCCCGTTAAAAATACGAAACAAAATGTTTTTATCAAAACAATTAATAATAAACGAATTATAAGTTTATTATAAAACCTATATCATTGATAATTTTCAATTTAATAAATATATACGGTTACAATAACATAATACGTTTCGTGGGTCAATTTTATAATTTGTAATTTGTATTAATTATTTTACTTTCGGTGCAAAACATCTAACGTCTTCGAAAACTATTAATAAGCGAACGTTATTTAACGGTTTATTTGTTACCTTTTAAATATATAATTTCGTTAACGTTTTCGAACTGAGAATAAAGCAATTACTCGATGTTAACGATATTAATAGGCTTAATGCGGGCCGGATTCTTAACGGTATCGCCGGTTTTATCGTACTTAAATCCTTCAACATTATCCCTGATAACGATCCGGGTGCGAGCCGGGCCCGGGGCGGTCCCGCCTTCGACAACGTTTCAAAAACCTCGAGCCTACCCTTGAAATACATATCGTCGCGATCCAATAACCAAACCTCTGTTTTAACAAAATTTTCTACATAACCCGCCATGATTTACGTTCCGTTAATATATAAATCCATTTATATCACATCTAATATGATAATAATAATAGGTTAAAAACCCGCGCGTGGCGTTTCTTAACCTCGGGTTTATCCTATAATTTATAAGTTAACGTTTTTGGAAGGGCGCCTCAAATTACAGCCTCATACCACAGGTAATAATAAAAAATAGAAAGGACTTCAGTTTATCTAAATTAGCATTCTGAAATCAAACGTAATAAAGAAAAATGTTTTAATCCTTTGTAATTCGTAAAAATTGTAAACGGGGTACAGACACTATATAATTCGAAAAACTACGATTTTAAATAAAATACCACCGCGAAAAGCTTCTTATCATAAATCGTGTAATTAAGTTTCTTATCTATCAATCGCATAAAGTAAAAAGCTACTAACCTTAAGATATTATCTTTATTTTACTACGATAAACACCCTTCTAACGCTGTTTATAAACAGTCGGTTTTTACCACTGTTAACCGATCTGATTCCAAATATACTAAAATCAGAGCCGTAGTAAAGGCATCCTTGAAAGTTTAAAATATATATTCCTCCCACTTCGTCCAGGCTTAACGAATTCCTTATTTTGTTATTCGTACGAAATGATCCGCTAACTCGGAGAAATTACTAATAAAATTACGATAAAAGTTAGTAAAACCAAAAAAACTTCGAACCTTCCGGATAATATGTAATAACTCCTACTCGCGAATTACCCGGACTTTTTCGAGGTCAGCCCGAATACCTACCCTAACCGTTATAATAAAACCTAAGTATTTTACCTCCTTAACTACGAAATAACACTTTTTAAATCTAAATTTTGCCCTGTATTACAAAAACGTTTTGAAATCACGCGAACTTTCGTTATATAATACAATGTAATACCGGTAAATAAAAACTATTAGGTTGTCCAAATACATTATAACAAAATTATCCAAAATATTCGCTATTATATAATTAATACATCGTAAAAACGTCGCCAGCGTTCCTGCCAACCTTAAAGGGGTAACTAAGCATTTAAATAACCCATACCGCGTACGAAACGCCTTTAATTCCTTTTACTCAAGTGCTACCCGGATACGGTAAAAAACTGTTAGAATATCTCATTTCGTAAATTATGTCGACTTCGATAACTTACATAAGGTCTCCTTAATTAAAAGCAAGGAAAAGCGGTCTTATTCGGTAATTATATTTAATATTAGGTAATAGGAATGAAATCGTAATTCTCTTTCCGGCTTCAAAATAAATAATACCGGCGCTATAACCGATAAAGGGTTTATTCGAACCTAACCTTTATTTATTAACTCCGTAACCTATCGTCTAAATACAAAGGGTTTATTTCATAACATTAAATACAATAACCCTTAAAGTCATTTTAACAAAAAAATATTTTTATTCGGTTTAATATAAATATAGTAATCGAATTTCCCCTTATATAAGAGTAAGGCTATAACTGTATCTTTGTCTAATAAGTCTCGAAATCCTGCCAATTTTAGTTAAAAAATAACTAATTCTTTTCCTCTTAACCTTAATTATTACCTTTATTTATAAACCACACGTTATTTTGTAAAGGCTTATAATAAAAGCCAACCGAAATTAATTCCTCATACGTTATACTTTTCGATACGAACGTTTTATTAAACTGATGAAAACCGAACTTACTACGCCTTATATATCATCCGATTTAAAACGTACTATTACCGCGTCAACAACTAAGCCTCCCTAACCCTAAATTACCAAACGACTACCACCAACATCTAAGAATACCTATTGATATCGTATCCAAAACATTCTAAAAATTATATCCCGCGTTATTCCGGGATTAATATATATTAGCATCGTGTTCAATTATCTATTAATATCTATACTAAACTTAACTATTTAGGTTATACACTTGTTTTACCATAATCCCAATATTGAACAAAATTTTAAAGATATAATAACTAAATTTACTTTATTCTTGACTATTATATTAAAACCTTGTTTATAATATAATGACAATTACAACCAAAATTGACTTAAATATTCAAAAAGTAGGTGCTATTGAAAAGAATAAAGATAAAAAAAATACTCGTTTATACGTATTTGAATTAAACTAAACTCCTTTTTATTCGATTTTATAACTACGCCATAAACATTATATAACCGTTGAATAAAAATACATTCATAAATTAGACTTTTCCTATCGCCGTTAATAGGAAACCTATTTTTACCTTTTCAACTTAGATTGTATATACTTACATAAAAGGTAAAACAAGGTGGAAATCGTAACCGTGTTAATGATAATTCGACGAGTTCTAACATAAGTAACGCCCCGAGATAAGTTTAGCCTAACTTTCCTTTACCGTCGTTTATGTCGCCTTAAATTCTCAATTTTAAACATATACTAAATGGATTTACTAAAATAATTAACTGCGACATCGAAATAATTAGCTGTAATTACCCCGACTTTTTAACAAAGGTACTTAAAAGGCGTAAACCTCCATTATAATTATATTATCATTCGGTCGTTTAACCTGTACAGGTCTTATTAATTAAGGAATAAAACGTTACTTTAAGTTTAAAAACTCCACTTCGTCGGCAAATTTGCGATACTTTTTCAAGGTAACAACATAATTCACATAGCTAATACCTGCTGTAATAAATTTGTCGCGAATACATAACGATACTTAAAAACGTAAGTGATTGTATTTTACAACCGAAAGCTAATCTAAACCGCTCGTTTAAACCAAAAGTATTTCGAACCTAATAATGAATAATACCTATAAATCTTTATCACTTATAATCAAACCTTTCAATTCGACTAATAACTTATCCGCGCGGTAAAGTTCGTTAAAATCAGCTTTGATATAATAGAAAACTTCCCTATATCATATATACCCCTATGTTTTTCGACTTCGTAATACACCATAACCGTTTACTTTACCGTTTCCCTATAACATCACTATAAATAAAGGAACGTATACCAACATTTTCTAATTTACATTTAATCGGCCTCCAATATAAATTCGATCGTTTAGCGCGTCGCCTTCTGTATGGAAATAGATTCGTCGAATTACGGTTAGTTATATCGTTTTCTTCCTTGCTAAACTGGTGAAAAACTAATACAATTCGTATCTAATTCGACCTCGAATTATGAAATTTTAACTACGATTTAAGCGAAGTTAAGCGTAAAATTAATAATTAAAGTCGATTAACTTGGTTATTATAATTATTCCATAACCGACAGTATATAGATTAAGGTATCCTATAAACGAAAAATATCAACCCAAATCAGCCTGGAAAAAGTAAAAGGTATATTTATAAAAGTGAAAAATTAGGTATTCACCGACAGTTTATCCTCCCCGATATCACTAAAGGTTAACGTAAAATATTAACGTTTATTACGGATTGGTTTGTTATAAATAATATTCCTTCGAAAAGAAAAACAAGAGACCTTAATAATATATTATAATCCAACTTATAGTAATAAGCTAAATAGATATTAAATGGGGTTTATCATTAAGGTATGGTAAAAAACTAAAAAAGGTTATTATAACCTACTATATAGGACCTATAAACATGGTTAGTACCCAGCAAACGCCTAGCTCGTTACGTTCCTTTACATATGCCGTACACGGACCGTACCCGGTCCGCACTCGACCAGTGCCTAGCTAACACCTAGCCCGTCACGTGCCCTCATACGTTCCGTACACAGACCATATCCAGTCCGCACCCAGACTGGGCTCTGACCGGGTACTGCCTATTCCGTTACGTGCACAGTCACGAAACCTATAAACTCAATGATCAATAGACTGAGTCCACTATAGAAGAATAATATATTATCGATATATTAAATATATCTTTATTTATTTCAACCGTGAAACTACTGGTCAAATAAAGCTTTATCACGACTCAATATAGGGTAATGATATAGGGTAAATCTAATACCTTATTAAATTCTAATTAGAGAGGGTTTTATTCTTTGTTTAAGTGGTAATTTGATGGAATATAAGTCCTATTAAATATTGGATAATTCATCGAAAACTTCAGTAAGCTTATTAGTGTTAGAGGTGCCTGTGGATTTGGTATATAATTCATATTTAGCTTTTAATACGAGCGTATTATACGGCGGTTAAATATTAATTGAAATAGGAAAGTGTTTTACGAGAGGTTTATCCTACGTTTCGACGAAATCAAATTTTTATGCCGGTTTTACTAGGTTTCACGTATTTTTTTTCAAGTTTAATATTAAACTCTGAATAATGTTTAAAAAAGTGTGCTCAATTATAAATTAATGAAATCCTTTAAAAGAGTTCCAGATTGTAGGTTTTTAGCTTTTTTAATCGTATAGGAGTCCAATTTTAACTCGGTTATTATAGGTGAAGTTTTAGAGCGTAAGTTGCTTGTGTCGACAAAATTCACTGCATAACTCCTAATACACCTACGGGTAGGATAATCAATCTATGTGGTAACATTCATTATTCCTATAGTTTATATGAGTATTGGTATAGCATTATTTCAAGTAGTGTAAAAATATATAGTACTTTTATATTTTGTTATGGTTTCGCAATGTATGTATCTTATATCATTAGTTGTAGTATTGGTAAAATTATACAATCGGATACCGTAAGGTCTAGTAAAGTTTATATTAGTATTTAAGGTGTATGGATGTAAAGTCATAAATATAAATAAGCGTTTTTTACCAAGTTTAGCGTATTTAACAGGAAAATGTACTATTTATCCAGATAACACTGTTTTAATTGTGGTTTGAGTAAGATTTTTACGTATAAACTAATTATTAGAGGTCCTATAAATTGTAAACGGCATTTCAATATAGCTTTATTTCATATTTACAACATTTTTCTATATAAAGATATCAACTTTGCGGTATTTACATCGGTTGTTTCATCATAAGGCACCGATATTTAAATGCTTTATAATTCAAGTTTTAGCCGTTTCCTTAAAAATGCTAAAAGGTCTATTAGATTTATGGCTAGATGTAATAAAGGTGTAGTGGGCTTTGGTGGTAAGCTGTATTAAAGGTTTTATAACGTTTGAAATCGTTTGGTATTTGTTTTTCGAAACATCAATTTATATATAATTAGGGAAATATTTACTCAGCTATACTTTGATAACAAGATCCTTATTTGTACCGGTGTCCAGGTATAAGGTATAGTTTAGACCTAAAAGCGAGAAACTTACAGTTATTTGTAAAAAGCGATAACTGCTTATAGCGAGAGCGACTTCCCCATTAACTGTTTTAATTACGATAATTTCTATATTTTCAATGTATAACATAATGTGTTTGAGGCTTAGATTATATAGAAAACAATCCATATAGTGAATCTTTCTTTTTATTATCCGTAAAGCTAAGTTTCATATTTGTAAAAAGTCTTTTAAATGATAAAAAAAGTATTACGTAACTTATAAACTCTACCACAATACGGTTAAGCCCACTTACTCGGAGGAGTAAAGGTTTTAGTTATAAAGCTTGCCTTGTTTTTTTAGGAGGGTAAAAATAAGCGCTAGGATTTTCTCTAGTTGAAATAGTTAGTATCCTTCTTATTCAACTAAATATTGTGTACGTTTTCGCGCCGTGTATAGCGATAATCATCGCTATCACTACGAAAACCTTTACAGTTACCGCGATAATTATTATTGCAGCGTTTAAAGTCGTGATCCTTGTGTTTATTGCGAGGTTTACGTCTTTTACGGTCGTAATAATAATTGTCTTTACCTAGATTTATATTATATCTCTTTCTATCTTTATATGAATTCGTTTTCTTATTATATGGTTTTTCTTATGATTACTATGAGTTGTACTTTTGACGACCATCCCTAATAGAAAACCTGTAATAAGGGTATCATCGATTGGCGATAACAAGTAAAATTTTGTTAAATTCTTTAATCCAATATATGTATTTCTGTATAGTTTACTTGCGGTTAGGCGGACGAAAATTGTACTGAATGCTTAGTTTGAATAAAGTTTATATATCCATCATAATGTTTTATTGATTGGTATTATAATGTTCGAAAATATTTTATATTGTATATATATAAGTTTGGTTTCAACTTATTTACGTAAACATTATGCGTCATTCATAAGTTTTTGTGAAGTAAATATCAACATTTGAAACCCTTACGTGGCAAGATATTGATCCATTCGAAAGCGTTGCGTGAAATTATTTATAATAGCTTTAACACTAATGAAAGTTAAGTCCCAACCATTCTTATCAAAAGTTTCACTATTTCTCTAGAACATAACGAAACGTTATGGTAAAGTACAAAATATGGAAATAATTTGAATTATTATTTTAGGGTTAAACTTGATAAAACCTTTTTAAAAAAAACCTAAAAACTTTGTACGTCGGTGAAAACCATATCGTGGCTTACGTTAATAATACTCAAGTCGAAGAAGTTATAATACTTTTGATTTTACACACCAATCTTTTTAAGTTTTAGGCAAGGAGAGCTGTTGGTAAACAATAATTACGTGGTAGGTATACCCCAATCATCATTATTACTAACGTTTGGGTTTACTTTCGCGACGCTATTTAAGGCTGCGGTGATGTTTATGGATACGTTAAGAGCGTTTAACGCCGCTTTAAGTGGGGCGTTTAGGGCTACGCAGGCGTTATTTACGTTGGAGTATATAAGTATTATAACGGTTTATTGTAATGATTTAGTCATCTTTAATTTGGTATTGGAAACCAGTATTAAGGGTATTCAACAATTCATTCACATCATTATTTTTCTTTACCGTTTTTATTTTCAAATTGTTAGCTTATTTTAATATCGTTTTAATTTTGGTTTAGGTAATCAGGATGCGAATTTTTTTAAAAAGTGAAGTGTATATTCACTAAAAAAACAAATAGTCATAGAATACAAGTTATTATGATATAGATAACAAAAGAAAATGTGAAAGTTGTTTTTGTTACTATTTTGGAGAGTTGGGATACGGCGGGATAGCGTATTTTGCGCGGTCACAGCAA
The DNA here is from genome assembly GCA_038502455.1 of Anisogramma anomala. Classification (NCBI taxonomy): domain Eukaryota; kingdom Fungi; phylum Ascomycota; class Sordariomycetes; order Diaporthales; family Gnomoniaceae; genus Anisogramma; species Anisogramma anomala. The sequence goes on along the minus strand of JASMMZ010000005.1, from coordinate 1,384,784 downwards.
TGACAGCAAAAATTATGGCGCGTCTCAATTAAAGCTAAAGGCAAATAATTTATGTTTGCTTATATGCAAATTTAAGGATTAAAAGAACAAAATTAATGTTTGATAGTTGATAGTTGATAGGGAAGTTAGCTGAAGATTGTAAAGTTACAAAGTAATAAGGTTGGAAAGCGGAGCTTTTACTCTTTATTCTAGCTCTTACTAAAACTAGTGACTTTTTCTTTATATTTTGATTTCTTCAGACTAGCAGAAAGTAAAAATCTGGTGATTTATAAAATTTTCTTACAGCTACCAATTGTAAAAACCGTAGTATAGGGTAACGTATTGTTAAAATAGTGCAGTATTTAGCAATAAAAGAAGAAAAAACCAAGACTAGGAGATTGGTAAAGCTAAGTGTGTAAGGTATGGAGATATAGATACGTTCCTTCCCAAATTTAATATGTACTAGTCCTAGCTTTTATCGTATTTATGTTTGTACCCCAAAATAGGTATAACATGAAAGCGATATAGATAATTATGAAAGAAAAGGAATTATAAATAACATACTGAAGAATATAAGCCGGGACGTATATACAAAACTATTTAGGTTATTAGAAAAGAGAAAAACAACCAAGATTTAGTAATTAAACTCTCTATATAAGGAATTATTAAGACTTCAGATAGACTTTTTTCAGGAAAAAGATATAGGCGAGATTAATGGATTCTTCATACGAGAAGTTATTTAATTCGCATCTAAATATGACTTCGACTTGAATAATCTCAGCATTACTATTTTCAAGTTCAAGATAGTTTATAAAGTTAAGGGAAAAATTATAAATTATCCGTACTAAAAGTAACGATTAATAATTTAAGGAATTAATGATAAATGTAAATGTTAAATACTTACGTTATTCTCAACGATTAAGAAGATTGGTTAACGTTTAATAACCACATTAGTAATAATTTTAGTAATAGGTACTAATACCAAGTTAATCTTTAATAACTGAAACATTATTCAAATAAACTTTTAAATTTCTACTCATTTATAAATGATATTTTGTTAGAGATACTTTAAGAACCACTAAATAAATACGTATTAGAAATGGTTATTCGATAGGTTAAATTACTATATTGATTATCCAAAGAAAGTATCAATTAGTTTTCAACTTAATAGTCGTATTTTACTTTACAATAGGCATGGAATTTTCAACCTATGATTTATAACTTACTTATTACGTAAACGGATAATTTTTTTGATTTCATAGGTATATAAATTAACGATATATTATTCTTTTGAATCGCTGGTTTCGTAGTATTAAAAAAAATGCAATTAAACATTTAAAGTCTTGGAATTTCTAGTTGATAACAGCTTTAAGTAAAGGCAAATACTCAAATTTTTGCGGAAAGTTAATTCGCATACATGGTGTTAACGATGTTGATATCAAATACATTATCTTCAAAAGAAGTAAAGAATCGATTTAGTTGATATTGATAAAATCAAAGTTGTTAAATCCTAGTAATACGTATAGTAACACGCTTATAGCAACAATATTATAATCTTATGCTAATCGAAGGTATAGTACGACTAATTGGTTGCGGTATAAGTTTAAAACTTAACCGATAAGAATTATAATCGTTTGAATAAGATGTTGGAGCAGCAAATAAGTAATTGAGACTGAGTAATTAATATGGGATTTATCAATCTATCGAGGGTAAAGACAATATTCTTTATGGATATCGTATTCATAAATAATATTAATGTTGGTAGGGCTTTGGATCGTTGTAACGTTGTCGATTCGATTGGTCGAAGTAACAGTAGTACTGCATTAGTCAAGTGATGGATGTATTGTTCTAGGTTTGGCAGACCGCTAGCTGGTCTGCATAGTAATTTGTATGGCCAATTGCTTGGCCCGTGCCCTAGTGTGAAGTGCAGCGTATTGCACTTAGCTTACACCCAATGCGGTAAGTCTACACAAATAATACACTCAACTTGTAGTATAGTCAACTTTACTGTAAATAAAGTTGACCTACTGCACTACATGTAGTACTATTCCAACAATTAATTTATTGTTACAAATCCTTTTATTTATAATTATTATTAGTATAGATAGATTATCGAGTATCTAGTTCTCTATTATTGTTAACTTGTTTTACTGTATTTTTGATTAGTATTAAAGAGTTATATGTAACGTATTTGTCGTCAAAAGTTACGGTATAATTGCAATTTTCAATATATGTATATTTATATAGAAAACTCTCAATATTATTACCAAATCATTAAGCATTTTATTCATTTAGGTTGTTATTTTTATTGATGAAAAAAGTTTACTCGAATGCATTTCCTAGTTCGGAATAGTTATGAAAAAACGCATAACAATCTACGTAATAACCCTTTATAAAGTTAATAAAAGAAAGAAGATTAAGAAGTTGCGATAAATCGATGGTGGAAATAAACAGACTGACGCTATAATGAAAGCTATGTTAAGCGACACTTTAGAAAAGCTTATAAATAGTAATATATTAATTATACAAATTGAAAGCCATATGAAAAAGCTGCTTGGTAAAGTTAAAACACATAATAAGGGATAGAACGAGAGGTAGTAATTCTTCCGAAAATTGAAAGATTATTAAGTTGTTTTCGGTAGGGTCTAAAAACCTGTTCACGTGAAACAAGGTGTCTTAGAAAAGTAATCAAAAAAATTGGTATTTGTAGTATAAAAAGATAAAGATAGATCAAGAAGAAGCATCCAGAGGTGTACACCATAGGTGAAGACTTATAAGTCCTCCACTCAGAGCGTATCACTCTGGAATACTCCTTCCAGACCGATCCACGCATTGCTGTCGGTCTGAAATAGCCATTCTAGACCGATCCATACATAATGCACTTTGCGTCTTGCAAGAGTACAGCCTGCAGCGTGACACGTTACCGTGCACTCTGCAGGAGTATACCCTGCAATACAGTGCACTACTACTTGATCTATGTATACTATCTATGAGTATATAATAATATCCACAGTTGTAAATAATGCGAATTTTATTAATTAATACGGTTGAGTTGTGTACATAAAAGAATTGGAGTATAATAGTAATAATTTTTTTTGGACAGCATTATAAGTGATAGCAGTGAAATTACTATAATATGGTAGATAGAAAGGTATAGGAAAGCACTTAAATTACCAAATGATTATTCTATTAGTCGCATTACCACTATGAAACAAAAAGCCGCCAGTATTAAGATAATATTTCAATAAAGTAAATTAAAATTAATTGTGTTAATTACATATTAATCGTCATAAAATGCCCAATTTAATGTAGGGTATGGACTAAGCAATTATGTATATAAAGAAGTATGTAAACCGGTTAGCAATTTGCTAAACTTAAAAGAAACAACAATCCATTACCTGATCTTTGCAATACTACTATCACTTTAACAACACTTCAAATTAACAACTTTGTAACATCTAAAAACCTATTAATAGTAACAAATATATTCTTAATTAACCGTATTTTAAGAAATGATAACGTTATAGTATATTATTCATTATAAACACCATTGAAAATAGCAGACTTAATAAGATTATCATAAGTTATATCGTTTACTTCGATTAATAAAACCTTTTCAACGTGAAAAAACGTAAAGACGTTCTTTATAACTTTATTTAAAACACACAAGCTTTCATAAAACAAACTTTATAAGGTTTGTATCAAATTTCTAAAACCGAAAAAAATAATATAAAACTATTAGAATTCTTATAACTTCCACCTCCATTATAAATGTAATAACTCTTTATAACCACATTTAATAACCCGTTAAATCATTGGAAATTTTCGTAAAAATGGTCGACTCCACTACTAATAAAGACTCAATTAACATACAGCTTTCTCTTTATAATTTTCTTTTAATAAGAAAAAAAAATCCTTGATACCTGTAAACTTATTGGATTAGGCGCCCGCGACCATGGTGCCCTTGCCGTTGTGGCCGCAGTCTGCTTGCGGCGATTGTTGGTTGGGTTGGTGTTGAGTTGACAGCTGTCCGGTAATCGCGTCGCGGACGCGGCTTGTGCGCCCCAGGCCCGTGCTATGAGAGCACTTTGGCCGTGGGGTTGGCGCTGTCAAGGTCGTAAAGGAGGCCGTTTCCGCGGCTGGCGGCGCCGTTCTGCACGCCCGCGGCCGAGTTTTTCGAGTTCGATGATCGCTGCGCCGCCGTCGGGACGGGGGGATCGAGAGCCTTGCTCAGGGCGATGACGGCCAGCACGGGCCCCGTTCGCCGGCGGTGGGATCGACAACTAGGCAGGAGGCGTTGACAGCCCGGGTGACGGTCTTGGAGGCATCCAGGCCCGCTGAACTATGCAGGGAGATGTTTGCGTTGTCGAACTGGCTGGTGGGCACCGTTGGGCCGGCAGGCTTGTTACCCAGCTCATACCGTTGGAACAGACTCTTGACTAAATAAGCGGCCCGTCAAGACCATTATGCCGCACTGATTACAGCAGTGCCATCGTATGTTTGTTCCACGAGAGCGATGTCCTGGGGCAGAGCCGCGCCAGCTGGTTTGGCGGTTGCTGCGGACCGACCATTAGCAAATGCTCCAACAGAAGTGAGTTGTGGGAAGTCTTTTACTAAGATCTGAGCAGACCCGAGGGCTGCAAGATTGAGAACAGTTGCCAAAGAAGCCTTCATTGTGATCCTCGACCTTTTCGTCCACAGCAACGCTCCTTTTCCGTGGTGTGCCCATCTTCACGATAATCCATGGATCCTTGAGTGTTTTGATGGCTGTGGTAACAAACTGATAGTGTGCGATCGATTCTAGTCTTCGATGTCTGCAGTCCTGCGTTGGAGCTGGCTTGGCACTGGCGAGACCATGATATACTGGCTATGTGCAATTGTTTTATTGAAGTTTGGAGCCCAGCGAGCAGTAATCGAAGGAGGGGTTTGATGAGCAGAGAAAAAGCATCACGGAGACTTTGCATTCCACCAAGTCTTTAAGCCGTTAACATCGCACCACTCAATATCTCTCGGATCCTCCAACCACCATGTCGCCTCCTTATACTTCTCATTCCCGTATTTCTTCAGACTGCCTCCGTCAAACCTGTGATTCTTGACACCAAGCAGCAGAACGACATTGCCAACCACAGGCGCAAAACCCTCTGGATCCAGAAACACAGTCAAATGGACCTGTTTTTTTGTGGACGGATCGGCCAATCTCGCCGTCCGCTGCCTGAACGGCGGTAAAGTCGCAGGCTCGACGTCAGAAAGCGAGGCAACAACGGCCAAGATGTTGACGACCCAGTTTTGCTTGTATGGCAAATTTGGAATGGATTTGAGCGGTGTCAATTTTAGTGGCTTGCTCAAATCGTTGGATGCCCAAGGGAAATTCTTGGTGGCCGAGTTGCTCGATGTCGACGCGACAGTACGATGCAGCTGTGCTTCTGCTTCGTTGCGGCTCCATGTGGACCTTTCTGAGAACGCAGTCCTGCTTTCGACTACCGGTTCCCCAGCTAGCAGTGGCTTTGGAGCTTGTGCTGGCCTTCCATCCTCTCGAGTCAGAGCTACCTGCTTCCCGGTCTTTAGCCCTAGCGCAACCGTCTCGGGTGAGAGGTCCTGCAAAGTCGTCCCAGCCATCTGCATGTAGGTAGTGTTCCATCCCACAACAGCCAAGTCCCAGGCGACTAAGAAGACCATGTCCTCAGGCTCTTCCGAGCCATTTCCTGTTCCTGCGTGGTTTGATCGAGCCAGCACCGACTTAAGTTCGAATCTGTTCAGCCGAACATAACAGCCCACGGTGACCAGGCCACTGTCAACGTAACGGTGAACTTCGGGCCGAAGGAGTGCCTGTAGACAGAGCTCGCCATCCCCCAAAAGCAGCCTGACCGCTCGGTACTGTTTCGAGACGGGAATGTGTGTCTCGATACTTTCGACAAGAAGTATGGAGCCTGGGACACAGTAGCGTGTGCGAAGCAAATCCGCGATGACGTGTTGCCGGGGCACCAAAGGCCTGGACGGATCGGCCGCTATCACGGCGGACTGATTAGCAGGCGAGTCGGAGGCAGCCATGGGGAAAGCGTCTGTCGTAGCATGGCTGCGACTGGACAAACGGCTGACGAGGAGGGAAGTAAAGCCGTGGCCGTCAAGCTGGTGATCGACGCCTTTTTGGGCTTGAATGAAGAAAGGTGAGCAGCTAGCAGCTCTCACATCGAGGCTGCAGGCTTTCGAAGCGCGCCTCGAAACGTGCCGCGGTAGTGCATCAATATTTTACCCTAACCCCAAACTGGTTCATCAGACCCACGCCGGTCTGGACGATCGCTTGAATAAATCTTCAAGACATTTGTCTCTTGCACCCCTTGATAAGGAATCCTGTTGTGACTATTCCGCACATGCAGTGCAGTTGACTGTATTGTCAACTGCATCGGCTAATTCAATGGCAAATGTCGGGACTTGCAACGAAAGTCGCAAGTGACTGTCCATTCACAATGGGCACGGACCAGCGCTGTCACATAGATCAATAGGTGGGAACCGGCTAGCGGTTCCCACAACTTAGATCTTACAATCCATCCATCTCACTCAACGCTACTCGTTGTTTCTTCCACCATACAAGAATGGAATCGACATCGTAGCTACGACTGAAGTCCTGCCAACAAATCCGCTTTTCCCATCCTACCACATGTCTGCATGACCCTCCAGCTTGCCCGCCCATTCTTCACGGCAGCTTCCCCAGCGACCACCCTCCCGCGCCTCGCCAGCACCACCCACCTCCGTCCCCTCGCGACGATGGCTCCCGTCGACCTCCCCGCCGACCGCCGCCCGCTCGTCCTCTCAGGCCCCAGCGGCGTCGGCAAGGGCACGCTCTTCGCCCTACTGCGCGCGCGGCACCCGGACGCCTTCGCCCTCGCCGTCTCGCACACGACCCGCGCGCCGCGCGCCGGCGAGGCGCACGGCACGCACTACTACTTCGTGACGCACGGCGCCTTCGCCGCGCTCGCCGCCGCCGGCGGCTTCGTCGAGCACGCGCAGTTCAGCGGCAACCGCTACGGCACCTCCAAGCAGACCATCGCGGACCAGACCGCCAAGGGCAAGGTGGTCGTGCTGGACATCGAGATGGAGGGCGTCAATCAGATCAAGAACAGCGGCATGGACGCGCGCTATGTGTTTGTGGCTCCGCCAAGCGAGGAGGAGCTTGAGAAGCGCTTGCGCGGCCGCGGGACCGAGGAGGAGGAGAGTGTGCAGAAGCGATTGAATCAGGCCAAGTTGGAGTTGGAATACTCCAAGACGCCCGGGGCTCACGACCTTATCGTAAGTGTCTCTCGCCACAGAAATAACATTTGGGCAATACTGACACGGATACTTGAGATCGTCAATGACGACCTGGAGAAGGCTTACAAGCAGCTCGAGGAATTCGTGTACAAGCCTGCTGATCCTTAGATGGGGTTGCCTGAGCACACAATTGCATCAATAACCCTGTTGTACCCAGGTTTCGACGCTCTACCAGTTGTCAACAAACTTGCAATCTTTTCTGAGAGATGTTCTTCCATCATATACCCGGAGTAAGGCGTGACGGAGCACTTGATATGAAAGGGTCAGCTGGGATGGTGAACAATCCTTCTGAATTTCTCGCAGGTATCAAGACTAGACTCTTTCTTCTTCAGAGTGCCGTAGGGCTGGATTAAAAATGGGAAAAGGAGAAGAAAGGAACGTCGACAGAAGTCGGGAGTACTAAAAAGGAAATTAAGGTGATAGTCCAGTCCATCTAGAATTTGCCGTGTCCACCAAAAGTCCCTTGCGCCCAATTACCATCACCTCCCACATTGCAAAAAGCATGTGACTGACGAGGGCGCACCATCACAACCTCAGCCCCATCTTCCGCCCCAGCCTTGTACCTCCCCAGGCCTCGCGCTTCACTGACCGGAGAAGTTCGCCTTCATATTCTCGTCGATCGTACGCTTCCTCAAAGGCTCGTCCTAGTAGCCGTTCATGGTCATACGCTGAGAGCTGCGGTTCAACTCGCGGTCGGCGGCCGGGCTGATCGGTCTGCTGTGATGACCCGATGCGCTGCCCTCCTTCAGTGCCAGGAGCTGCTTGGCGCGGAAGGTCTCGTAGTGGGTCTGGGACGTCGTCTCAATGAGGTCCTGCAAATGCGTGCGGAGCAAGAAGTTCCGCAGATAGACAAACTCGCAGTGGTTCTCGTCCTCGACGTTGATAACGCCCCATCGGTTCTGGCGACCCCGGACCTGCTTGCCGTTGACAATGATGTTCTTCTCCGAACCAACGACCGCGAAGGGAACGAGGTTCTGCAGTCATTTGTTATTAAAAATCGAGACATTTAGCCATGGGTATAATGGAGTAGGGGCACGTCCGTACATCGATCTGAGTGTTCATGGCGCGTTCCTCCTCATCAAGCTCGTCACTATCGTACGGGTACATCTTCAAGTTGTGGAAGGCGAACTCTTCCTTGATGCGCTGCTTGAATGCCTGACGCTCCTCCAGCGTCAATGTGTCGGCCTTGGCGATGATGGGAATGACGTTGACCACATCGGACAACTTCTTCAGCACGACAATGTCGATGGGCTTCAGAGAGTGGCCGGTGGGCTGGATGAAGAACAGGCAGCAGTGGATGCGGGTGTCTTGAATGTACTTGTCGCGGTTGGCGCTGAGCTCCTTGCGCAGGTAGGCAGAGTGCTGGTCCTTGATGTACTTGACGATGGGGTCCCAGCAGCGGTCGTTGTTGATCAGGTCGCCATAGCCAGGGGTATCGACGATGTTCAGTCGCAGTCGCACACCGTTCTCCTCGATGAGGTGAGACACGGGATGGATTTCGGTGGTGGAGCGGATGACCTCGTCAGGCAACAGACGACCCTTGGACTCGACAAGGTGGGTTGCGAAGATGGTGTTGATGAGGGTAGACTTTCCGAGACCAGTCTGGCCTGTGATGAAGCAGAAGAAGTTAGCTGGTGATGCGATTGAGCCACATTGAAGCGACTGAAGTGCCCTTCATGGTGCCCGAACTCCAGCAGATCCCGCCATGAGAGACATACATACCAACGCAGATGACATTGAACTGGAAGCCACGCTTCAAAAGCTTGCGCTCGATCTGGCTGGTGATGCTGTCGAAACCGACATGGCTCTGCGGGTACACGGAAGGGGCCGCCATTTTTGCTGGTGTTGAGAAAAACGAGGCTGATATGCAGGGAGAGATGATTCAAATTGATGCAAACAAATGGGATGTCTACTTGGCGAAGGAGGTTGGGTTGGGCGTCTCGAGGCCTCAGGTCTCGAGAGTATCGCGCGATGGGTGTTCAACAACCAAAAGAAAAGGGAGCGAGAGTGAGGTTGGCGTTGGCGTTCGGACGAGAATTGCTTTGCTGGTGAATCTCCGTGCTGTGACCACTCGAATCGTCAAATTGGATGCTGCTGGAAAGGGGTGAAGTTGTATGGAGCTGCGGAAGGAGGTGGGCCGTGCTGCTACGGCTCTGGCCGCCAACTGGGGTCCCATAGAATGCTGTAGTAGGTGAATCCTTGCAGCGGTTCATCAGCTCCATTGGCAGGCACTTCGTGCTTTTTTTTTTGAATTGGCTCTGGCTCGTCTTTGCACATCTTGACAACCTCACGAACTATACAAGCGCGCCATTCATCATCCGGGACAATTCTATGCGTAGGGCCTCTCGACTTACCCCGTTGACATAATCCTCACCATCGTCTTGGCTGTGCATGACCGAAGGGCCGGCTGGATCGATAAAGACGATCATGGCCACCGCGATGTTATCTGCCAGGGCAGTCCCCTCTCTCACTACCATCCTCCCACGCCTGTCCACTTCTGCCGTTTCCTCGTTCCAATCCGTCTCTGTTCACATCCGACAGCTATCACTACCACTCCTCCCGAGGATATCTCTGTCCATACCCGCGATCTCGTTGAATCTGCCATCTCTTCCCTCTTTGGGAGAGTTGTGGGATGGCCTGCTCAAGGCAGTGCCCAAGAAAAAGGTTTCGCATTCGAGGAAGAGACACAGGCAGATGGCAGGCAAGGCCTTGAAGGATGTGACGGAACTGTGCAGATGCCCATCCTGCGGGGGTCAAAAGAGGATGCATATCCTCTGCCCAACCTGCGCACCGAGTCAGACCCGCCATTCTACTGTGATGGATTTGAGAAAGACAAGAATGACTAAAATTCTGACAGAATATACGAACATGATGGCCGATCTCATGAACGCGCCCAAGCCGAAGAAGACGAAAAGCCTGAGCAAGATGTCGGAGATACCCCGTCCACAAACCCAGGAAATCATTCCAGAAACTTTCACAGACACCCGCACGAGCCAGCCCAAGATAAAAACCATGCTTGGCGGCTTCACCTGGGGCAGGCCAAAGGAAGCGCAGGTCACTATTGACAAGAAGGGAGGCCCGACGACTTGAAGAATTCACAACAGCAGACACGGCACCGAATATTTGCGAAGCATTGGGAGCAAGGTGGGCGAAGCGATAGTCATGATCCATCAGCTCGTTGAACTCCGTGTAGATTCAGACGAGCCCACGGTAGCAAGAGACGATTCGAGAGTACCAAGAATGCTCTGTGATCCATGGAAGGCGAAGAGCGGATGACCAAGCGTTGCACTTGAGCAACAGCATCAGCGAAGAGAATGACTGTTTCTCTCTGGGAGCAGAGTCCAGAAAACAGCAATTTGGAAACGGGGTCCCTATCTACATATGTTGATCATGATGTGGCAACCAGGACCACGAAGGCTAGGAACTTAGGCATGTAGTGACGTAGGGCATTGAGGATCATACCGAGTTCAGCCAGTTAGGTATCCCATAAGGGTCTTGTATCCTGTATGGTAATACTTGTATGCTAAGAGGGGACAGTTACTCTGGGTGACTAGCAGAGTGCTGGTCTGGGGGCCTTGTGTGTAGCATAGTGTCTAAGAGTAGAGCGCATACAGTAGTAAAGTCCAAGGGCAAGGTTGAGAGTTGTTGGAAAAGTATTTCGAATGCAATATAGCAAGTCCAATAAAAGCCGGGTAATACGGCCTGTGAGAAGTGAATCTGGAGATTTAGGCTGTCCTTTAGATCACATTGCATACCCGAGTAAACCCTCTATAGAACTATGAACTTTGGCACAGTTGCACTTCTCAGAATGCAACCACCAATTTCATACCAAAACCCTTGTATCACAAACAGCTCTCACATGGACAGGTGACAATGGTGAGGCATCTTTGATCCAATGATGCTCTACTTCCTAACGAATGGTGGCCCACAGTCAAAGCAATACCTTACCATCCACACGGTGGACAACGGTAAGCTCCTTCAATACCGCCACCAAGATGCGCCCCCGCAAACGCGTCGCTAACTCCCTCTCCCCAGCCCACACGACTGACATCTTCGCTCTCGCCACAACACCGACCGCCCTCCTCTCCGGCAGTGGCGCCTCTACCATCAACGTCCACCGCACCTCCGACGGCTCAGGTACCTTCCCCATCGCCCAGTCCCTGACCGCGCACAAGCTCGGCACGCACCACATCGCGACCGCGCCCCGCGGCGGCAACGGCGCGGTCGCCGCGTCCGTCGGCTTCGGCGGCGACGTGAAGGTGTGGCGCTGCGATCCGCTGACGGGCGACTTCGCGCTCGACTTCGCGATCTCGCCCGCCGAGGCGAAGCGCAAGGGCGGCGGCGATGTGTGGGCGGTCGCGCTGGACGGGCTGGAGAAGTACATGGCCTGCACGACGCACGACGGACGGCTGCACGTGTGGGACCTGGAGACGCGGGAGGTCGTGCAGACGTACGAGACGGGCGGGCCGGGCGCGGGCAGCTTTGGCTTGTGTGTGGATCTGAGTCCGAACGGCCAGCTGACGGCGACGGGGCATCACAATGGGAGCGTGTATGTGTTCAACAACCACGTAGGTTGCCTGAAGTACTCGCTGGCTAGTATGTCTCCGTCTCCCTTTGTCGCCATGTTCGGGAAGGAGCTGGGGCACACAGCAGCGCTGACCTTCCATAGGCCTCGCGAAGCCTGTTCGAGCAGTCTCCTTCTCCCCTGGCAACACACGCCTCGCTGCCGCCGGCGACGGGGGAATCATCGCGATCTACGACGTCCAGACGGGTGAGCACGTCGGCATACTGAGCACGGGCTCCGGGTCCTCAGCATGGATCACCTCCCTCGACTGGTCTGACACGGGCGAGTACCTGCTGTCAGGCTCCACAGACGGCAAGGTCAGGGTATGGTCGATCGACCGTCTCGCATGTGTGGCGACGCACAGCGAGACGGAGAAGATTGTCTGGGGCGTCCGGTGGCTGAAGAGGGCGAGTGCCAGCCAGGGCGAGATGTTCTGCGCGGCTGGCGCGAATCGCAGCCTTACCTTCTACAGGGAGGGTGGCAAGAGCTAGACATAGGTCTGGTCTCCTTGAGAGGACGACGGAGATGGTACTGGGGGGCTTTGGCGAAGACGTCTACGGCATCATGGCAACTACATTCCACGGACAGTAGATCTGCGTTTGGTTTCACCAACAGGAGCCCATGTGTCAAGTGGATGCATCGCAGAGCCTGATCGAGGGCACAGACCGGAAGGTAAATCAGGCTAATAAGCCGTCAAGGAAACTGGAGCAGGCCGTGAAAATCCGCTCACTTTGAGAGCTTGCCACGCCTTTTCTCCTTCCGCCCTCCCCCCATTTTATCACCAAAGTGAACGAGGGCCTTTGCACGTGGTGAACGGGGTACCATATATCACTTCTCACCTTTTTGCTTGAGGAGTTTGCACTGGGCCGTATAAAGGATGCTCTAGGACTTCACTCCTGGGCGTCGCTGGACCACAATTGCAGTTGCTTTGGTGTATAATGCAGCGGAGCAGAAAACAATGCAATTCATCAATCAATGCGAGTCCCATTCAATCAATTTCGTAAAGGAAACACGCTGTCAGCACCAAGTATTGTAGGAGTCATAAAATGAAGTACAGGGGGGTGAGCTCACGTGCTAACGCGTTCCTCTGGCGGTTTTGGTTGCCATGGTATTAGTGTACAATGCAAACATCCAGGCTTCCATCTTCCAACCTTGTTACAGAACACATCCACCTGTTTCGCAACATCTGAAGTTTCATAAAGAAATCACCCATCTTAAGCTGCGTTATCCCAGGAAGCATCCCACCTGTCCGCCCGATCCACTTTCCCTCATCGGTGTCATCCCTCTCTTCGACCACAATGCCAGCACCAACACGCAAACCCACACGCGGCACTGTCGCCAAGGGCGCTCCTAGCGGCAAGCAGTCGACGCTTTCTTTCAAACACCGCATCTCCAAGGCCGGTGCCGTCAAGGCCACCGGCAACGACAAGGACGCCGAGCTTGAGTCGCCCATCGCCACGACGCCGCCGCCCTTGAAGAAGGCCGTCGTTGCCGCCGAGGAAGAGGAGGACGTGGAGGACGCGGTGGCGGCCGTGGAAGCCGAGGATGCAGAGGAACACAGGTCCGAGGCCGAGGGGCGCGCGGAGAAGATCACCGACGCGCAGATCCGCAAGTACTGGAAGGGTATTGGGGCGGCGCGGCTGGCGCGGCCGGTGCACCAGGAGGACCTGGGCTTGGGCGAGAAGGTGTTGCGGTACTTTGACATCAGCTCGCAATACGGTGTACGTCTGCCCTCTCTAAACTCACCTACGGGTGCACCTTCTGCTAGTGGTGGGGCCAAAGCTGCCTGTGTATTGACACTTCTCGCAGCCCTGCATCGGCATGCCGCGCATGAAGCGCTGGTACCGCGCCGAGCGCCTGGGCCTCAACCCGCCCATTGAGGTCCTCGCCGTTTTGCTGAAGGAGAAGGCAAATGATGCGGACGTCGAGAGGTCCGCTATGGATCGCTTGATGACATCTACGGCCATTGGCAGTGGCTGAGTGAGTATGGTGCCGGATCTGCTCACACGGAACAGAGCAGGAATATATGGTTACTACCACATTTGTTTTGTGAGGAGAACTCGGGGCATTTTGAAGGCACAGATAAACGGTCGAACAGTAGCAGAAGATCAGTTCAGGTCTTTTCTTTCTTTTTTGATCTGCGCTGCGCCCGCCCACGGCTCAGGAGATTGCTGTAGAGACCTGGCTGGAGATCTTGAAGATGGGCAAACACGTTATGAAATCCAGACATGTGTCCATTCAGCACATCCACCAAAAAGTATGATGTCTTTGCAATCATCACTTGTAGCTTAGTACCAAATGCTCCTAGTCCGGTGGTGAAGAACGCTCTCCTGCCCTTTCGCCTCCAACTCCTTCATCAGATCGTACAAGAAGAAGTCAATCAAGATGGCATTGACCTCAAAATGCGGATGATTCCGTTGCATCTCTCGTCTGATCAGCTCGACGCACCATATACTGCAAGCTTCCACAGGTGTCAGTATTACCAGCAAAAGAGCTTCGATAACAAAAGAGGACTCACCCCTCAACTGCATTTCCCAACTACTTCCACTAGAGATGATCTTTTTCTCCATCACAGCCCTTGCCAGCGGTGGGCTATATGAGAGACAACCCATGGTGTTCAAGATCTGCGGGACCCTGTAATCGGCAAACATGGTGATCTTGTCAATGTCCCGGAATGCGCCATAGCTTTCCCCTTGGAAGCAAGCCCACAGGTCGGCGACCAGTATCTGTGCTCGTTTGAGGAAGCGGATGGGCTTCCGACGCCCTCGCCACTGGGATTCGTCCCGAAAGCAAGAGAAGTCGTCCGCTAGTAGGTTGACGAGCCCTGCGGCTGAGCCATTGGCCGCTTGGATGCAGTCGGTGATACTGCATGAATATTTCTGCGGCGGCCCGTTAGTCTGGCCATCCGGAATGGAAAGATTACTGGCAACGAGATCCGGCACCATATTGGATAGCAGATCGCCGTAAAGTACAGGAAATCGGGGAGGGCGAGGGCAATGAAAGACACATGGCTCCCAGCAAACGAGTCCGAACCCGAAGGCAGGTCAAGCAAACTTACTTGGTACAGCACCCGTCCAGCTTCCCGCAAGCAGGCCAGACGCTCCTCCAGTAGGGGTATCTCCTCCTCTGTTGTCGAACGAAAGACATGTCTGAGGGACTCCAACGTGCACTCGTTCTCGTCCACCCAAAAATGGGGGTTTGTGATTGGGACATCTGCGAGGGAAAGCTGTCAACTCTCAGAATCCGGGAAGACAGAGATCTGGCTGGCGTGAAATATGCAGCAAGCCGTTCAGATTAGAACCAACCTTCATCGAGCGCTCTCTGCAGCGATGCCACGAGACTCAAGTAACCCGTATACGATTTGCCTTGGTACTCGGCGGAAAATCGCTTGTCATCTGGCAGCGTTGACCAGAATGAAAAGTTCAGCAAGTCCAGGGTAAAAATAAAGGCCACGGTGCTCTCGTCCTTGGCCTTGGGGTGCAGCGGCTGCTCCGACCATGTGGCCGTGGAGTAGCTCTTCTCCTGCATCTGGCGGTAGATGGCGTTGGCCGCGGTCTTGCAGGACCACATGTCCAGAACAACATCAATGGAATTGTCGGCCATATACTCGGCGTCCTGGAGCACGCCTGTCTCTGGTCCGGCCTTTGCAGCCGGTGCACCCAGCATGTGCGCTCGGAGGAGGGCGAGTAACTCCGGGTCGGCTTCATCGTCACTCATCTTCAGGCTGGATGGAGAGGCGTGTTTGTTGAGGACTAAGCAAGCGGATGTGCAGTCCTCTTATGAGAAGCGTTTGATATCCAGTTTGTGAAGTGACAAAGTCTCTTGGATGACGCAGTGCTTCGGAAGGAGGCGAGTGGTAGGGGCCAGGCAAAGCATTGGGGCCTTGAGGTCTTTGAGATAGGTAATTTTGAGCTTCTCCATGACAGCATCATTGATATAATATCATCTGAAGTCCTTTCCTTTCCGTCTTTTCCTACATCCCTCCACTTGGATCAAGGCCACATAAGTATCTTCAGCCCTTCCTACGTTCGAAAGCGACGCCTCATTCCACCACACACCTCAAGCATTTGCCTTTTCAGGCTCGTTGATTCAGGGCAAGGACACCTGGGTGAATTTTGAAGCTGTCGTAATCAAGCTAAGCCTGCAGGCACGAGGCACCGTCAAGAACCCGGTGCAGCAACCAGGTGCACCCTTGCTCCCCGAAGATCCCTGAGGCATACGCTACTATAGTACATACGCTAACTTGGGCTGAACTTCGGAAGGCGCGATCCACCAGCCCGGATTACCCTCTACATCTACTTTAGGACGGCATCTGCTTTCAGAAAAGTGCCGACCAGCCCAGTCTATCGCATCGCATTGATAGGTTTGACTTGAGGCGCACGAGGCCAGCTTGCGACTTCCCATGATCGATCAACCTTCATTCATCTCCATCTCACTCAAGGCGCAACTGAAGCAAATCCTCGCTTGCTTTTCGAGGAAACGCCGCGTCCCGTTCCGTACCCACCTGTCAATTTGCACTCGCATGCGCGTTTGGATGCGCTGATCGCGACCATGAGTGCTCCCATGGGTGACGCTCCTCCCATCACTGCGCCTGCAGTGCCAGCATCGCCTAAACCTCAGACTGCGCCGACTTCTGCAGCCGCCCACACCTCCACTTCTACTCCAGCCCAAGCCAAAGCTCAAGTTCCAGCTGTTGCCCAACAGTCTGGTGTCTCGGGAGGCCATGTCACTCAGGCACACCACTCCACTCTCGTCGCGCAGGGCGTTGCGCAGCAGCGTCACAACCCCCAGCAGAGTCAAGCTTCTCAGATCGGTCTGACTGGTGCGCCGCCAGGTGGCTCAGGTGGCCCAGGTGCATCTGTACCACGGGCACCTGCAGCCATCACCCGTGATACACCTGGCGCGCGGTCGCTTGGGTCCGCAGTGATCTCGAGCGTTAAGCAGGTGTGTGAAAACTCCTCTCTTTCATCTCTTGACCCAGGACTTGGGTGGCATTCGCGACCGCATACTGCTCCAGCACGCCCCTCGAGACAGAGTGGTCTTGCGCAGTTGCCGTCACCCTTGAGGCCTTCGCCTCTGCCATGGACTCGCATGCGTCCCTCGGCGACTTCGACTTTACCGTCTACTCCGCGATCGAGGATGCGCTCACGCCCCCAGCTTTCGAAGACGATGCTCATCCTTGGACAGATGTGATACTGAGATGCTTACAGTCCCGTGCCCTGATGGTTGGTGCTGGTGGCATCGGCTGCGAGCTCCTCAAGAACATCGTCCTCCTCGGCTTCGGAGAAGTCCACGTTGTCGATCTCGACACGATTGACCTCAGCAACCTGAACCGACAGTTCCTCTTCCGACACGAGCACATAAAGAAGCCGAAGGCACTGGTGGCCAAGGAAACGGCGCAAAAGTTCAACCCACAAGTCAAGATCGAGGCACATCATGCGAACATCAAGGAGCCTCAGTTCAATGTGGAGTGGTTTAATGGCTTCAACATTGTGTTCAACGCGCTGGATAACATGGAAGCTCGGCGGCACGTGAACAAGATGTGTCTGGCGGCCGATGTCCCCTTGATCGAGAGCGGAACCACTGGTTTCAACGGCCAGGTGCAGGTGATCAAGAAAGGTGTGACGGCTTGTTACGACTGCTCTCCGAAAGATGCGCCCAAGTCTTTTCCCGTGTGCACCATCAGAAGCACGCCGAGCCAGCCTGTACATTGCGTAGTCTGGGGCAAGAGCTACTTGTTGAAGTATGGCCCTTTCCCCCCGTCTCCCCTTTTGCAGCCTGCTAAATTCATATCTAGCGAGATGTTTGGTGCGAGTGAAGACCAGCCCAATCTTGATCACTCCACAGACCAGGACAACGGTAAGTGTCAGCCCCCGCAACGGTTAATGCAGGGACTGACTAGGACACAGCCAGTGAGATCAAGGAACTGAAGAAGGAGTCAAACGCTCTGCGGAAAATCCGCGAGTCTATCGGCTCCGAAGAGTTTCCTCAGCTACTGTTTAACAAGGTTTTCAAAACCGACATCGAACGTCTGCGCTCTATGGAGGACATGTGGAAATCTCGGCTGCCACCAAAGCCACTGGAGTACAAGAGCGTGATGGCTGAGGCTTTGAAAATGCTTGAATCAACTACAAAAGATGCGATATTACAGGAGGGGCAGAAGGTGTGGAGCTTGGAGGAGAGCTTGGTTGTCTTCAACGACAGCCTCGAGCGCCTGACCAAGCGCATACTCGACCTGAACAAGGCACACAACGGCTCCGGACCCCCGCCCATGATCGAGTTCGACAAGGACGACGACGACACCCTTGACTTCGTTGCATCCAGCGCCAATATACGGTCCATCATCTTCGGAATCGACCGAAAGTCTCGCTTCGACATCAAGGAGATAGCAGGAAACATCATTCCAGCCGTTGCCACTACAAATGCTATCGTGGCCGGACTTTGCGTGCTTCAGGCCTTCAAGGTCTTGAAGGGGGACTACGGCAAAGCCAAGGAGGTGAGTGTGCACATCAGATCACTGCAGGATGGACACTGACTTCTACATCCAGGTGTTCCTGTCGCCATTCACACAGGCCTTGCCAGCCCGGGTGGTCACAGCAGATCGTCCGAGGCTACCGAACCCTGACTGTCCCATATGCAGTGTGTTCCAGACAAGCGCGTCCATTGACCTGGCGCGGGCAACACTGAAAGACCTGGTTGATGACTTCGTTAGGCTTCAGCTTGGCTATGGAGACAAGGAGCTTTCGGTGAGCACTGACGCGGGAGTCCTATATGACCCTGACGAGACCGACAACCTTGACAGGAAGCTCTGTGACTTGGGTATGTGATCTGTTTCTCAACTTCGCTTCGCACTCTGCTAATCCTTAGCAGGCGTCCAACCTGACACCTTCGTGACGATCACCGATGAGGATGAGGCAGAGCCATTTGTCAATGTCGTCCTTAATGTCCAGCAGTCGTAAGTATCCTTTGGCTTTTGGCTGTCGTGCCACTACTGACTGTTATGCAGCAAGGGAGAGCACACCGACAAGCCCGTAAAATGCTTGTCCGCGGAGAAGCTGGATATTCCCAGGAAGCCGAAGTCGGAGACCCAGGCCAACAAGCCGAGTGCAACGCAGTCCAATGGCACACACACGGTCGAGGGACCTAGCAGCACGAAGCTCAAGCGGCCGCTCGAGGTGGATGATACTGAGACAAAGGACCCAGACGCGAAGAAGCCCAGACTAGGCAACCCAATGTCCAACACCGGTGCAGTATCCGAGTCCAACAACGATGGAGTAGTGGATCTGGACGACATTGGTGGGATTGGAGCGATTCTGATTGATGATGATTGAAATCAGTCGTCCGACGGGTCATCAGTCATGGAATAAGACCCGGGGCCCGTCGATGGGGGCCCGGCGCCCAGACCGCCGTCAAGGGTGAGGGCGCAGTTGTTGGCGTATCCATTCCGAGCTAGGAAGACAGCCGCGTCCGCTACCTCTTCCACTGTTCCAACCCGTTTGGCGGGAATTATTTTGCGCAGCCGGTCATTGTCGAGCCCTATCGCCACATGTAGATTAGAAATGCAAGCTTGTTATGGAAGTTCGCGTGGGGGCTGGCGGATCTGAGTTATGGCAGGTGGGATGGTGTCAAGAATAAGTGAGGTTATGGCGGCACGGGCTTTCGGAATTTGTGGATTGGGTGGCATTGACATCCACTGGCAGCATCGGGGAGCCTTTTCAGTGCACGGGGGACAAAAGCTATACAGAGGAAGCCCAAAAGCCATTCATTGGCCGAGAAATGTAAGCTCACCTTTAGTCATGTCCGTTTCGATGTAACCAGGAAGAATGGTGTTTACTCGGATACCCAAGGAGCTCAGCTCTATAGCTAGGGCAGATGCGAGACCTGCGGCCACGGATTAGATGAGATGGACCACTTTGGCTGGACCGGTCGGCCACGTTGGAGGCGGATGCGGCGCTACTGACCCAAGAGCCCAGCTTTGCTAGCAGCATAAACTGAGGCGCCTTGACCACCTCCCAAAGCCATGGCGCTCGAAACATTGATGATGCTCTGCTCGCGGCTGCGTACCTTGAGATCGCTCTTCATCATCCAGCGTACAGCATACTTGCACCCCAGCAGCGCGCCGCGCAAGTTCGTATCCAAGATCTCGGCGATCCTCTGGTCGGGCTCGCCCGCCAGGGCCCTGTGCTGCGCAATGCCGGCGCAGTTGACGAGCAAATCCAGGCGGTCGGGCGCGCGGCGCCCCACGGCGCCAGCGGCCACCTGCCGGCCGAGCTGGCGCCACGTGTCGGGCTGCGCCACGTCGCCGGCGACGCCCGTGGAGAAGGGCAGCGCGGCGCCCGCGGCAGCGGGCGGCGGCGCGTAGTCGGCGGCGGCGGCGGCGGCGGCGTCCTGCACGGCGGCGACGGCGGCGACGGCGGCGCGCAGGCGGACCGGGTCGCGCGCGACGAGGATGGTGGAGGCGCCCTGCGCGGCGAAGGCCTTGGCGATGGCGAGCCCGATGCCGCGGCTGGCGCCGGTGATGAGGGCTGTTTTGCCGTGGAGGGAGATCATGGTTGGATGGGGGGCATTGTAGTTGGCTGTGTGTGTGTTTGGGGAGGGGGAGCGGGGGTAGTTGAGGTGAGTATTTTCTACTGGTGGCGTTGGTGGTGAGATGGGATTGATGCATATGAGTTCAGTAGATGCATACGAGTTCAGTAGATGCATATAAAGTCATGGAGACTGGGGTCAACTGTGCGATTAACGCTATAGTACGACTTGCTTGCACGCCAGTGCTCCTCTGCGCCCTTGAGGCCGGACCTTGTGGTAGCACGCCAAAGGCTGAAGACGGGAACCTCGGGCATTGATCACGGTGATGTCTTGATTTTATATTCTTGTGTGCTCCTGCATGAAGTTTGGCAATTGCGGTCCAAATTATGCAATGGAGCACTTTCGATGTCTTCAATAGCGGGGCTCCACTATACGCGCTAAAACCACAGGCCCTGCGACCTCCAGCAGTAAATCAGGGGTTGCCCTGCCCTCACATCCGATCACGGCTATCCTCCTTGACTGTCAACTGTGACGCAGGCCGAGTTCGTCCCAACAGCTTCCTTTTCTCGAATATGGATAGTTGCTGTGATCCAAACAGCAAGCCCATTTGAGCTGAACCCATCGCAGCACTTAGCTCGGAGCGACAACACTGCCGAGGCCCACGAAGCACCCACGACGGGCGCAGCGCTTATCGATATTGAGTTGATTCTATCGCGCCCCGGATCTTCGAGGCACGCCCACCCTGCGACGGTCTCCTTGAGTGTCATCAACCACGCGAACTGGCTGACAGACCGTGGCGTGGAGCGCATGAGGAGAAGAAGCCGGAACGTCGTCCATGAATCGAAGGCTCCGAGGCTCTAGCTCCGGCGTAGAGCTGAACGACGCCCGCGATGCGCTGCCTCGGATCTTGGTCCCAGAACGTGGACATGACGAGAAGGAGGCCTACCTGGGTTCTGCCAACGGCCATGCTTCGCCTGAGAAGAAAAAGGCCGTGGATGCTGGGCTGAAGAGTTTGGATCACTGTATGCGTCCTTCAAGTCCTGCCAATTTCTTTCTCTGGACGCTTACTGTGCGCACCATGCGCCGCGTCGCTTGTGCGAGATTTCTCGGAGGCCTGCCATGTTCATAGTTCCTGTCGAGCTCATGCTGACTGCGCGGCGATCCAGACAAGCGTGCTATGCCACCATGGCGCTACAGACTCCGGGAAATCCTACTGCCCATGGTGCGATGGGAAACGCCGTATCTCGCCTATTTCCAGAACGCCGTGCGCACACCGGCCCTCGATAGGTATTTTGCGATCACTGCGAACCTGGGCACCCACACCTTTTTCATGATCGGTCTTCCAATATTGTTCTGGTGCGGCAACCCGGCCTTTGGCAAGGGCCTGGTACACATCTTGGCCGAGGGCGTCTTCTTCTCGGGCTTCATCAAGGACATGCTATCACTCCCAAGACCGCTGTCGCCGCCGCTACACCGAATCACCATGTCGGGATCAGTGGCACTCGAATATGGCTTTCCCTCTACGCACTCTGCGAATGCTGTCTCAGTGGCTGTGTATGCCTTGCTCCTACTACGGTCCCCCGACTGCACTTTTGCCCCAGCAACAAGGATAGCTTTGGAGTCGCTGGGTTACTTCTACGCCGCCTCCATCCTCATAGGTCGGCTCTACTGCGGCATGCACGGCTTTGCCGATGTTATGGTCGGTTCTGTCCTGGGCGCTATCATATCTCTCGTCGAATTTTACTACGCGCCGATCTTCGAGGCGTCCCTTCATGCGAGTAGCTGGGCGGCGCCTGTTACTGTCGCCCTGGTAGTTATCATCCTCGTGCGCATACACCCCGAGCCCGTGGACGACTGCCCCTGCTTCGACGACTCAGTCGCCTTCTCCGGCGTCATCATCGGCGTGGAAATCGCCTCATGGCGCACCGGGGTCACCAAGTACGTGGGCCCGTTTCCAGGCCTGTCCTGGCCCATTATGGTCGCCCGAATAGTCCTTGGCGTCCTCATGATCGTGGCATGGCGCGAGAGTATGAAGCCGACCCTCCTCAAGCTCCTCCCCTTCCTCTTCCGCCTCACCGAGCGCCTGGGTGTGTCCCTGCCGCGGCGCTTCTTCGTGCCCGCCTCCGAGTACAGGAACATCCCGAACCTGCTCAAGCTGCGCACCGACAACGTGCTGCCCACCATGAGCGACCTGCCCCATTTGGTCAAGACGCTGCGCGCGCCGACGCGCGGCCGCAGCGTGTCCATCGGCCCGCAGTCCGCGGCGGACGCGTACGAGGCGCTGGCGTACCGGGACCGCCGGCGGCGCGAGAGCATCGAGTCGAACGGGAGCCTGAGGAGCAATGGCGGGCTCGATCTGCGCGAGAGGTTTTATGCGGATGGCGTGGCGCTGTCGAACGGCGCTGATGAGCCGGCGCCGACGTTGAGTCCGTCCGGGAAGCCGACGGGGTTGGCGGATTATGAACAGTGGAGGGAAAACGGGCGGATTCCGTTGGTGAGGGCCACGACAGATACGCCATTGACGATAAGCCTCAGAGCGGATCGCTCACATAGTCCGGCCACTTCGCCAAGTCCGACGACATCTATTCTGCGGGAACAGGATGAAGATGAGGCTGAGCGTTATCTGGCTTCCCAGACGGTGGCGGAAGGGGATGAGTTGGCTGAGAGGGAAATGTTTGAGAAGTTGGTTAAGCCGCGCGTCCGGTATGATGTGGAGGTTGTTACCAAATTGGTGGTTTACACGGGTAAGTCTATTCCTCTGCCACGTATCGCCCCACGTACATTTGTTCACACACTTCTGAGGCAGGCATCGCATGGCTCGCTGTGGAGGGGATACCAACTCTGCATGAACTCATCGGACTGGGAGTTCGGCATCTGCAGGTCATATAGAGACAGACGCCCACTCTCGAATGTGGCGTTGCCGGGTGTATCATAGAGCACGGAACGATCATGGAATCCTCAATAATGAGTGAAGAAATGCACCCACGCAACTTGGCCTTCGGCTCGACCAACAAGAAAACATACTATTGTGCGTTAGCCATCTTGACAGTCAGGTAAGATCAGCCGTGGGCGGCTGTTCGTTGGTGCAGGTGAAGATTAGAGACGCTCGCAGAGCCTTTTCTTCCATGCCATGGACTGGATGGTTCATATGGCCCTACTGCCAGAGGCCCTCGCTGCCCCGGATACAACAAACGACTTCATTCCCCGAGCGCGCGGGCTGCATCAACGGCACCGCCGCGCCGGTGCTCACGCAGTCGGTGCATTTCCACATACATACCAGAACTGCACAGATGCATTCGCCTGCAAAATGGCTGTCCTAGCCTCCCTTGACCCCTGACTGGTACTCTCCCGGCCTGGCCTCATAGTCCGGTCCTCTCTTGTCACCAAGCACCGGCAGTGGCCACTGTTCGATCCCGCTGGGGGCGTTGAGCGTTGTTCGCCGACCAAGCCAAGCTCGAGATGTCGTGACAAGTTTCCAGCGCAGACTAGGCTTCGTCCAGTTCCAAGGCCTACGTCCTATGCAGCCTTCACGAACCCTGTTACCGACCTGCCAATGGAACCTTTCCCGTCTCCCAAACCTGGAACCATCGGTCCGTGGTTCCGGTTGGGCAACGTGGTTCAGTGCCGTCCAAGGCGATTGGCTATCGCATTTCTAGGGATGGCTAAGGGTGCATCTGGTCATTGGTACGGTGAAAGCTACGTATGTATGTAAGTGCTGCAAAGTATGAACATCGCTTGCTCTTGCGGACGACCGACCAAGCGTCAGACAGCCTCGAGCTCTCTATACCTATATCTGACCCTTAGCCCTTCCCCTCTCTCTGTCACTTGGGTATTATCCACCGTTATCAACCGCTTTGTCGTGAATGATGGCCAAGGCGGATCATGAAAATGACATATGCCATATACCAATGTTGCTGTGAGCCTAATGACTACCCACACGCCAAAACCCTGTCGCCGTGTCCAGAAAGGTCCAAAGAATGTAGTATCGGATTCCGCAGTTTTTTGGTACGGCCTGAATAACGAAGAATCACTCTTGCATGTCGTCAGTTCTGTTCACTGGTCCTCCCTCCCTCTTGCCCAAGCACATGCTTATCCCACTTCCGCCAACACGGTACACCCTCAAAGAAAGCGCAGACGACCCACTGCCACCACAACAGTGAGCCCCAAGGCACGCCTTGCGGATCCAGTCTGCTGCGCACCATGTAGACCGACTCGGAGACGTGAAAGAGGAGCATCGGTATGAGGATGCTCCTGACGACCAAACAGTACAGTCCCGGGCCCCCAGGGAAGTGCATGGCCTCGATGAGGCGCCAGAAGGGCGAGCCTGGTCCGAGATTCCCCGAGTACACCGCAGAAGCAGACAGGAAGTACCACAGCGAGCCCGCAAACGACAGAATGCCCGCTCCCTCGGGCGGGTAGAACCGCACAGGGTTTTTGCCGCCGCCGCCGCCGCCGTCCGAGCCGTCGTCGTCGTCATCGTCGTCGTCGTCGTCGTCGTCGTCGTCGTCGATGCCCAGCGCCGTGCGTGCCACACGGGTCATGGCGACCAGTCGATGTCTGCGGTCGGCCCAGGCGGCCATGGGCGGCACCAGCGGGACGACGTGCACGCCGGCGCCGGAGCGGATGGTCATGGCTGCGAGGTCGAGGTCCTCCATGGTGGCGCCGGCAGCCTCGTCCGCCGAGCAGCGGCCGAAGTGGCGCAGGAGGGCGGTGACATCTCCGGCATGGTCCGTATTCATGTGCATGATGGTGCGGGCTTTGGAGACGGGGTCGATCTCGAGGGCCTTGCCGGCGGGGGAGCCGTGTGGAGTCAGTGGAGTCGAGCGCATCGAGCGCGTCGAGCGCGAGACGGAGCGGGTTGTGACCATGC